>CAIGQQ010015131.1:10295356-10336545 GCA_903798035.1 Danio albolineatus | reverse complement strand
ATGCGGTACAGGTGAATTGGGTAAGCTAAATTGTCCATAGTGTATGTGTGTGAATGAGAATGTATGAATGTGTTTCCCAGAGATGGGTTGTGGCTGGAAGGGCATCCGCTGCGTAAAACAAATGCCGGATAAGTTGGCGATTCATTCCGCTGTGGCGACCCCAGATTAATAAAGGGATTAAGCCGAAAAGAAAATGAATTAATGAATTATATTATATTAACAAAACTGATCCATTTGTTCATGGATTTTGATTCCAGTAATGGATGCAATTGAATAGATGTAAACTCTCTAGCATGTTTTTATCCTGTTTTTATCCTGACTTCAGTCCATATATGTTGCCATTTGTACTTTCAAAAACAACACTTTGCTCCCCTGTCAGCTCTTGCACAATTAAATATTAAAAAGGGAATGGAGAAAATGGACTTCATGAACACTTTTGACTAATGATTCAAATCAATCAATGACTACACTCCTTAAATAGAACAATCTCATTCATTTATTCAAGCCATGGTGATGCTATGACTGTCTAATAGGCTTGTAGGTCTGTGTTGATCTGTTGTTCATCCCCTCAGCTGAGGGCTAAACATTCTAATCTCTGCTGGTGTGCATGACTGTGACTCGTATGTGTGAACAGGGTTTTATCTTTGTTGCTAACGAATCGCTTAAAATCAAAGTGAATGAATGAAAGATTTTGATGCTGACACTAATTCTGTGTCAGAAATGAATGGGGGCAATGAAGGAGTAGTACATCTTGGATTTACTGATCACGCAGAGAGAGAGCTGCTGGAGAAGAGCTGTCTATATTTAGATGTTGTGTGTTTGTGTCCTCTTATCTTTGTTGGCCTGTCACTGGTTCTGCTCAAGGGATCTTACTGGCATCCAACTACCGTTAACAGTGAGATGCAGACAAATCATCTTCCCATACAAACACTGATAACATCCAAATCTGAATTAAACTCGCACAGTATTTAGCTCTCAATGTTCTAGAATGTTAAAAATACGAGTCCAACGAGGACCCCTTGTGGTAAAGAATAAAAAAACAATTTAAAAGGATGGTTCCACCAAACATGAAACATCTGTCATGATTTACTCACCCTTTACTTGTTTCAAAATCTTCATTAATTTGTTTCACCTGAAAAATGCAAAAGAAGAAATTTTGAAGAAAGCCAGAAACCTGTAACCATTGGCTTCCATAGGATTTGTTTTCCCTACTATGGATGTCAATGGATAAACGTTTTACCCTTTTTTCAAAATCTATCTGCTTGTAAATGTTTGTAACCATTTGAAAATAAGTAAACTGTGAGTAATCCTTATTTTTTGGGGGGAACTTTTTCTTTAACATTAAAAATTGATTTGTTTTACTCAGCCGTTCATAATTGTTTTCGCTATTAATATTTTTTTTTTTTTTCAGATCCCAAATGGTTGTCGACTAACCTGGGAATCCTGACATGCATTGAATGTTCAGGCATACACCGGGAGATGGGCGTCCACATCTCGCGCATCCAATCTATGGAGCTAGACAAACTGGGAACCTCCGAACTCTTGGTATGTTTGTTGATGCAACATTTTATTTTTAAACGCAACATGACAGGATCTTTAGAGATCCACATAGCTCTGTTTGATCTCAAACTATAGGTTAAATTAAAATATATGCAAATTAATTTTAGCCAAAGGTAAGAAGCTAAAGCTATCTGTGCTTTCTGTTTCAATATGTATCTAGTAAATTAAAAAAAACATTAATAAGAAAATATATGTGAATGCTTATTGATTTGTTTCTTAAATTAGTTATTTTGTTATCATATTTTCTTACATAAAGACTGTTAAGATAATTCTTTATGCATCACATTATACATTTTATTTTATAATTATACAAGTCACAATAACCAAGTTTAAATGCATAAATAATATGATACTTACATCATAATATGCCTTGGTTAAAATGCCTAAAAAATAATTATTTAGTAGAGCGTGTATTAAATAAAATTTGCTGTTAAAATATTTGACGGTGATACAGTGGATGAGTGGTTAGCACTGTCGCCTCACAACAAGAAGTTTGCAGGTTTGAGTCCCAGCCGGGTCAGCTGGCATTTCTGTGTGGAGTTTGCATGGTTATGTGGGTTTCCTCTGGTTGCTCCCGTTTCCCCCACAGTCCAAAGACATGTGGTACAGGTGAATTGAATAAACTAAATTGGCCATAGTGTATGAGTGTGTATGGATGTTTCCCAGTACTGGGTTGCAGCTGGAAGAGCATCCGCTGTGTAAAACATGCTGGATAAGTTGGCATTTCATTCCGCTGTGGTGACGCCAGATAAATAAAGGGACTAAGCTGAAGGAAAATGAATGAATTAATTAATGAAATATTTGGCATCAAGGCATTTGACACACAACAATATACATATTTCATAACAAACAATCCAGTTAATATTATTATTGTTATTAAATAGTGCCATTTATACATTTTTCATCTTGTTGTCTTCATTATTTTTCTTTTTTTTTTCTTTTAGCTGGCCAAGAATGTGGGGAACAGTAGTTTTAATGAAATAATGGAGGGAGGTCTTTCTTGTCCCTCTTCTAAACCCACTCCATCTAGTGACATGTGAGTATACCTGACAGTCATTTTGGTCATAGTATAAAACCTAAAATGTAAAAAATAATAATATATATTTTTTTAAATCCGATTTTGATGCTAATGTATCATGTTTTCTAGCGTATTAAAACATTTTAATGAGTAAATCATCTGATGTGTGTAATTATAGTTGCAGGGACAATTTTGTACGTTTTTGGATATTGATGGATACTCTCTCTTATGGCGATTTTAGGACTGTTCGTAAGGAGTTCATCAATGCTAAATATGTAGATCATAAGTTTGCAAGAAAAACCTGCAGCTCAGCAGAAGACAAGAGGAATGATCTGTTTAAAGCCATCGGATCACATGACCTGCTAGCTCTCATCCAGGTGTACGCTGAGGGGGTAGAGCTTATGGAACCACTACATGAAGGAGGACAGGTAATCCTCCTTATTTTTCCTTATTTCTCAGATTAAAAAAATGTAGTTGCCTCTGAAAATATTTATTAAAGCTTATTGTCCTGAATATAAGTCTGGAAATAGTGACCCAGACTGTCCTTTCACATGATGGATGTCCAGTACCGCAGCTTTTGATGAGCTGAGATTTTGAGGTCTGGTGCTCATCAAAAAGCAGACATTCTGGACACGAGCAGAATCCTCTGCCTTGATCTTCTCCCAGTTTTCCACACTGAGATCCTTTATTCCAGCAGATAATGACTTTGATATAGTCGTTTCTCGGCTCTGAGATGAACAGCTGCTGCTGAGAGAATGCAGTCATAAAAGCAAAGTTTGAATGATCTCTCTTTTTCTTGACTTTTTATGTAGCCAAGATGATGTCTGTCAAAAATATGACTTAATATATTGTGAACCATCATTACTAATGTGAATATACAGTATTATTATTATTATTATTATTATTATTATTATTATTATTATTATTATTATTGTTGTTGTTGTAAAATGTACTTTTATTTCTGTAATTCAAATTCATTGATTTGGTGCTAAATTTCCCTTTTATTATTAGTATTATTATTAATGTTAAAAACTGTGTGTATATACAATATATATTTTTTATTCTAAATTCTTTGAAAAGAGAACAACGAATGCATCTTTTGTAATTAATTTAGGAAATTAAGGAAATTTTGTAATTATTAAGGAAATTATTATTTGTGAGTAAAAATTTTTAATTGATTAATGTATTTTGAGGCGCCATGGTGGCGTAGTGAGTAGCACGTTCGCCTCACAGCAAAAAGGTAGCTGGTTCGAGCCTCGGCTGGGTCAGTTGGCGTTTCTGTGTGGAGTTTGCATGTTCTCCCTGTGGTTGTGTGGGTTTCCTCCGGGTGCTTTGGTTTCCCCCACAAGTCCAAAGACGTGGTACAGGTGAATTGGGTTGGCTATAATTGTCCGTAGTGTATGAGTGTGAATGTGTGTGTATGGATGTTTCCCAGGGATGGGTTGTGGCTGGAAGGGCATCCGCTGCGTGAAACTGAAACTGCGTGTAAGTTGGCGGTTCGTTCCACTGTGGCGACCCCGGATTAATAAAAGAACTAAGCCGAAAAGAAAATGAATGAATGTGTTTTGAATTAATACAGACCATTAGCCTGTCAATGAGCAAAGCAAAAAAGGTTGACGTTTCACCACAAGAAACCACATAATATGTTCTTAGGGGAGGAAAATATAAAATTTCAGCTGATCAAATCATTATTAAACTGGTGACACTCTATGCCGATGCTTCTTTAGTATGTTGTTGTGCTGTATTTATACCAAAGTAATCTGCTAGTGTTTGTTTTTCTTATACTGGGATATCTTTGTAGACTGATGGCATTTCATGCTGTTCAGCATTATAATCTTAAAATGTGAGCAAAATCACCTGCTTTGTCATAACTTTAGGCATTACGCTAGAGAATCATTCAAATACTAGCTCTAAAGTGACATTGGTGAATTAGCAACAGTTTCTGCTGTTCTGACCAGCTGCCTCGTGCCAACGCACACCTCCCACCAGTGCTGATTATATATATATATATATATATATAGTAATATATATTAAGATCTGTGCGTGTGTGTTGTGCTAAAGTAGAAGACAAAAACTAAAATAAAAATGGGTTAAACATTAACAAATGTTGTTGCTTTTTTTTATTATTATTTTTTATTATGTGTGTGGTCTGTTACAGGAAGGTGGAGAGACTGCATTGCACTATGCCGTGAGGACAGCTGACCACACCTCACTGCACCTGGTCGACTTTCTTGTCCAGAACAGGTATTAATAACCACTAACTACTGTATGACTACCAAAATCTTGGAGGATCAGGAAACACTCCTGGCCATATTTTGATATTAGTTATCTGTTTTTGCAGTGAATGATTCTCAGTTTCTAGTCCTCGTCAACTTTTATTTTGTTCCCTCACTGTTATCATGAAGAGCTTTGATGGTTAACCAGGACATGCTTCTTAGAATGACAGGTGTTCACCTATGAGCTTCAGATTTTTTTCAAAGGATTATTATGCAGATAATAGAGTAATTTAAGTTCAGCTTTAGCTCTATTTGATCTCCGCTGGATGGATTAAAGTTACATAATAGCATCAGAAGTTCAGGTCATGCCTGATTTTTGAAATGTAGTAGACTAGAATTTTGAAATGTAGTAAATTCTAGTAAATAACCATAATTTCTGAATTGAATCTATTGTTTGTTTGTTTGTTTGTTTTAAAAGTTGGCTTAGGAGTTGTTGTTTTAAAAGTTTGACAATAGCAGGGAAATAAAGGTAACCCAAAACAACAGAAACAAACCGTGCTCAGCATATAAGTACACCCGTCACAAATATCTTTTAAATTCATATTTTTAATAGGAAGCCATACAATATTATATTTGTGCCTATACATTAGATTAGCACTGAAGCCAAATCTGGAGCTTTTCTAACAAAATAACTTATACGATAATGGTCCAAAAACTAGAACACCCAAATATATGTTGTAGAAAAATATTACATACAAATTTTAAAAAGATCAAAAATCAAGAGACGCAAAAAAATTGAAAAATTTATTAGAAATGTTGTAGGTTGAATTTTTTTTTTCTTCAATATTTTGTTTGAAATTAATCAGAATCAGAAAGAGCTTTATTGCAAGGTATGTTCATACATACGAGGAATTTGTTTTCGTGACAGAGCTTCTACAGTGCAACAGAATTACAGAGACAGGACAAAAAACAGATAAAAAATATATTTTAAAAAAAGTGTTAAATGCAAATATACAAATTGACAAGTGAATGTACAGGCATATTACTATATACAACGTATATGACGTAATTGAATTATGTTTCAATTTCTAAATATGTTTAGTGTATAAAATATTATTTGAATAAATATATCTGTTTAATAAATCTGTTTTGTTTAAAAGATACAAGATACATTGCCAATATTCACTGAGAAATGGATACAAATATTAAATATAATATACATTCATTCATTCATTCATTCATTTTCTTTTCGGCTTAGTCCCTTTATTAATCCGGGGTCGCCACAGCAGAATTAACCGCCAACTTATCCAGCATTTGTTTTACGCAGTGGATGCCCTTCCAGCCACAACCCATCTCTGGGAAACACATCCACACATTTTCATTCACACACATACACTACGGACAATTTAGCTTACCCAATTCACCTGTACCGCATGTCTTTGGACTGTGGGGGAAACCGGAGCACCCGGAGGAAACCCACGCAACCACGGGGAGAACATGCAAACTCCACACAGAAATGCCAACTGGCCCAGCCGGGGATCGAACCAGTGACCTTCTTGCTGTGAGGCGAACGTGCTAACCACTCGGCCACCGTGGCGCCATATACGTAATATACAATAATATACAAATAAAATATATTTACATTCATTCATTCATTCATTTTCTTGTCGGCTTAGTCCCTTTATTAATCCGGGGTCGCCACAGCGGAATCAACCAACAACTTATCCAGCATATTTTTTACGCAGCGGATGCCCTTCCAGCCGCAACCCATCTCTGGGAAACATCCACACATTCACACTCATACACTACGGACAACAGAACAACGTGCATATTAAATAAAAATCTTTTGTAATAATATAAGTCTTGTCAATATTACAGCCCAACTATTAATGTCTTTTCTATAAAGGTAAAGTTCACCCAAAAATAAAAATTCTGTCAACAATTACTCACCTTTCACATGACCAAAACCTATTTTACGTTTCTTTCTTCTGAGAAAAATGCTGTTTGCTGCGACCCATTGACTTCTATTGCAATTTTTTTTCCTTCTGTGGAAGTAAATGGGTCCCAGCAACCAGCGTTCTTCAAAATATCTTTTGTGTTCAACAGAAAAAACAAAACAAAAACAAAAACATAACGGTTTAAAATCACAGGAGGAAGAGTAAATGATAAGGTAGTTTTTAATTTTGGGGGGAAAAAAAACTTTAAATATATTATTATTTTAATTTAAACTGCTGAAATAATCTGACAAAAAAAATGTTTTATAAACACAGGGTTCATACGGTCATGGAAAACCTGGAAAAGTCATGGAAATTTGACATGGCATTTTCCAGGCCTGGAAATGTTTTGGAAAAACAGAAAAAACACAAAGTTTTGGAAAAGTCATGGAAAATCTGTATAGGGCTGCACGATATTAGAAAAATCGGACATTACGATATTTTGTATGTCTGTGATATATGTTGCGATGTGAATACAATTTAACAGGTGTATTTGGATTGACTGGGGGATTTTGTAAAGGAGTAAATCTCTAATAATATATAACAAATAAATGACAAGCATAGATAACATAAAATATAGTAAAGATAAAAGTGAATTATAATTTTTTAGGTATTCACTATTCAGGTACAGATATTGAATAATCAACAATGCATAGTCTTTATTGTAGATTATTTAATCTTTATCAAAGTTACAAAAAAATTCTTGTGGCCGGATGTTTTAAAATTTGAAATATTGAAATGTTCACACAGTCACAGGCCTTAAAGGGACATTTTACTCAAAGATTAAATTGTACACGCTATTTACTCACTTGTTTCAATACTGTTGGAGTTACTGAATTATATTCCTTTTGTGTTCATTAAAAAAAAAAAAAGAAAAGAAAGAAAGCTCAAAAGTTTTGAAACAAGTGAAGAGTGTAATGAAAATGGTAAGTAATTTTGGGGTGAACTATCTCTTTAAAAATGCATGCAGATGATAAACTTTTACTCCATTATGATTAAACTCTATATTAAACTGTAATCCCAACATTACATATCCTGCGATGTGACTATTGCGGATGCACACATTGCGATATCGATGCTGAAACGATATATTGTTGCGCCCTAACTTGAGTATAGGTTAGTTGTCTTCACTTATTTTCTGTCCTATTTCGAGCCAAAAACTCGCTCTCATGTTTTTAGTGCTGTGTAAGCATTATCAAAATCAATTTTACATAGATATAAAAAATATAAACAAAATATATTGTTTGCTTGTTCTGTGATATGCTGTAATAAAATTGATCGTGATTGTTTTTCTTATTATTTACTATGTAATGTAGACATTACATGAAACATTACGTCACGAAAATGTACTTGAAAGTTCTGGAAAAGTCTTGAAAAAGTCATGGAATTTTAGTAGTAAAAATGTGTATGAACCCTATAAAGAGCACTGCCCATGTAGAAATGAACGAACGGTCATAATATCACATTCAATGGGCTAATGTTTTGTGTTCAAAACAGAAAACATACAATCCTTTTGGACTTCAAGACTGATTAGACCCCCAATCCTAAGATCATTTATGTTCACTTGCGAAAATGTTCAAGCTGAACTTAAATCTAGGTCAGAGACATTTCTAAAGTTGTTGTCACAGATTGGGGATATACTGGTGTAGATGTCTAGCCTCTCTCTGTCCTTTTTTCTGCTGTGAGTCTCAGTAGGTAAACAGAACTGGGTCATTTCACTTGCTCTCTCCCCATGTGTGCTGTTTATTTACTGCTGACCCAAATTCTCGTAGACTACAACAGTGTGGCTCATTAAGAGAGAATATGTTGATAATGTCGTAGCCTTAATTAAAGCTTTAAAATTGCTGAGAACTTATGAGAATGTTATGCTTTTTTTTTCTTTTTCTTTTTTTTTGAGTGGGTTTGATTTCTAACACTTGTGTTGTGCTTTTTTTATAGGACTGTACAATAAGTTTTTGTGTCACAAGGTCAAGGATGATCTGACTGCTTATGTTTTTATCTCTACAGTGGGAATTTGGATAAGCAGACGGAGAGAGGAAACACGGCCCTGCACTATTGCTGCCTGTACGAGAAACATGAATGCCTCAAACTACTGCTTAGAGGCAAACCAGCTACTGATATCAGTGAGTTGCTGTTTTTATTTGTTCACTTTCGATCAAATGTATCTGCGCTTTTATAATATGTTTACTTAAATGCATGGATCTAAGTCAAGATTGGCTATTTTGTTATGCAGAAATAAAGCGATACATATGTTCTGACCTGTGAGATAATAAATATACATTGAAAAAGTGTTACATTATGGCCCAGTTTCACAAATAGGGCTTATCTTAAGCCAGGACTAGACCTTAGTTAAATTAGGCTATTTAAGCCACATTTATAAAAACGGCCTTAAAAAAACACATCACTGGTGTGCACCTGAAGACAAAAAATAACACTGACATATTTTAAATCATCTCACTGCAAGTTATTTTCAGTTGAGTCAACTCAAACATTTAATTTAATCCATGACTAGCCTTAAACCTCGTTTGTGAAACCAGGGGTATATCACTTAACTGCAAAATAGTACATTGACTAAAAATGACACTGGGTTTCTCTAAATAATGTAAAGTTATGTGATTGCTGTCACAATTGGAATATAGTCATTGTATTAAACAAACAAACACAGGAAACTACTATTTGATCAAAACAAGCAACAACAATTATAGCCCGTTTCCACTGAGTGGTACGGTACGGTTTGGTTCGGTATGCTTTTATGGCCGTTTCCACTGTCTAAAAGCGTACCGAACCGTACCAAACCACTTTTTGGTCACCCTTTGCAAAGGGTATCATGGGTAACAAGGGTTACCAAAAGGCAGAGCTAGACGCGCAGCTAAACGCTATTGGTTTACAGAGATACGTCATTCGCTAGCGCAACAAGCCAGAATGACAACAAAGGAACCGCCATGTTTAAATACATAGCCGAAACATTACAGTGAAACAATATATACATATAATAAGGAGCCATGGTCGACCCGAGCTCAAACAAACCTTGTCGTCACCTTGATGAACAGCCAAAAAGCCAAGAAGAGCAGATTCTTCCCTTTTTTTTACGAGCCCGTCTGAAGTGTGAGTGGTTTCTCTTTCTCACATGTTCTCGCCCCACGTCTTTATTTGAAATAACAAACTTCTTGAGCTGATGATAATAACGTGCGCTTGATTATTGAAGTGCTTTTGAAACCCGATCCTTTCAGAAACAGACAAACGCAAGACAGACGCGTGCAAACAAAGGAGAAGTCAGAAAAAAAAGAGGTTACACGTGCTGGTGAAGATTAAAGACACAGATGAATGGTTTGCACTGACTGTGGGCTATATTTCATGTTGTTTGTGAACCTAAATAAAGCCTAAATGTCTGCTGTGCGTAGTTTTTTTGTAATTGGTAACATATCTAAGACTTTAATGTGTTCTAATATGCTGCATTTATTTATTTTATATAATCGCAGACAGTAGGCTCTTTCGCATCATTGATCTGCAGTTATAATCAGATCATGTTCATAGAAAGGTTAGTAATGAACATTTATACACCAGTGTTTATGTGTATAATAAAGCCTCTGTTTTGTGAGAAGTGCTTCTCATATGATATGTGAGCGACCCGTACAGCTTTACTGTAGACATTTCCTCCAGCGAGAATGACGTCAACTAAAACTTTCTGTTGTACACCACGCCCACCAAAAGAGTACCCTTTAGCAGTGGAAACGCAAGCCTGATAAAGGTGACTGACCGTACTGACCCGTACTATACCGTACTGTACCACTCAGTGGAAACAGGCCATTAAAAGCTCTATTGTACTTTTAAATTATTAATTTTATTGTTTTGACCTATCCTGGTTTTACATAACTAATGCAACACCAAGGTTGTGGGTTCAAATCATAGACTGTAAAAGATATGGGCGTAGTATCTGTTACGTCACCCATTGGTTTATGAAGAACCCAAACGAAGCTACTAGTAGGCGTGGCCAACCATCGCCATTTTGTTCGTGTGACATCGCACCAACCGGGGGATACCAAACAAGGGCAAAGAGGCAGAGCGTGAGCGGAGCTACAGACGCCTGCAATAGCATTTTGCTTTGACAGGCTTTCTTATGAGAGAAACGCTTAATACTTCATTACCTGTGACTCGTTCGTGTTTTGACCACTTGTGCTTGGTTGTACACTATATCAATAAAGTGTTTAGACATTAAAAAACACCATTGTAATACATTGAGGCACTAAGCATTGTTCTTATGACGTTTGTCAACAGGAGGAAAGTGCAAATTACTTCCAAACACTGAAATATAGTCTGTGTTAATAAATGCAAGGCTATTGATGAAATCCAGGCATAGCACTGTATGACAACGCTTACAATGTTAGCCTACAGTTAATAAGTCTTTCAGGTTCTGGAGTGCATTACAGGTCTAAAGAACATTATAAATGATAAAATATCTTAAATAAAACAAATACATATTTAGAGATGGTATTAGTATGTAATTCACTCACCTGTAAAATGGAGGCCACTTGAATGGTTTGTGAGCACAATTAAGTGCACACTGCATGCCATATTATCTGATAATTGTAAGAAATAATTCCAAAAGACAACTGACTGTGTAAAGCCACAAAAAACAATACAAAAATACGATGAATATGCCGAGATCAGCAGCTAATCAGCCTGGAATCAGCGAAGACGTGAAGTGACGGATGAAACGGATGAGTTATTAAAAATATTTACCACCCTCACAATTGTCATGAAGGGTAATATTAGCTATATATAATTCAAAATCATTCTTTGTACCAGGATGTAAACACCTTCTTTCTGCTGTAAAGTTGGCCATTTTAACTCAATAGAAATTTGCTACATATGGAGCCAGGACTAGCGGAATTTCGATAAATTGCAGTTTCGGTTACTTCTGCATTGGCTTCCCGAAGGAGAGCGTGAGGTTGTCGCTTGGTTCAAATATATGCATGCATGTAAATATGTTGTAGTTATTTTAGTTAATTTTTTATTATTAATTTAAATTGTCTACCATCTTCTAACAGTAACTAATTAAACAAACACTTTAGAAAAATAATAATGTTTTATATAATCTATAATCAATTGTAGCATTTACAGTTTTATTCAATCGCTAACAATCACTTACTCATACCTCAGATGCTTTTTCTAAACTCTTAACACAGACTCACACCTACAAAATACAATTGGCCAAATGGATCATTTTCTTCTCAAAAATACATTTTGTTAAATATATTCTCTGCAACTTTACCAAAACACTGGAAATCTGACTTCTTACTCTGCCTGAAATTGTTCTGTCAAAGAATAATTCTCGTTTTCACTCCACAAGATACATGCAGTCAATCAAAATACACCAGGTTTCAAAATACTGTCTATTGTTGACGTTACAAAAACTGCCTAAATTTTTTTGTTTTTAGTTTCACAGGTACTGTATTTGCATGCAAAACATGCAGTCCACCGTTTTGACCAGAGATTCCCAAAGTAGGGCCCACGGGCCAACATTGGCTCATTGTAATCTATGATTTGGCCCACCATCCCATCTGAGAAAAGAATGAGAATGATGGAGAGGGCTGGGGCGAATTCCTTTAAAAGACATCGTCATTGATAGTTTGATGTAACCTCCTTTTTTGTTTGTTTGTTTTATTGCTGAGCTACCAAAGCTAACAAAGCATGTTTCAAATTAAATGCTGTAAATGATTTTTTTTTAAATGTAAATAATGTCACTTGACTGATAGAGGACTATGCAGAAGACATTAACAAGCAAATCATGGCAAAAAATAGTGTAACTCCATTCTTTTATAAATGAGATTTGTTTTTGTTTTTACTGTAATAAGTTTATTATAAAATGTAAAAACAAATGCTGTATTAGTTATTAATAACCATTACTCATGTAGATTATATTTACCTCCAGCTCACTAGTCTCAATAAAGTTATTTTTTATCCCTTTATAAGAAAAGTTCTTTTAAACTTAGTGGTTTTGACACTAAAGTTCTTTGTTGGGAACTGTATGTCCACATGTAGTAATGTTCACATTGAAAAGGTTTTGAAAAAAAGCACAAAACTACTGTTTCTAATCTCTGCAATCTTCAGGGTTAGGCCACATGTTTTCATCAACATCATTCCTCAAAGTTCTCCTTTAACTGTAACCCTAAGTGTAAATGTAGCTAAGCCAGACTTGAATCAGCTGTGGTTAGCCCAGTTTACCCAACATAAATCAGCTGTGTGTCAATTATTCAGTTGTTTGTTTATTATCAGCTGATATATATTTTTGATATTGATATTGTTTTTGAACTGATATCCTAGTAGAAGCAGAGGTTTTTGTACTGTATCTGAGGTTTGGAATATTGTTTTTGCTATTGTGGGATGTTGTGTGTTAACGTTAATTTGGTTGGGAGGTTTAACTTGAATGTGTTCACTGACTGCATATTGGGTAAAAACGACATGAAATGTGTGAATGGTATGGTCACAAAAGGCCGATGCAGTGCTAATTGTGTTTAGAGTTTTGAAAATGTGACAACTGGTTGGACAAATGTTGTTAGCAACTGAAAAAAACAACAACTTTAAAATCAATTAAACTTTATGTTACTGTTTGTTTCGTCTAGATCAGATATTCTAGAATTTTTGTTTCTTTTCTTTTTTTTTTATCTGTTATTAGTAGTAATATTATTGCCATTGTTGGCGAGTGACCAGTTTTTGCACATTTTATTACACATTTAGGCTCTGTTTACACTGCCAGTTAAATGTGATGCAATTCCGATTTTTTTTTTTTGCTCATATGTGACGCAGATTGGATCTGTTCTATGACCATGTAAACACGAAGAAAAAAAACACATGCATTCGGATATTCAGAGATCGGTTTCAGGCCTTCTTCATATGTGGAAATAAATCGGATATGTGACAATGTGACTGTCATGTAAACAAGCAGATCGGATTTATTGGGGCATTCCGTTGGTACTTCTCCACGGTTTAATAGAAGGAAAGGTGTGTGTAGACGCCGACATGGTAAACAACAACAACAGAGGAAAAATCAAGGAGGAAAGTAGTCAGTGGTTGACGGCAGAAGTTACCTGCCTTCTTGCCCTGAGGGAGATGAGTCCTGCGCTTCAAAATCATTTTAAAGTTGGGCGAACTTCGCATATTTCACAGAGTTAAAAGCAATACAATTTTTTTCGTCGTGGCTAGTATGGCGCAGATGCTAGAACCGGCCTTTACGCATGCGCAACGTCGTAAATTGTATGCCAAGTGTAAACGCATGAATCGGATATGGGTCACAATTAAAAGAACTTCAATCAGCAAAAAACAATCAGATATAGGCAACAAATTGAAGCTGGGCATTGTCATCTGACAGTGTAAACAGGGCCTTAGTTGCAGTGCAATTAAGAATTATGTTTTATCTGTACATTTGCAATCTGTTACAGAGGACAAAAAGTGCAATTAAATTTTAGCTAGGATAAAAAAATTGAGAATGTTGAGAAAAAATTCATTTGTTGCATTATGTGTGGTTGGTATGCATAAGGCAATTTAAGCAGCACTTTTCTGTTGCTTTTTCTGATGTTTTTATTATTGGTTTCCCCCCCCCCCCCCCCGATATATAAGATTATCTGTTTTGCTAGATGCAAATGATTCCTGTCACAGCTATTTTTTAGGATTTGATTTAAAAATTAATATCATAGCTGTTAAGCTAATTCTTAATATGATTTACCTTGTGTGGTTAAAATGTTTGAAATGGTTGAAAGCATTTGTTATAAACAGAGTTCATACGATCATGGAAAACCTGGAAAAGTCATGGAATTTTAACATGGCATTTTCCAGGCTTGGAAAAGTTTTGGAAAAACAGAAAAACATACAAAGTTTTGGAAAAGTCATGGAAAACAGATATCTGTATACTTGAATACAGGTTATTCACTTCTTTTCTGTCCTTGGCTAATCACATACTGCCACATTATTGGGGTGGTGTAAGCATTATCTAAATCAATTTGACATAGATATAAATATAAATGTAAACTGAATAGATTGTTGCGTGTTTTACGATATGCTGTAATATAGTTGAACATGCATTGTTTGTCTTTTTCCACATATATGTAGACATTACATGAAACATTAGGTCATGAAAATTTACTTCAAAGTCTTGGAAAAATGAAGGAAAAGTCATGGAATTTTAGTAGTAAAAACATTATGTACTGAATGTTGTCTGATTAACATGTCTCATGTTTCAGCCAATCAGAATGGAGACACAGCTTTGGATGTGGCTAGGCGGATGAAGATCTTCCAGTGTGAGGAAGCGGTGAGTATATTCAGGTCTGATGAGACAGTTCTTCCCCTGAAAACTTGAACAAATGTCCTTCTTGATATAAAACAATACATAAATCAGCTGTAAAGGGCGTAAAGTTGTGGCTTATTTTAGATCTGACTCATGTTTGTATATGCGCTTCAGTTGGTACAAGCTGCTGCCGGAAAATTTAATACTAAAGTCCATGTGGAATATGAATGGAATCTCAGGTTGGAGGAGCTTGATGAAAGTGATGATGATCTGGATTACAAAGTAAGACCTGCCCATTGAACCTATTTGAAAATACTCCGTTTAAAATTCTCTGTGACTCAGACATTTTCTCATTGTTTTTCATTCCAGCCCAGTCCCATTAAGAAGGATCGCTCACCCCGTCCGCAGAGTTTCTGCCACTCATCTAGTCTCTCTCCTCATGATAAACTCTCTCTGCCTGCTTTCATTGGTCAGCGTGATAAGCAACGCCTCTCATACTCTGCATTCACCAATCAGATGTACAGCGTTTCCACCGACTGCTCGTCCTCTCCTGTTTCAGATGCCCCACCTCTGCCACCAAGGAATGCTGGCAAAGGTATCATGCTGATATGTGCAAAACGAATTCTGACATGTTCTAATGTTTTAATTGAAATATTACATTGTAATATTGTATCAAAGCTATTTATAAGTAAGTACGCTTCTGTGGCTTAGTCATTTGGTGTTCTATTTTATGATATAGAACAATGTAAGTGTTAAAATGGTAGATCGCAATGGTGTATTTGTTTTTAATGTGTTTGAAAAAACTAACATCTTCATATCTATTTGGTTTTAATATCCTTCTCTCTAGCAGTGTTTAATTTTCCATTTAATACTTCTTGTTTATGGTTTGACTTTCTAACACGGCATGTTATTAATAGAAAACCCTACTGGATGTGAAATGTCATCCGTTTAACTTTTCCATCATTTGTTTGCACTTTCTTTGTATTTTTCTCTCTTTTTTGGTCTCTCCTGCAGCTCCACCTCTGGCTTTCCTTGGCTCTCATTCCCACTATGCTACTCTGGCTAGCACTCGACCATACATCAGTGACTATCTACTTTTTATTTATTATCTTATGACAATCATATGCTACTGTGTCTAAAACCGAAGGCTGCTGCTTCGCTGTGAATGTGACCATGTGTTGCATGAAAGTGCCTGACCATTCAAAATTATAATTGATCGATAGATTCATAGCAGTACTTCTATTTAGTAAGGGTGCATTTAAATTGATCAACATTGACTACGTTTACATGTACATCAGTAATCAAATTATTTGCCTTAATCTGAGTATGACAATAATATGATTAAGGTGTTTACATGAGTTGCTTTTTGAATGTTCGTTTCATGATCCCGTTTTACATGTTATTGCACATAATTCGATTAAGGTCATTGCGTCGCCACGCTACAGTATCCACATTTCCTGTAGAGTTTCATGTAATTTTGGGTGTTTCATTTTTATTTTGTTGACTTTAACTGCAGTTTGGCACTTTCACTTTCATTCGTGAAAATTTCATGCATGCCCCCCGTGACAAATGAGATATTGGATGCGAGTACGAACTGCTAAAAGAGTGTTGTTTTAATGGAATTTGATATTGCACGCTTTATGGGAAAAAAACTCTGCATTTCAGGATGCAGGTGTCTGTGGTCCTTTGCTGACAAAGTAGGTGCAGAGAATAGTGTCAAAGAGCCGTCTGTTTATGCAATATCCTGTCGCAAAATTAGGCGAAAATCCTACATGACGATAATAGTTTGAAGTGTTTACATGTCTGTACTGCACTTCAATAATGCGACTAAAATCGGCATACTCCACAATTAGTACGTTTACATGGACACTAATGATTAGATTTTAATGCGATTAAGACAATATTTTGATTAAGAGTCTACCATGTTAATAGCAATTTTTGATTAATCTGATTAAGATCATAATCGAACTAAAGAGAAATTGAATTAAGACATGTGGGCACACATTTATTTCTGTTTATGTAAAGCACTTTGAATTGCCACTGTGTATGAAATGTGCTATATAAATAAACTTGCCTTGCCTTGCCTTGGAGTATGACAATTGTAGTCGCATTATTGAAGTGCAGTACAGACATGTAAACACTTTAATCGAACTATTGCCGTCATGTAGGACTTTTCGCCGCGATTTGCTACAGGATAGTCCACACAAACCCACAGCTGTTTGACACCGTTTGCACCTACCAAGTCAGTGAAGACCACAGACACCTGCATCGTAAATTGCGAAGGGTATGAACCTCCATTAAAACAACACTCTTCCAGCAGTTCCAAGTTGCATCCAATATCTCGTTTGTCACGGGGGGCATGTATGAAATGTGCTCGAATGAAAGTGAAAGTGCCAAACTGCAGTTAAAGTCGACAAATTAAAAATGAAACACCCGAAATTACATGAAACTCCGGAGGAAATGCGAACAGCGTGGTGACGCGATGGCATTAATCAATCTATGTGCTATAACATGTAAATAATTCAAATACTGATGTCCTGAAATACTGAAAAAATCGCTGTTTACATGGTAGACTCTCAATCAGAGTATTGTCTTAATCGTGTTAAAATCGGATTATTGGTGTCCATGTAAACATACTTAATGACGGTTACAAGTGATAGAAATGTCGTTTATAATGTTAAAATATTTTGATTCCAGATAAATGTTTAAGAATCCTAAAAAAGCACTTTGATTTCCATGAAAATATGAAGTAGCACATGTATTTTCAACAAAATCGCAGATTGTTTTCACTCTGAATCAGAATGAATTTCAAAGCATCTGATGAAACAGAAGCTGGAGTAATTAAGCTTTGCTATCACACTTATAAATGCTGGTTTAGTTCATAATAAAATATAAACTGCTATTTTATATTGATGTGGTTATTCTCAATATTACACTTTTTCTGTAATTTTAACCAAATAAGATTTGTTGAGATTAAGTTTAAGTTTTAATAACGTGAAAAGATTTTGAATGGTAGTATACTAAGGAACTCATTTATATTATGAATGAACAGGCCGAAAATGAATTAAGTGAGCTAAAGCAACTATGTTTGTATTATGTGTTTGATTATATATTTACTTATTCATTCATTTAATAAATGGTCATGGTAGTAAAGGCTGATTTATACTTCTGCGTCAAGCGCACGCGTATGCTCCAGCACAGCCTCGCCATGGGCATAGCTGACGCGCACCTCTCAAAAAATGTAAATTCATGTCAAAACGACGCATAGCGCAAGCTCTGTAATTGGTCAGTTTGGTCAAGCTGACGAGTGTGGGCGGAGGTTAGAGCCGCACAAGCCCAATGGAGTGAGTGTCGAGTCCCATGAAGGAGCTCTAGATGGAAACAGTTGTTTTGTGTTTACCTTATGATTAAAGTTGTTGCATGTCTGCCGATTTCCGCCTTAAGATAAGCGAGTTTGAGCTACTTATACCTTAAGGTAGCATTCAGAAAAAACAAAACACTAGCGAAGAAACTCGACACAGAGGAACATAAAAACCTACTGCCATCTAGCATTTTGGAAGTGTTATTGCAGCAGCACAAACAGCACGCAGATGTATAAATGCACGACAATGTGAATTGCATGTGCCGTGGGTCACGCCAATCACTTGACGCAGAAGTATAAACCAGGCTTAAGAGTTCACATTTTTACATAATTCATAAACAGCACAGCGGAATATCATACACTAAAAAAAAATCACATTTGCTCTTTGTTCAAACTACTTATTTAGAACAAGCTGAAGTAACACAATTCTTGAAGTTATTTTGGAGATTACTTAAATGTTTTATGTTTGGTCCACTTAAAATTGTAAATACGAATGAAATAACTTAATTCACAAATCGATTATGTGGAACCCAGCATTTTCATAGTGCATTTTTATAAGCAGCCTTAAAAATTGGCAAGATATATGCATTTTATTAGACAGTGTTGCATATGGATTAAATGTGGACATGTGGTAAATGCTTTCATAATTACAAGATGCAGCATATTTCTAGTTTTGGACACTAAAATCACCCTCACTGCATGAAGAACACTAACACTTCTTAAATGCAAATTTAGCGGTTAATCAGATTCAGTTCTTCTGATTTGATTTTTGAGTGATGTCTTGATGTCATGTGGAGCCTTCCGATGCTGCTGCTGTCTCTTGACTTTCCAAAGCAGCAACTAATTCTAGACTCTGCTGAAGTTGTTAACTTGCTGAATTTGTTTTAGTCTCACTTAAGCTGCCTTTTCCAGGTCCTCTCTGACTGGGCTTCTCACTGGCTGTTCACTCACAAATCTATCATTTAGAACAGAACTACTGTCACTCTATTGGTTTTTTGTTTCTCTTAAAATTTCCAAGTCACTTTTCTAGTTTCTGCACTTTAAGGTGTCCCACTCTCTCGACCTGATTCAGTATCAGATCACTTGTCATCAGATCCTTGTGGTTACACACACACTTATTCTTCCTCCTTATTTTGTTCGCTTTTTTGTCTTGTCTGTCACCCTCCATTATCCTCCCCAGGACCAATGTTAATATGACATCACTGCATGTTGGTATTTTGTTTATTTTCCCTCCAGCCCCTCCATTGTCGAACCTGCCTTCCTCCACCCTTGCCCCTGCATCACAGACCTCACCTAGTGGCAGCTCTACCCTGTCAAAGAAGAGACCCCCTCCCCCTCCCCCTGGACACAAACGCACGCTATCTGACCCCCCTACCCCGCTCTTTAAAGGTGGGCTACACTTTAGGCAACAACCCTAGTTTAGGACATCAGACTAGGATATGGTGCCTCATCAGCTTCAATAAATATAAGTATACATATAAATATTAGTGGTGTAACCGATCACAAATCTCACAGTTCGAATCACACTATGGTTTTTGAGTCACGGATCAGACCATTTTTCGGATCAGCAAAAAAAAAGAGGAGACAAATGCCATTTGCTTTTCAATTATACACAAATATTACTGCAAAAACCATTGGTTTAAACAAACAGAACTTTGAACCTGTAATTTTATTAAAAATAAACATCAAGAAAAAACCAGATGAAAAAATTGAAAATATTCAATACGAAAAATGATAATGCTAATCTTGTACAATATATCATATTTATGTTCAGTTAATGATTCAACAATTCATACATTAAACTTCATGTTTCATTACGGGCGTATAATTTTTGAAAACTGATTCAGTGATATAATTTTGATGGTTGTTTGTCACAACCCATTGGTTATACTACAGTTTGTACTTGCTACAACATTCACCAGCGTCAAGTTCCATTAAACAGTGATTTTAATCCTACCACAAAGGTCAGTGTTTATATCTGACCTATAAACTGTTATCCCAGTACTTCTGTGTTATTTAATTATTTGTAACTAACTGAAATAGTGTAAAAACTGAATCCCAATTAAACACAGATTTTAATGCAGTGCTTTGAAGAGTTATTAAACAAGCAAATCATTATTATTTATCATTCATGTTGCGCGGGTTTGAATTGAGATCGTGATCTTTTAATGATTAACAGTGCAGCTTTACACTGAATGCATTAATGAAGGCTAAACAAACAGTGACAGAAACCTCCTTAAATTAATAACCTAAGAAAGCATTTAGGTAGGTCCCGTCACAATTTTTTCCCCTCGTCATTATATTTTACAGGGAAGCCAAAATGCTTTCTTACATGTGATTTGAATGACGCGGGAAGGGATCTCTCTGCAATTGATATAAATGTTGGATGAACCTACAAATTTAATCAAGTTATTAATCCACAGGTCATGTGCATTCAGGACTATGGGTTATGATCTGTATAGATCACAGATGAACCGTGATTCATTACACCTCTAATAAATAATTAAATATATATATATATATATATGTATATATATATATATTTACCTAACTAATCAGCATCTGTGGTAACTTTATACATTATGTAAAGCCAAGTTGTCTGATCTGTTGATTTGGATTTCTTTCTCGCCACAATTTATCCCTTATTTGGTACAGATCTAAGCACTTTCATGTATAAACAATACCTAAACAATGTACACTCGTAGTAGGGCTGCACGATTCTGGCTAAAGTGACAAAAAAAAATTTGGTGCTTAAAATCAAGATCAGGGTGCCACGGTGGCCTAGTGGGTAGCACGTTCGCCTCACAGCAAGAAGGTCGCTGGTTCGATCCCCGGCTGGGTCAGTTGGCATTTCTGTGTGGAGTTTGCAGGTTCTCCCCGTGGTTGCGTGGGTTTCCTCCGGGTGCTCTGGTTTCCCCCACAGTCCAAAGACATGCGGTACAGGTGAATTGAGTAAGTTAAATTGTCCGTAGTGTATGTGTGTGAATGAGAATGTATGGATGTGCTTCCCAGAGATGGGTTGTGGCTGGAAGGGCATCCGCTGCGTAAAACAAATGCTGGATAAGTTGGCGGTTCATTCCGCTGTGGCGACCCCGGATAAATAAAGGTACTAAGCCGAAAAGAAAATGAATGAATGAATGAATGAAAATCAAGATCATAATTTTTCTCACGAGTCTGTAGATGTAAAATAAAAGTTAATATGAGTAGGTTATTATTATGGCTATTATTATTGTGATTTCTTAAACGTGATAAAACAACAACAATAATAAACACTAATTCTAAAGTTTAAATATAATGTTTGAGACATGCTTTTCATTTGTCATTGACATTATTAGACCATTTTTTTACAGGTAAAATTAGACCTTTGTCATTATCAGATTCCCTTTTGCATTATATTCAACATTACATAGGCTAGAGTAGGTTTACTGACCCAGTAAACATTTATTTTCATGCACAACATTTTGTGTTCACTATAAAAGAAAAAACATCAAATACTTGTTGTAATAATAACTCTAAAATGGGATATGATAATTTAAATGATGTGCAAACTTTCAGTTTCACTTTTCACTGCCGAGTGCGCTTATGTAATGTCTGCCATCACTTTGAGTTCAGTTTACAACAAACTAAATGTTATTTATTAACGTTTATTTATTAGCTGATATTTACAGCCTATGCGGGTTCTGTTCACTAAAGTAGATATATCACGCGTCCAATCAATAGTAAACAAACAGTGCGTCAGCTCGTGTGATTTTGCGGCCACAAATACGTCATTACATTATGACAGAAATGACGTTTTTCAGTGAATTATACCTTTTAATTACAGTATGTGACACTTTTAACACCATTTGGGGGTGTCCATGTTGTTGAGCCATGCACGTACAGTATATGAAACGGCGTAAAGACTTGTGCGACTGCCTTTATGCTTCTCTCCTGACCTTGAAATTGGTTGAATCGCAGAAAAGCTGAATTAAGATCGTTTGTAGGGTCGAATCGAGATCGCTATATTTTTTCGATTAATCGTGCAGCCCTAACTCATAGAGAAAATGTGCTGTATTCCAATACAAACACCAAATAAGCCTCCTTTAGACTTTTTATGTAACTGACATTAACAAGATAGGACATCTTAAAGAAAAACTAAGATCAGGTTTTATGGATAATCCAGGCAGTTTATGCAGGAGCCTGCTGATAACTTACTGTCATTAGATATCTTTAACCCAGACTTCATGCATCTAGTTTCATCATCATCAAATTCAATCATTTGCATCCCTTTCAGTCTGTGGTGTCATTGCTTGTTAAGTTCAAGAATTGTTAGATATGTAAGTAAATGTATATTTTTGAGAGAACAATATTGCCAGTGAAAGGCTTGGCCTAAGGACCACAACAAAAAAATTTTGACCTTTGCACTGACCTGTAATTACTCTGTAATTTGCATGCTTTTTTTTTTGGATAAAGAGAAAGTACTAGGCATAATAATGATCTGTAAGTTATTAATGGGTGAAAGACATATCAAATTAAGAGAGATGCAATGCATTTTAATATGTTTGGATATAACCCATATTGTTAACTTCTGATAATTATAATTATATAATTTGTGATGCACTGCCTCTTTAAGATCATTATTATGCATGACTTGTTTCTAATGTGTTATCTTTGCTATATTGTGCTTTAATATGTATTATAAAGTTTGTTTTATTATATTGAGTTTATTCAAAGCTGTAACCTGGCATTTGCAGAAATAACCGTTCCGCAAGGCTTCTATATATACAGTACAAAAAAACTACATGGAAAAATACTATATAGAATATTTTTATTAAGACATTTGGGGCCCTGAGTATAGTTTTGAACTGAAAAATCCACTGGGTCATGTGTTGTTTTTATTTTATCAAAAATCATTAGAATATTAAGCACAGATCATGTTTCATGAAGAAATTTTGAAAATTTTCTATTGTAGATATATCGAAACTCAAGTTTTTATTAGTAATACGCCTGTCTTAAACTCATTTAGACAAATTTTAGTGCAGTTTTCTCAATATTTACATTTTTATAACACTCAGATTTCTAATAGATGTATCTCATCCAAATATTGTTTAACAAACCTACAGCACATTAACAGCTTTAACAAACCTACAGCAAATTGACAGCTTTTTTGACACTCATGGTTGGTTTTGAGGTCACGTTTAAAATATTACAAATGATTTTTGTTACCAATATTGTTAACGTTTTCTATTCATCAAAAAAAAAAATCCAAAAAAGAAAAATACAATAATAATGCTAAACGTTTTTGAGCACTAAATCAGTGCATTATATTGAGTTTTGAAAGGACTATGTGACACTAAACGCATTATATTGAAACACCTTTTTTACAATTTTACTGTATTGTTGATCATCCTGTACTGTATACTGTATTGTTGATAAATCCAGTCTTGGTGAGCACAAACATAAAAAAAAATCCAACCCCAGATTTTCTAACTATAGTGTACATCCAATTATAGGGTGTATAAGTCTTTTCTGCAATTGTCAAGTTACAGTTTCTACTGTATATGCCACTAAAATCAGAGACACATTAAATCGGTTAGTTAAGTTAGCTCATTTGTTTCAATGTTTTTACAAAACTTCTATAATGTTCCCTGAATAACAAACTCATTTCAGGAAGTGATTCAACGCCGCCTCCTGTCAACAAGATGTCCCCTGTAACTAATAGATTTGAGGGCATTCCACAACAGCAAAGGTGAACAAGCATGCTTCAAGCTTTTCTAATGTAGCATACAAAACAACCCTAGCAAACATTATTGGGAATTTAATTCACACAAGATATGCTAAACCTATATCAGTTTTTGTAGAAAGATTTTGTTGAGCTATATTTAGAGGTATATTTGCATTAGAAAGGTCAGCAACTTTAAACTGCAAATTTATACAAGGCCTTTCATGTTTCATTTGAATATGTCTTTGTAACTTTCTCATCTTTTGTTTGGAAATGAAAAACGGTCCCGTTTCATACAGTATGGCTAAAACATGTGAATATAATGTCATTGAACATTGCTTTGTGACTTACAATTGTTGTATATTTCTAGTCTCAACACCACAAAACCCACACTTGGTCCACGGGTCCTTCCCAAACTACCTCAGAAGGGTAGGTTCTATGCTTTTTGTCTGTGATTGTTGCTGTGGCAAAACATCTGAATGTTAATTCATTTTGGTGTTCCCTATAAACAGCAATGATTACAAGTGGTTTTAGTTTAGTATTTAGTTAACAATGACTGTATTTTCAGTAAAAAAATTCTCAAATACATGTTCTTAATGAAATAATTAACACTTTTATCAATAAATGTTCAACAACAGCACAAAATGTAAAAAATAACAATAAATTAAAAGCAAAACAATAATAAAATATAAAACAACCAAAATATAACAATTTTACCATCAGAATTTGTTTTGTATTAAAACTATTTTTTGTTGTTGCACTTTTTAGAGCCTCTTTTCTATTGTGCTTTTAAGCCTGACCCAACATCATGCTAGCGAGGAAACTATTTTCTCATATTTGTCTTTCAGAAACGTCTAGAACATTTATTCTAATTTGTTGCCATTATTCTGTTTTTCAATAGTTGCCCTACGTAAGATTGACACCATTCATCACCCATCTGTGGACAAAACCAACCAGCCTTCTGAACCTGTCCTTTTTCAGAAGGTTCTGCATAGTTCAGATACATCACAGAAAGTTCCGGTAGCTGACAGGGCTCAGCCTGGAGACGTAGCTCCTAAACCACAACCTTCAGAATTACCCCCTAAACCAGGAGAACTGCCCCCGAAGCCTCAGCTGTCCGAACTCCCACCTAAACCCCAGTTGGGTGACCTACCACCTAAACCTCAGCTTAAAGATCTCCCGCCCAAGCCCCAACTCACTGACATCTCCCCAGCCAAACCCTTAACCATTGAGGTCCCCCCGAAACCTTCTCCAGGAGAAGTGGCTCCCAAGCCCCAACCTCCAGATACTCCAACAATCATTCAACCAGATGAACTGTCTCCTCTGCCTGTGATCCAGTCTAGTGAAGATACCAATGGAAGTCCAACATCTGCACAGGAGACACCTGTACCATTGCCCAGGAAAATAAATCCGGTGAGGATTTTGCCTTGGACGCTTCAGATAAATTAATGGGAGCAACAAAATGTTTTGACAAGTTGTGTCTTTTTTCAGATTAAGAGTAAAATGCGAAGGGTGAAGACTATCTATGATTGTCAGGCAGACAACGATGACGAGCTGACTTTCGTTGAGGGTGAGGTCATTGTGGTAACTGGTGAAGAAGATCAGGAGTGGTGGGTAAGTGGGACCCCTTTACATTTTCAAGTATGTGCACTAAACCACAAGAATCAGAATTCTTGACTGCTTAACAAAGGTACCTCTGTTTTAATTGAACATTTTATGAAATAACTCACAACTATTAAATAATCGATTGCTACAGTATAAGTGAAGTTAGTATTGTCAAGTATGGTTACCCATACTCTAAATTGGTCCTCTGACCCATCCAAGTGCACACACAGTGAGCATACTCGCAGCACCTGGGAAGCAATTAGGGGGCCTTGTTCAGGGGCACCTCAGCTGGGTATCAAAGATGCAGAGAATGCAGTTCATACACTACCCCCATCCTCAATTCCTGCTAGGACCAGAATGGGACCTGCAACATTGAAATTACAAGTCCCAACTATTAAGTCAATTACAAGTACCTAACTATTAGGCCATAACTGCCCCATATTTGCAATGTCCCTTAGAAATTTCCACCTACCTGCAGAATTTAGCTCCAACCCTGATCAAACACCCCTGAGCCAATATATTAGATCCTGAAGCAGCACTTGATAATTATAGACAGGTTTGTTTGGTCAGGGTTGCAGCTGAAATCTGCAGGAAGGTAGCTCTCCGGGAACAGAGCTGGTGACTCCTGCTCTAAATGATTAGTTCACCAAAAATTAAAATCACCTGTATAACATTTCAGTCACCAGAGACCTTTTGTTCTTCTTCAGAACTCAAATTGAGATTTTTTTTTTTTGTAGCGAATCCAAGAGCTTTCTGATCCTCCATAGACAATGATCATGAGACAGTATCTTAATGTTATGTGTTGAGGATGAGTGAAAGTTTCAGGAATGATGCGAGGGGTAGTAATTACTAATCTAATTATTTTGGTTGAAATAACCCTTTAAATGAAATTGCGCAAGCCATGGTACACACACATTGTTTTCTGGACCATGAATCATGTGTAAACTTTACCACCACTAGTGACCACTCCTTACTTTATGTATACTTGTATTTTCCCTGATTTTGATTGCAACCTTTCTTTTATTCGTCCTTAGATTGGGCACATCGAAGGACAGCCAGAGAGAAAAGGTGTATTTCCCATGTCCTTTGTTCATATCTTATCAGATTGACCTGCAAATGTTTCTCCAAAACCCACTCATCTTGATACCTCTGGCTATGGGAAGCACTTGACTTAGCTGCTCAATCAACAATGCAAGATTTCAGAAGATGAAACCACAATGAAAAACACATGACCACCTTGTTATCGTCAGAGATGGAGTGTAAATAAAGTGTCTAAATTTACCACTATTATCCGTACCATTTTATACAGTCTACCGCACAATGGCTAGACGGCACCCACTTACAAGACCAGCACTTTCCCTCCACTATTACTGATACTGTATCGCTGTATATAAGATTGTACATATATGTGTGTTTCACACAAGGATGACTGTGTGATTTTGTGCAAATGTAGAAACTTATGTTGGTCTGAAAAGTGAATGCGTGAACTTATGCTCTACCTGCCAGTAAAAGGCATTGGGCCAGTTTTGTTCAAATAAGTTGAAGTATTAATGTGGCCATCATTGCTATGATCTATAGCAGTGACAGACAGAAGTTGAATTATTTTCCTGGTGAAATAACTGGACTTTTAGGTTTCCTAAAAAGTAGGGTTTTTTGTTGTTTTTCTTAAACCTACACATTTCGTAACACCACTAAAGCATGTCCTAGAGTGAAACGTTATTTTGTGTTTACGATTCCCAGTTCTTGCAATGGTGTAAATTTATTCCTACAATGCACACATTCCTGCCTGTGTTCCCTCACAGGTTACTCCTCTGTGATCCCATTTCAGTGTTTGTTTAATCAGCACAAGTACTTTTACTACAGTCTTACTGACCAGTGCTGTTCCAAGAACACAATAGTCACCCTTAGTCCATCTTTAATATTGTGTTTTAAGAGGTCTTGGATACTTGAACTATGAAGAGTTGTTTACTTGGTTCATTGGTGTTATACTTTCAAGTGATAG
Source organism: Danio albolineatus (assembly GCA_903798035.1). NCBI lineage: Eukaryota > Metazoa > Chordata > Actinopteri > Cypriniformes > Danionidae > Danio > Danio albolineatus. Next base: position 10,308,807 of record CAIGQQ010015131.1, on the reverse strand, counting down.
ACATAGATGTACTGTATTACAAGTCAGAATTATGCCGTTTTTGTTTGTGCTTCCAGATATCCATGTTAAAGCAGTTTCAATAGCTGTTCAAGTCCCTAGTAAAGGACATCACCATAATTCCCATTTTAGGCTCTCATTAAACAGGGAGACAGTCAAGGTTGTATCATGTCAGCATTACAAAAGGTTACTTTTTGTACATGTAATCCATTTCCCCAACATTTAAATGAGGTGTCAGTTCTAACGGAAAAGATGTCAATTGGAACGAGCCATTACCACATCTGCGTTTACCAACAATTAAGTATTAAAGTGTAGGGATGAGAGGCCTGATGTTCTACATGTTTCTATTTGACTGCAGACTCTGAGGACTGAGTCCAATGTCTGAACATGTTCCTCACCATTCCATTATCAATAAAATATTTCATGCTAAAACAAGACTCCATGTGTTAAGAAATTGTGCGACTGCTAGTGGACTCCAACAGACAAGTACCCAAACTGAAGTGTTAACTCAAATTTATTTGCAGTCCAGCAACATACAGCTTTCAATGCTTCGTCCAAATCTCATTTTGGGCTACACTGTCAGTTCAGACATCTCAAAATACACCAGCAACGCATTTAAAAAGCGGCTTTAAAGAACACAAAATTGCATAAAACTACACAAGTTAACTTAAAGAGAACCTTTTGGTTCACATACCAGACTGCTGGTAAATAAAGTTATAAAAAGGGACAAAATGATGAGCTCATTTTGATACAGGGGCTTTCTGTGAGGTTTTTTTTGCTTGGTCCACCTTCTCCACAGACTTGATGACCCCAACAGCCACAGTCTGTTTTAAATCCCGTACAGCAAAGCGACCTAAAGAGAAATGCAATTTTAAAAATAAGTGGATGCTTTTACAATAGTTTGACCATTTAAAAATTTCACCCACTTACCCAGTGGTGGATAATGAAAGAAGCTCTCCACACATAAGGGTTTATTTGGGACCAGTTTGACTGTGGCACCATCTCCTGACTTCAGGTACTGGGGCCAACTTTCCAATTTCCTACCTGAACGACGATCTAACTTCTCCCTTAGCTCAGCAAAACGGCAGGAAACATGGGTTGTGTGGCAGTCTAATACAGGAGAGTACCCAACTTTTATCTTGCCTGGGTGGTTCAGCATTATAATCTTGGAAGGGAAAATAAACATCATAAAATAAATTGCTTTGTAAACCATAGTTAGTATAGAAGGGTGAGTAAAAAGGTATAGAAACCTGAGCAATAAAACTGCTGACATCTGATGGTGGGTCATGCTGTGCATTGCCTGCGACATCGCCTCTCCGAAGGTTCTTCACAGACACATTTTTAATGTTAAAGCCCACATTATGGCCAGGAAGAGCAGTCTGAAGACCCTGGTGATGCATCTCAATGGACTTGACCTCAGCAGTCAGTTTTGCTGGTGAGAAGGTAAGAACCATTCCAGGTTTTAAGACCCCAGTTTCAATCTTACCCACTGGGACTGTTCCAACACCTGTGATAAACAGGATTAAAATCAAAGACCTCAAATTGACAAAAAGAGCTTTACAACAATCAACAGTTTCAATGTGACCAACCACCAATCTTATAGACATCTTGTAGAGGAAGGCGCAAAGGCTTGCTTGCATTGCGCACTGGAGGAAGTAGAGAATCAAGCACTTCCAACAAGGTTCGGCCATGGGAGTGGCCTTCTTTCCTCTTAAGCTTCCACCCCTTGTACCATTGCATCTGAGAGAGAGAGAGTACAAGCAAATAGAATCAATATCTACTGTAGAAGGGTGCCCAATCATCCTCAAACACATTGGTTTTATCCAAACCACAACCTTCAAGAACTATTAAAATAAAAACATAAGTCAGTAGCTCTCCAGAAAGAACAGAGCAACTGAAAGTCTTTATATGGAAAGAGGGCTGAAGATGCTACATCACCTTTTGGGATGGGACAATCATGTTCTCACCACTCCAACCAGAAACGGGAATGAAAGGTACAGCACCAATCTCAAAGCCGATCTTCTTGATGAACACAGAAACGTTCTTAACCACTTCATCATAACGCTTCTGGCTGAACGGTGGTTCGGTCAGGTCCATTTTGTTTACACAAACTACAAGCTGTTTGACCCCAAGAGTGTAAGCCAGTAGAGCATGCTCTCTTGTCTGACCGTTCCGAGAAATTCCAGCCTCAAATTCACCCTTTGCTGCAGAGACAACCAGCAGAGCAGCATCAGCCTAAGGAAAACAAACAAAAGTTTAGGTTAACTTCCATTAGTTAGCACAGAAGGGTTTAAAACCTGAAAAATGTTTAAATATCCTCCCCTGAGATAATATAATTTAAAAACCAAGTCAACACCTAAATTAACAAATACCTGCGAGGTTCCAGTGATCATGTTTTTAATGAAATCACGATGACCAGGTGCATCAATTATGGTAAAGGTGTACTTCTGAGTATTGAATTTCAGCAGGGAAATGTCAATCGTGATCCCACGTTCCCTCTCTGCTTTCAGTTTGTCCAGAACCCAGGCATACTTGAAGGAACTTTTTCCCATCTTCAAGAGAAAAGTAAATAAGTGTAAAAGACAAAAGCATTTTACAAAAAAAAAAAAAAAAAAAAACACACCCCACACACAAATAATTAAAAAGTAAATACTAACTTGGGTTGCAGCCTTCTCATACTTCTCAATTGTCCGATGGTCAATTCCTCCACATTTATAAACCAAATGACCAGTAGTTGTGGATTTGCCACCATCTACGTGGCCAATGATGACCAAGTTAATATGAATCCTTTCTTTTGCCATTTCGTAAATTACACGTTTTACACCCTGCAAACTACCAAATTTCAGATACACTCCTTGTTCTTCTTGTGACCCCAGACCGGCAACAAGCAAAGAGACCGCTTAAGTATGGTAACTGCTAATTAAGCTCTGGTGTGACCAATAACGCCCGAAACTGCATTAAAATAAGGCCACGCCCGCTGTTGACTAAAATATGTCAGCTTATAGGCTTAAATACAATAATAATAATAATAATTTCCGTAATGACTTCTATTGAAAACTGTAGCCTAATCGTTTATGTATATTATTTATTTATTTTTCTCGACGTCAGTGGGACCAAATAGCCTACCAGTTGTATTCCACTAACAATAGCTAGTGATAAATAATGCAAATGAGCGGAGGTATGGTTGCATTCAAAAGCTAAGCGAGTTCAAGTTCCAGATTCGAATCAAGCTTCGTGATAATCATTGTTATAATTTATCGGGAGACCTAACGGAATTCTAGCATCTAGCTGCTTTACATGATAGACAGTTTAGTGTTACATTTATTATTATTAGCCTATTATTGTTAGTAGTAGTAGTAGGCTAGTATTATAGTTGTTGCTGTTGTCGTCAGCAAGTTATATTTCATACATGCATATCCATTTTCTTATGACATTAGCATCATATTTGACAGTGTCATTAATTATTTAGATTATTTTTATCAAAATATAAATATTTTTGATTATACATTTGATATAATCCATATCTATGTATCTATCTATCTATCTATCTATCTATCTATCTATCTATCTAGATAGATAGATAGATAGATAGATAGATAGATAGATAGATAGATAGATAGATAGATAGATAGAATACGCTACTTGTAGCATGTGCTCAGGTTTACATAACATGAATGAGCTTATCCATCAGGTGTGTCCCAGCGCAGTAGCACACTTTAGCCGGCAGGGGGCACGATGGATACAGCTACAGTACTTTCAGATATATATTTAAATCATCGCGTGCTCAATACACACGAGACTATAAAAACACATTACCAGTAGTGTGCTTTAGTTTTCACATTGTGTAATAACGCTTGGTGGTAAATTAAAGGTATGGTCACAATAAATCCAAGAAGCGCAGTGACGTTTTATTAACCCGGAAATAACAGTCGGTAAGACAGCTGAGAGAGAGAGAACGAGCGACAGAGGCTCAGAGAGAGAGAGGTCTAAAGCCTTCTCCTTGGAGCTTATAGCTTGCTACCTGGACTCCATACGTGTTTTCATCTCTTCACAATCGAAGGTGCGTCTTCATTCCACGCTTATGTCTTTATGCTGCATGTGCCGCGCTTATTGTATATATTCGTAACTCTGAATGCATTAGTGTTCCAGTACAGCATGTGACTGAACGGTATGCTTTCAGCACGATGGCACCCCTGGCCATCCGTTGTCTGAAAGGGTATTGAGAGGAAAGAATGAAGTATGACTGTTTGACAGTGTTTAATTGCATCTGGGGGTAAAAAGAAGTAGGACCGATATAGTATGTGTGATACAATGTAATACAGTGTAACTTCTGCCATGCATTGTGCAACATTGGCAAGACCTGCTTTGATCTTCTACTTTTCCTATGAGGGAGTGGATATATTGCCATTTCTGTTGCCACAGTTTCCATGGTCATCGAAAGGTTATGTTTTAATTATAAATTACAGGTCAGAAAATGTAAAACAAATTTCAATGATAAATACTGTTAATTATTATCGATGGTTTAACACTTGCTCTTTCTGTGCTCAATGTTAAATAATAGCTAAATAAAATAGTTCCTTGACCAAACTTGTAAATTCATTGGTCTGTGAAATAGTTATGGAATAAAGTCCAATTGAAGCATTTGCATAAATTCCAGGTGGCTACTGTTTATTGAAATCTAGTGTTCAGGATGTCTTGTACAAAGTAATACAACTGCATATGAAACATTTTCTGGTTCTAAACTGCTTTAGATGTGACTGACATCACACAGCCAGAGATGGGAATATGCAGTCATGCACCCTGATGAACCCTGATGTCTTATCACTTTATAAACCTACTCGTATATTATGTTGTCGCTTTTCTGATCACGCAACTTTGAATAAACCTCAATCATTTCCATTATTTATGCACAGCTACTTTTTACACTATTTGATTAATATCTTATCGCCTCTCCTTCCATTTCCTTTTGAAGTCTGTAGGTGAGGCCTGAAGTCAAGCATACAGGAAGTCTTTTACGTGGTGGTTTTATTCTGACACTTTGTTGCATGCTGATGAAATATCCCTGTTTTAAGTCATGGCCAGGTTGAGAGTTGCTAGTGTGGAAACCTGTTTTTTTTGTGTGTGTGTGTGTAGGAGGAGTTTGCCCGCTGGGATTGCATTTAGTGCACTGTTGTGCATCGCAGAGTAAATTGAATAGATCTTTGTTTATGTAAGTTTGATGGAAATATAACAGGCTTGCTGATCATTTACACAACCTACGTATATACTACACGTAACTATAATGTACACGTACTAAGGTAAATGCCTTTATGATGATATTAAAAATGTTGGTAACTTTATTTTGATGGTCCGTTTGTTGAATTTAAGTTACATTGCAACTAATTCTCATTAGATTATAAGTAGACTGTTAGGTTAGGGGTAGGGGTAGGGTTAGTGTAAGTTGACATGTACTTGCAAAGTATCTTATAGTCAGTTAAATGTCTGTTCATTGTCAGTATCAACAGATATTAAGAAGGCAGTCTACTAATACTATAAAATGTTGTCTTCTAAATGAACCCTTTTCTTTTGGAAACTTTATTCATTAAAAGATTCTGAAAAACCTGTCACAGCTTCCAAAAAACAAATAGCTGCACTTGATATGCAATGGTAGAAATAGTTTTAAGCTGCATGCGTGTATTTGTTGGAATAGTCAAAATATTTTAAAGGAACACTACCCTTTTTTTTTCGAAATAAGTTCATTTTACAAGCCACCTAGAGTTAAACAGGTGAGTTTTATATATTTTTTTTAATGCATTAATTCATGGTAAAGTCTAGATCGGATATGCGGCCTGCTGGAAGTGTGATATGCACATCAATATAGCTGCATTTATTATGACACTGTATATCAATAATTAATATTTTTACAGTACTGTGACGGTGGGGTTTAGGGTTGGGGTGGGGGTAGGCGATAAAAAAATACAATTTATTGGGTAATTTAATTGAGAACATAAATAAAACTCTGTACAACTACTGTTAGTGCAGTACTGTTGCGGTTGGGGTTGGGGTAGATGTTAATAAAATACAATAAATGGGAAATTTAATAAATAATTCTCGTTAACTTCTGGCCACAACTGTATCCGATCTAGCAACAACCTTGATGCATTGGCGAGAGAACTTTTAGCTTAGTTTAGCATGAATCGTTCAATCATATTAGACAAAAAAATAAAATATTTTAAAATCAGACTCTTCTGTAGAAATAGCAATTTTTTTATGAATAAAAAGTTGTTATTTTCTTGGTAGATTTGTCTAGGAACTATTCTCATTCTGGCACAATAATCAAGGAATTTTGCCTCCGTACTATGGCTGCAGCAGGTGCAATGATATTACGCAGCACTGTTTTCTAGTTACCTACAGCAGCTGTGGACTATTATTTAATTTTTTCATCTTTTTGAAAAATTTTGAGCGAGATGCTAATGGTACAATCTAAAGATGCACAATATCGGAAAAATCTGACATTGTGATGTTTCGTTTTTCTGTGACATACTGCAATATAAATATAATTCACTAGATTAACTGATTGGCTCTATTGGGAAATATTGCATTAGTTTAGATCAATTGGGATGATTAAATCTTTTTCTGTGCAGTATGTTTGCATGAAGTATAATAAATAGCAAGCATATATATGCACAACAGAGCAAAAATAAAAGTTAAATAGTTTCAGTAGAGTCTAATAGTGCTCAGGTTGAGAATTTGAACAATCACACATAAAATAGCAAGGTCATCAGTGTATAAATGATAATAATATAAAACAATATTTAATTATATCTTTTACTGTTTTACAAATAATCTAATCCTGCAACGTGATTATTGCTAATGCACACACTACGATATCGATGCTTAAACTATATATTGTGCGGCCCTAGTATAATCAAAGTCAATTAATTATCTATGATAATCTAAGAGTGCTCCCACCAGACCGGAAAGTTAGCTGAATGGATTGATAAATGGTGTTATGTGACTTGTAAAATGAGCATATTTCCAAAAAAAAGTGTTCCTATAAGTCAAGGATGTCCAAACTCAGTACTGGAGGGCCGGTGTCCAGCAAAGTTTAGTTTTAACCCCAATCAGACACACCTGGGCTAGCTAATCAAGCTCTTACTAGGCTTTCTAACATACTTGCAGGTGTGTTGGAGCTAAAATTTGCAGGACACTGGGCTCCAGGACTGAGTTTGGACACCCCTGCTTTAAGTAAAGATAATTTTCCATGAAGAAGTTTCAGATATAGCATTTACTACAGTTAATTATTTAATTACTAATAGCTAAGATCCTTATTTGCACAACTTTAAACACAATTTCCTCAATATTTAGATTATTCAGATTCCAGATAGTAAAATAGTTATATCTCAGACAAATATTATTCTATAATAACAAATCCATAGAAAGCTTTTTTACTCATACAATGTGTAAATTTCCATTTCAATTTCACTTGACTGGTTTTGTAATCCAGGGTTACATTTTTAGTTAATGCTATCGTTAATAGGACGTTTCATGGTTACTTTAGTTTAATCGCTCATTAATTTAATTAATAATTAGATGCACATAGAGTTATGCCTCAGTGTGGTAAAAAAACATTTACTGTAACTTGTTGAACAACTTTACATGCATTGCTTTGCCTGCAGGTCAGACCATGAGGGGTAAACAGCACTCAGGCAATCTGCTTGTTTATCCAACAGATGTTGTAAATAAAGGTATCACAGTCCACTTATGTGAGGTATCTGGCGTGGAACTGTTAGGTGTGTGCATTAATGCGTGTTTATTTCATAGCAGACTGCCTAAGTAAGCGTTTAGAATGTGGGTATACAACTGAACAATCCACAATTGTATTTAAAGGAGCTTTAGATGCTGGTCATAAGATCTCAAGTATTTGTTTGCACTTGACTCATGGTTAAAATATCTGCTGTAATATTTGCATTGTGCATATTTTATTGCGTTATCTACAGGTTAGCTGATGTGACACAAACTTTGTTAAAAGAAAGAAAGCCTTGTATCTCTGGCAAAACTGTAATAATTACAGAAAAGGTTCCTAGTTAAGAGAAGTTAGGCAAGGCAAGATTATTTATATAGCACATTTCATACACATTGGTAATTCAAAGTGCTTACATAAACAGGAATAAAAGAAACTAGTGTAAGAAAATAAAAACAACAAAGAATAAAAATGATTAAAAACAGAAAACATGTTTTAAAAGAATGAAAAAGAAAAGAAAGATATAATAGTGTGATCTGTCGGATGTAGCACAGTGCTCGTTCAGTAAAGGCACAGCTTAACAGATGTGTTTAAAAGTCTTGATTTGAATGTGCCTAATGTTGGAGCACATCTGATCATTTCTGGAAGCTGGTTCCAGCAGCGGAGGGTAGCGGAGTAGTTGAAAGCGGATTCCCCCTGCTTTGACTGAACATTTAGAACCTTAATTTGCTTGATCCTAATGGTCTGAGGGATCTATTAGGTTTGTGTTCAGTAAGCATATCGGTAATGTATTGAGGTCATATGCCATTTAGTGATTTATAGACAAGTAATACTTTAAAATCTGTTCTGAATGTTATCAAACCATTTTATTTGAAATACATGTAATTCGTTGTTAAAGACTGCATAAGATGCAATAGTGAAGCTTGTTAGTGTTACTGAGACAGTGAAACAGGAAGTGTGATTGGGAATCATTTAAAAAAATGGGTTATGTCACAGACTGGCAAAACCACATTAAGGCACTTTTTATCATTGTTAATGTCAGTGTAAACAAATGCACTGACAAAGCGTTATTCGCCACTTGGAATTAAGATTTTCAATTCAGCAAAAAAGACAAGTTTAATAAAAATATAGGAAAAACAATAAAATATTTATCAAATTTAGTGAAATTTCCACAAAAGGCAACACAAGTGTTTTCAATACTGACAATTAGGGATGCTCCGATCGATCGGCTGGAGATCTGTATCGGCCGCAAGTCACATTTTTTGACTCGATTGGTACTAGGGATGGGTACCGAAAATCTCAGCACTCAGCATTCAGCGGAGGCTCAATCTAGCGCACACACATAGCTCGTGACACTGGCACAGACACAGCTCATGAGCTTGCGCTTAATAAATAGAGTGGTGGAGAGAAACCAAGCGGTCAAGATGTTGTGTTTCCCAAGTAGACACCGACAATGGTCATTGTAACAAACGCAACAACTTGTTTTCTTGAGCAGAGAAGCAAGCAATCTGGCTAAGCATCTCTCAGTGCATTAACTGCAGAAAGACAAATAAAAAGTTTTCTACTGCCTAGCTACTAATGGTACATTATCCACATCCTTATGCTAGCAGTCAATCACATTAGGTCTATCTAAATTAGTATAATATTAACAGTTTAATAAACACACATTCAGTTCCATTGAAAACAGTATTTTTTTCTGCAGTATAGCCTAAATAAATCTTAAACATTAAAAATGCTTTTACTTCACTGTATTTACAAATAAAGCCAGTGAATAGCCTAATAATAAACTATATAGGTTAATCTGAGGATATCCAGCTGATTTTTAAACAGCATTTTGCAACTCAAAGAGAACTGGAGGGAGCACAACAAACCAAGAAAGAACCTGACTTCCGCCAGAAAAGGCAAACATGTTGATTTTTCTCCAGAAGAATGGTTAAACTTATAAACTCATTTAAACTCATTTTCCTTCAAACCATTGTACGTTCTTTTTACAGGAAAATGACCCATTCCTAATTGGTACTCGCCAATTTGGCCAATCTCATGACATGAACCGATCGCAAGTGTCTGTTTTTGAGTTTACATGCAGAGGAAGAGGTGACGAGAGTGAGTGAACGAGAACAGATTGAGAGAGGCACAGGGATGTTCTAACAGGGATGTTCAAACTTTTTCCTCATTGAGACATGTTGAATTCTTCTTCCATCATTTGCATCGTTTCTAAAATGCATTGTTAATCATTTCTTACCAATTTTTAAAATCTGTTTTATCTTTTATTTTCTGTAAAACTCCTTCTGACCATGACATGTCCGCACTAAATGGTTATAATAGACATTTTTGAGGGATTATATGCTGCATCCTTAATTTATTCTCTTTGGTAAGTGGAGATCTCCGTTTAAGTATCGTACATACAGTGCTCAATATAGGCTGTAAAAATCCTGATCAGAGCATTCCTACTGACAAAAATTTTTAGTTTTTTTTGAGAAAGGGGTCTGCATTTTAGAATAATTTCTAATAAGTCACATGTAATGAAAGACTGCACTAAAATCTCCAAAAATGCAGCTTTGAAAGCACAAAAATAAATTACATTTAGTAAAATCAATTACTCGTATACGTTATTTCCATTTATAATATTGACATTGTCTTTATTTTATTTTTATTAAATATGTGCAAACTTGGTGAGTAAAAGAAACTTATTTAAAAAAACACTTTAAAAATCATTCATGCACAACACATTTGAACATAGAAATCTCCTTTTAAGTGTGGAGTAGCTGTAGGTGTCACGTGACCAGATGCACAGTAAAGCTACATTACTCCAGTTTAGATTTTATGATCCAAAGGCCTCATTGTGCATCCATTATTGTAATTTGCACTTATTGCTAATCTCTTTATCCCAGTAAGAATGTTAGTGCTAGAGAAGTGTTTTGTGTATTTGGTGGTTAGCAAGGGATTGGTGCTATGAAGCTCTCACAAGAACGCAGCATACAAATTAATAATGGTTTACAAGTATTCTTTTTAAATAAAGCAGTGCTTCAAGTTTTTAAAGATTTAGTGTAGAACATTTATTTTTTACCTAATTTAAGCAGTTTATGAGATGGCGGAATAAGGGTTTTTATTAGTTAGCTAGCTAGAAATATACTGTAGCAGAGGAAAATAGGTTGCCAGTACATCTGTAGAATGAAAAAACAGAGAAAGCTTATTATACACTAAGACATCTAATTGAAAATGTATCATAAAATGTATTTTTATCTCTGAAATTGGATGTTGTTTTGTATTTGTGTTCTCTTACAGAATTTTGAAGGTGAAATATATGCTGTTTTTTGTTTTTTACTTTTTATTATTATTATTATTTTATTACTATTGAACCAAATACAAATAAAATGTTATTTTTAAAAAGGAAAGAAACCAAATATGACCTCTATGTTCTGTCATGCTGCAGCATGTAATGTTGTACTTTCTTAATATCATGTCTTCACATGTCAACCAGTAATGTTTGAGCTGAGCTGTGTGATTTCCCTTGATTGGCACATTGTGATTCTAACAGTTCGATTGTTAAACGTTAGATAGATATGAAAACATACCACTGTGACACATCTGGTGGTATGTGAATTCGTTTGCTTAGCCCTCATGTTGTGGCAGGGTCTTTTTTGGACTATACTTAAAGACTTTTAGGTCACACAGGGTATAGCAACTTCCTTTTATTTTGCACAGAATGACTGGCCTACATGTACAAATCATGTAAAGTCGTATCAAATAGGGGATTCAATTTCCTTGTCAGCTTGTTTACTTTCAATTAGGGATAGTTAATGTCGTTAGAACTAATTAACTAATAAACGTTCTTGTATAGTTAGAAAGATCCACAGATTCACAGTTGCAAATGTTACTGAGTCAAGATCATTTTTTTTCCCTTTCTTTTTCTTTTTTTTTTGCTGTTTGAATAACATTAATGACAGACAGCAGCAGGTGTAATTGGCTTTTTTACTTTAATGCCATGGTCACACTTAGGGCTGGGCTGATAAACGATATTATATCAAATCGCAAGAAAATTTATGACAATGATAAGCTCTAGACTTTTTTACTCTATATTGATCTAAGAGGCAATCACACAACAGAAATGTGCAACAATGGGAATCTAAATGTGTGCTGATATTAGAGATGTACTGAATTATTGGCCATCAAAAATATATCGGCTGGAATTGTTATGCCATTTAATGGACCCTTAAATTTTTATGGCTTCAGTCATTGTTGGGGTACTCTTTTAAATCTGGAAGCATTAACAACCTATACTGAAATATGTATTGTTATCATTCAATATGGAAAATAATTACTGCCGTATTGCTCAGCCCTAGTCACACTAGAGTTTAAATATGCGAAATTCAGTCATATGGTGCTGCGAAAAGGGGCGGGATTAAGTTGATCAGACATTAATAAAAGTGAGCGATTGGTCCATATTTTAAATTTTTGTACAGAAAGGTCATATTTTGATCCTTAATTGGTTTCGCGCAGTCATGTGATGCGATTTTTGCACGTCACTTGTACTTTCCAGCGCAGCGAATGGGGCATATGCACACAGACTTTTAATTTCAGCCAGCCAGCTTCAGCGGTTCCAGTGAACTTTCTTTCCATTAGAAAAATGCCACGTTTAAGGTCTAATTTCTTTAAAAATCAGTGATTTTCACTGCCTGATAGATACATGTAAGATTTAAAGGCAATCCCAATTCTACCTCTTAGCCCTTCCTCTTACCCCTACCCCTTGTTTTGTGCGTTCATGTGAAGAGGTAGGGGTGTCCCAATTCTCTTTAGCTTGAAGGTGTAAGGCTAAGGAGAAGGGCTAGATACCCCTTTAAATGGAGATTTTTCAAGACCACACTTGAAACCAAGGGGTAAGATAAGAAGTAAGGAGATGCACAAATTAGTATTAGTATTATAGCGTTATTACGAATATTTACAACAAACAAGCACGTTTTAATAAATTCCTAACCGTGTTCGTGTTTTACCGTCATGGTTTAAAAAAACGCTAAAATAAAAACTGCTGAATATCGCTATCTATAATCCCTAATAATAACTCCTGTATAGCAGCCTCACAACATTTGGTCACTCGATGACACTGGAATACCTTGTCAGAAAAGTCTAGTGGCTGGGAATAAGCTTTTTACAGTGAATATGAATATTCATATACATGAACATGGCCATAGTGTTGCCACATTATATCGTTATGATAACATAATATATGCCTTCAGTGATTTCCTAAAGATAAATACCAAAAATAACACAACTGGAATAACTACAGCAGTCGCGATCGTCTGATCTTATATGAAGCAAGAGATTGCGATGACATATGATGACGTGTGCAGGTGCTGTAATGGTGTCTCATTTCTTAGGGGTACATTATGAAGCCCTTCCCCTTCACACTCTGTTTCAAGGGCCAAGGGGAATGGGAAGGGTATGGATTAGGCTTGGCCAGTGTCCACATTTTGATACCGTCAAACCTCCTCCCTATTTTACCCCAGTATATGGTATTACTGTGAATAATAAATAAATAATTACGTAAGGCTCAGACAGCGTCACCAAACTGTTGCTTTGTGCCCAAACCTTTCAAAAACTGAATGCCCAACACTAATACTGAAACTATAACAAAATAACATGCACAACATTAACAACTTTTTAATATAATTTAATATAATATATTTTAGTGCTGCACGATTAATCGTATCGCAATCGCAATCGCGATGTCAGC
>CAIGQQ010015131.1:10231011-10290356 GCA_903798035.1 Danio albolineatus | reverse complement strand
AAAAAAACATGTACCTAATATTCTGATGGTAACCTTGGATAAAATATTATGGTATTGCAATTACTGCTCTAAAATTTGTTCTTTTTAAATGTCTTTTCCCCCATTGAATACAATATATTTTATTTCAAGACGTTTTTAAGATATTTTGGAACAGTAAACATGTCAGGGTAAATCATTAAAATAAACCATTGACTTACGCTATCTTATTAATTCCAAAAACTAATCGTTGGATATCTTTCTTTTCTTTGGATATAAAGTAAGCCACTGCTCTGTGCTATACTGGTAGCATGAGGGGATGTTGGTGTATAAGAGATTAGTTTCTCAAATGTTTGCTGAATCATGGGCTTTTGATGTGAAGTGTATTTTTATGCTGGAGATGCTGTTGCTCTTAAAAAAAAATAGAAAAATAGTTGTAAAAAAATAAAATAAAAAATAAACTTTCATATATGGTAGAACAGAAAATTTGAACAGTTTTAAAACCATAAATTGTCCAAACTGGTAAAACTTGAAATCGGTTATCATCCCATGCCCATGTTCCACACAATTCCTCTATGTTGTTGTCCAAACACAAACCTATTAAGTTCACTTAATGATTTTCACAAATTTAAGTGGATTGAACATAAAACAATTAAGTTGTCCCAAAAAATAGCATTATGTTGTTTAACTGATTTTAAATAAGTAGTATGAACAAGCAGCAAAATACTAAGGTCTGTTTATGAATGCCATGCATTTGAAAGTGCCACTACTCACTCTTGCATTTGTCAGCTGTTGCTTGTGCTTGTGTTTGCAGTGTCAGCTTCTTTGTAACCCGTGCTGCCATGTCATTGACCTTCTCAATTTCACCTTTACTGACATTAACCATATCCTCGTCACACTGTTTTTGTGTGGGTCAAGACAAATCGACAGCACTAGAGGTGTGGGGGGTAAAGACAGTAATTGAGAGTGCAGTAAGGAATGTTGTTAGATGACTCAACCACCCACTGCACTCGGTTTCAGCTGCATTTGTTGTCTTGCAGACAAGGTCTGTCTTGGGTAAATAAATGGCTACAGTTACTGTAGCGTAGGCTTAGGGCTGTGCAGTTCTGAAGGAGAGTTAACCCAAAAAAGAGACATCATTTACTCTTTTTATGTTCTGTAAAATTGGTTTGACAATTTCATCTGTGGGACACAAAGGAAAACCTTGTGTAATGTTGCTGTACTGGTTCCTGCAATGAACATCAACTGTTTTCAAGCTTAAAAAAAGGAAATAAAGTACTGTGAAGGCAGTGATGTTTTGTAAAAAGTTGTTTAAATGCTGTTGTTTGGTAAAAAGCATATATTTCATTGGATTAGGTGATGTGTAAGGTTTACTTGTGTTTGTGTGATTATTCTTATTATTACTTTTGAGATTTTTAAGATTTGATAATATGAAGCTGATTTGTGTTTTTACCTAGGTAAGTTGGTGTTTAGTTTGAGCAAAAACTAGTTATTTGAGATATTGGGCACAAAAATATGGGATATAGTTTTGGATTTGATTGATTGACATTAGGGATGCAATAATCGAATTGGATATTGGCATCAATATACAGTTTTTTTGGCTTGATTGGGTATCGCCCACTTGGCCCAATCCAAATCTGATATTGTGTACTATTATGTGAAATTTACAAGCACAACAAAATTGACATTATAAGGCACTGCCATACGAGACGTTTTAATGCACTAAATTCCAAATGTTCTGATGCCATTGGATGGTTTAATGTTAACTACCGATGAATATTAAAGTTCATGATAGTGCTTCCCCCCACTATGCCTGTCAATCATTTCCCAATAATTCACAATTCAAGCTGCATTCCACATTTGGTTATTACAGTCAACATAACTAAGCTTCTAAATCATGTTACATTTTGCACTATGATAGATAGCAGCATTGATGTAGAAAGCAATATCAACTGTTCTTCATGCAGAAAGTAACTGAAAGTATAAAAAATGCTCAGTGATATGGTGCACATATCCACTACATGTTGATGTATTTAATATCTTCCATTTGTGCTGCTAAGTTTGGAAGTGGCAGCAGATACCGGACAGTCTGAAATGCTGCTTCATTCATGCACCGGTTGCACTGACGCGATGTGTGCCACTGCGTATTGAACATTGCAATAGGATACTTTTGCACAGAAGTTTATTCAAATATCTTGTGTTGACCTATCTAACGTTTCGCCACTGGTTTGCATGGTTTGGGACCTGTAAAGCTGCGCATCGATGGATTTGGTCTTCAGTGTTTGGACTCTCAGTAGTGAATATTAAACCACACTGAACTGAGCTAAACTGAACTTCAACTCAAAACTGGACTGACACTGTTTTAATTTAATATAACACATGTGGAGCTGCTTTGACACAATCTACATGGTAAAAGCTCTATAGAAATATATCTTTTTGTTGTATTAGAAAAAAATCACTTCTGCTAGTAATTACAAGTTATACATGTAAGAGCCATAATTTGGAAGTATTTGAGATTTGCAACTTCAGATGACCAGCTAAGCTGATTGATTTGTTAGCACTGCATGAGTATTTCCGTAGGATCACTTGTTTACTTGGATATCCATATAGGCCTATCACAATAGTCAATATATCGACTTATTGCAAGATAAATCAAAGTAAGTACAATCATTTTTTTTTGTGCCACGATATATTGCAGCTAATATTATCTTATTACAAATATACCTTTTGAAATTTTTGCATGAAATTGATGCCACCAATGTTTTAGTGTAACTTTAGTGTAACTAACGCAGGTGTCATGTTCATACGACACCAAAAAATAGCGGCTTGTCAGCAACATCAATTACTGTTGGTAATAATCACCTAGTGCATCATGATCAATCTTTATACACTACTACTTCTGTGCCTTTTTTTTGTGTGGCTGACCAAGCTTAATGTGATTGGTTGTTGTCACTATAACGTTGGCGTCTGTGTGAAGCTTCAGACATGCTCTCCGTCAAGCGTTAATGCTGATGCCCTGTGTGAAGCACATAGAACGATTTAAAACATGTTTTTGTCCCTTTCTCGCAATTTGTTCACAAGATAAAAATGCTATGGTAACTTTTAGTAAATACACATAACTAGGACTGGGCGATATTGCAAAAAAACAAAAAAAAAACAAACACCAAATCATGTTTCATATAATTCGATATCTATAGTTATTGAATATTTTTTTTACCAAAACATTTAGGAAAATGTATTTTTTTTTAAACACTTTATTTTTAATTTACCAAGTTACTAAGACAAAAAATATTTAAACAAAATATCTCTTCATAATAAAATAAAAATACGTGTAAAGAGACTCTTAAACTTAATAAAATGTTGCAAAGTGTGTAAACAACACATTATGATAATCAAATCTGAGGTTTCAAGTAAAGGAACCAGCCATCATAATTCAAACACATACTAAACATTAAAAATTGTGAAGTTGAATGACTATTACCCCTTATGCTAAAAAAATCTTTCAGATGGGGAGCTAGTGGCTGGGATGCACAGGAAAAGAAACCTAAAAGCCACTCTGTGGACATCCTTGCATCCTTTTTGATTTACAATCTCTTAACTGCTGCTATACGGCACTCATTTTTGCATGTGTTATTCTGATGTGGATTCCTTCACCAGTTTCTATGTGCTTTGCACACACGCTCCTATGGCATCTCTCGTAACTAGGCGACCATGAACTGTTATCTCAGAGGATGACAAAGCATTGCTGCAGCTCCGATGCAAGTTTATGGAATAAAGTAAAAACACTGTAGTGTTTAGGTGAGCTGTGTTTGTCTCAGGTAATTAGTCTACCTTTATTACTGAACTGTGTATAGTCCATACAAAGTGTGAAGCAGATTGGTTAGTTCTACTTGCATGAATCGCGGTCCACTCGTGGCATTTGGAAAAGTTTAGATGTTTTTCAACTAGGTGCGCCTTGAAAATGCACGTGTGTCACGTGTGCGCCTCTTGTACATGTGTGTGTCGCTCAATGTGCTAGTCGCACACCTCTATTGGAAATGAAAAGCTTACACCCTAAGCTTATTGGCATTTCTTCCAAGGCACGCGCTTAGCAGACACATTTTAATAAAACTATAGCGCTTCACACCGAAACTTCATACCGAACTTTTTTTATCGTTATTGACTATGGTGTTCGGTGAATGAATACCAATACTGATTTTATCGCCCAGCCCTACATATAACTTAATTTGTTCTAGTTCTTGATACCTTGCACTTAAAAAAAATGTCTACAAACTGCTGTTGTTTCTAAATAGCTTAATAGTTGTACTTGTATATCATTGTTTAATCTGTTCTATCTATAGTGATATCTCACAGTGCAAGAACCTGTTGGGTTAGTGTGGTCAGTGATCTCTCTGTGCTGCATATACAGTATAATGTCAGCAGAGTGCATTCTTAATTATTACCAGGCTGTATAAATAAAGACATCTAAATCAGAATCAGAATCAGTTTTATTATTTTATTGGCAAGTGTGCTTCACACACACAAGGAATTTGCTTTGGCTACAGAAGCTTCCAGTGTACATAAAGTGACAAGTGACAACACAGAATAAATATTAAAAAAAGAAGACGATAGACATTAAACAGAGATGCAGTCAGTCCAACGATCTGGATGTTGAAATGTATGTACAGATTTGTTATACATATACAGGTTATATGGTGCTGTGTACAAATACGTAAGTATTGCATTGTATATTGTTATAAGGTGTTTTGTACAAATGCGTAAGAAGTATTGCATTGTATATTGTTATAAGGTGCTGTGTACAAATGCGTAAGGAGAAGTATTGCATTTTATATTGTTATAAGGTGCTGTGTGCAGATGCGTAAGAAGTATTGCATTGTATATTGTTATAAGGTGCTGTGTACAATGCTATACTTCTTACGCATCTGCACACAGCACCTTATAACAATATACAATGCAATACTTCTCCTTACGCATTTGTAAGGAGTTATGCTTGAAGTTATCAATTATCTTGCATTTGTTGACTAAAGACAAAACACAAAGTAAACATTGCTTTGACATTTCCATGCAAATGTATTGTTGCATTTTATCCCAAATAATAATAATAATAAAGAAACCTTAATTGAAACATTGGATTAAAGTTGTCAATTTGAAGTAGAAATAATTCAATATAGTATTGTATTGCTAAACATTCTTCAATAATCATCAGCTTTATTTTTTACTTGAGGTTGTAAAGCTGTTGTAATGTAAGGCGAATTGTAGTAATAGTGATTCCTGCTGTAGCAAACACTCCGATAATTATATCATCACACGGAACTTTTTATGCTAATAAATTGCCTCCTGCTGCACTCACTCAGGACCATTTACACTGTGATTCTTATGTAAATTAGTCAATTTCCAGAGTGATTAGCTGCACTCTTTTAAATAAAAGGCTTCATGATTCCCATCCTCTCCCAGAGCTCTAGCTCGTCACAGCAAGGGTTCTGAGCTGTTTCCTTGGTGACGTTCCAAGTCTGAAATTCCGTGCTTCCGAGTTCAGAATTCTCATTAGACCTTCAGGGTGTCAGAATCTCCGCAGCTGCCATAGTAACGCAGCATTCCCGAATAATGATGATTATAAAGTCATCCACCAGAATGAGCTTATGCAATAATGGAGATGATTCAGTCAGTTTGCAGAAATAACACTGAGACTCCATATAAGATGATTTTTCTACTTCTAAATCTTATTTTAGGTGTAGGTATGTACAATATATCTTTTACCATCAACCTCACAATGTGCAAATCCACTAGACATATGCTAATATTGAGTAATTCAATATGTTGTGATTAAGAACATGCACAATATTGGTATCGTGGGCATTTTCACGTTTATCAGGCCCAAAATACAGAAAAATTTATGAAAATTCTGTGACTATTTAAAGAGCCATTGTACATTAGCACTATACACTCCAGTAGTTTACATTAATGTAACTAAACTCACAATAAAAACTACAAAATTTTTTGTTAATCTTAGATGATTGTCAGAGATGTTAAACATTTAAAATGGTAGGCGTAATCTGATTACAAGTTTCATTCTCTCAATGTAGTAAATAAAACTCATCTGTATTGTCTTTTAACTAATATTACATTTACATTTAGTCATTTGGCAGACACTTTTGTCAGAAGCGAATTACATTTGAGGAGGCATTCAGCGCTACTTATAGAAATGTTTTAAGTTCCAATTTAAATGAACTTTATTGGGAATAAGCTAAATTGGCCGTGGTGTACAGTATGTGTGTCAATGCAAGAGTGTATAGGTGTTTCCCGGTGTTGGGTTGCGACTGGAAGGGCATCTGCATGTCTGGATGGGTTGGCGATTCATTCTGCTGTGGCGACCCCTGAATAATGAAGGGACTGGAGCGAAAAGAAAATGAATGAATGAGCTTTATTGGCATGACTTGCACAGTATTGCTAAAGCAGTTATACTATACATAGAACTAGAATATATCAGTAAAATAATTAACAGGTATATACAAAGTAAATTATATAAGTAAAAAAATATTATAATAGCAAACAAAAGATAAATGATAATTAAATATAATAATAAAATAAATAAATACAAATACATAAAAAAAAAAAAAAAGATAATGGTAATAATAATAATAATAATAATAATAAAATAAATACACATAAGAATATAAGCATAAAGTCTCATTTGCAATACAAGCGACTCGCAGCGGCAAAGCGACAAGCGACCGTTCATTTCAATGAAGAGCAAGCAACTTCCGGCGACCCCTGTCTACTTGAGCGACAACGACCGCTGGCGACCAATTGGGCGTGTCGAGCGGCGCAACAAAGTTGTGAATCCTTTAACTTTATGCAAATGAAGAGCAACTTGTGATCCTCTCTCTGATTGCTCAGAGGTCGGTTGTATTCCAGCTGTATATACCTAAACAGACCTGCATTTGAAGCAGGTCGCCACCCAGAGTGACAGGCAGCTACAAAGTCACTGCTTATTCTGCTTTAGTGTTCCAACGGGTGGTTTGTCAAGCCCACTCACCTGTGTGAAGCACACTTCATAAATGCACAGTTTATTTATTTATTAATTTATTAAATGGAGTGATTGTAAATATGTGTCTAGTGCAAGTGTCGATTAAAGTGTCAGAGATGAAAGAGTGTGTTTTCTACAGGTGGTTTGCCACCAAACACACTCATATGTGCGCGGCACACTTGGAATTAATTATGTTTTGAGGTTGTTGTGTAACTAAATGTACATTTGTGACATATTTATACTGTAATTCTTTTGCTGTTTAATTTGGTTAAAACATTTGTCTACTCTAAACATATATTTAAATATGCAGAAGCAATTTGTGTTATTTTAAGTTTTTTATGTATTTTATGTTAATATTGTGATAATACCAATGCTATCTCACAGCAATTCGTAATTTTTGATTTAGTGGCTAATTCGTATGAATTCGTACGATCTTATTCGTACAATTTAGTACGATTTGCTCATCACCCAATGACGGTTGGGTTTAGGGGTGGGCTTGGGTGCCACGCCTCCTTTCTATTTTCGTACAACTGAACGAATTCGTACGAATTAGCTACTAAACTGGCAAAATGTAAAATGCTTAAGTTTTCTCGTGAGGTCAGGCTGGATAATACCATATATCATGATAAAAGCTTCATCAATCAATTGCCACAAGACCACTGTATACCGTCATAAGCCTAATATCCAATAGTCACACAGCAGAATGTGCAATGTCCAGCTGGATTATAGTTGTCCGGGCGCATCAGGAGACATGATTTGGGCTGGCTATGCAAACTTTTAACTTTTATAGATTGAAAATTTATCATTTGCGTATGTTTAAGGCTTGTGACTGTGTAAATATTTCAAATTAGTTTTTTATTAAGAATTTTTTTGATTGTGTGTGTTCATTGATTGTGAATGAGATTGTATGGGTGTTTACCAGTGATGGATTGCAGCTGGAAGGGCATCTGCTGTATAAAACATATGCTGGATAAGTTGGTGGTTCATTCCACTATGTTGACCCCAGATTAATAAAGAGACTAAGCTGAAAAGAAAATTAATAAATAATTGACTATGGGCCATTGAATTATTCGAAAAATATGCATTATGGTGTGCATTATTTTTTGATAAATCAAATATTCTATTGATGCTATGATTACTATACCTAAGGATGCCTTTCAGATGTTTAATTACAAAGCATTCGGCATGTTTTGTCCCTCATGTAGTTTCTTATGCATTTCATACAAAACCTTTTTGTTTAATTTACTGAAATCATTCGGTGTAGCAATATGTAACTGCAGCGCAGCCAAGACCTGCCTAGAACTACTTTTAGCTGTGTGATTCCTGAAAATAATTGCACACCTTGGAATGTTCGCACTCACAGCCAATCAGAATCAAGCACTCAACAGCACCGTATTATAATTGCATTTAATTATTTATACAGTGTTACTTTATGTTTGAGGATTTCAGTATCTGAATGCTGTTTGACTGCCCGGAAAACCATTAAGCACTGTTTATTTCAACAGCCCTACCATGTTCTATTCTATTTATCTATGCTTGTATTTGTATTTTATGTCACCCCAATATTTATAAACGATACATTCTGTCTACAAGTAGTTGTTCTAGTGAAATTGCATTCACAATATTGCAGAAAACAAAACATCACAAAGGCAGTATGTTTCTATTTGCCTATATTGTCATACAGCCATAATCAGATGATTTATGCGCTAAATGACTGAAGTAGCTGAACTAGTTGTCTTTGAGGTGGTATCGATTAAGAGTAAGATTTAATGTGAATCAATGTGAAAGAAATGTTGATGTCTATATTGCATTTCAAAAAGTTAATAGAAGATAAATTCCGTGCTACATAACACGTAGCCTGTGTGTTTGGCCTTCTAATGCTGTATGTGTGTGCATGTAATGCTGTCAACATTCCAGAGAAAATGTGATCCATGCACAGCTCACTAAGCATTATCTGCATTATGCCTCTGGCAGTTCAGTGAATGATTTTCAGTCTAATGTGAGCAAAGCGCAGCTAAAGTTGTCCGGCAGAGACCAGCATGCATGCTTTCACAACATCCACACAATGGGCAGCTGATGGTCAGATTGAACTCTAGCATTTCCCACTGCTCTGCTAATTGCAGTGATTGCGACTCTGGACTTTGCTGCTGTTCTACATCAATTGTGTGACTAGATGAAGGATAATATTTTGATTGTGCTGAATGCCTGGCTTATCTGTTTCAATTTAGGCCCAGTGAAACCAACAGGCTTTGTTATTTTAGCTCAAATTTACAATTGTATCTCCAGCAAGCCCAAATCATGCTCTTCGCAGAGTTTTATTCACAATGCATCAACTGGATTGTTTACAATCCAAAACATCTTTTTAAAAATAATTTTAAAATGAGGCGCCACGGTGGCCTAGTGGTTAGCACGTTCGCCTCACAGCAAGAAGGTTGCTGGTTCGATCCCCGGCTGGGCCAGTTGGCATTTCTGTGTGGAGTTTGCATGTTCTCCCCGTGGTTGCGTGGGTTTCCTCCGGGTGCTCCGGTTTCCCCCACAGTCCAAAGACATGCGGTACAGGTAAATTGGGTAAGCTAAAATTGTCCGTAGTGTATGTGTGTGAATGAGAATGTATGGATGTGTTTCCCAGAGATGGGTTGTGGCTGGAAGGGCATCCGCTGTGTAAAACAAAAATGCTGGATAAGTTGGCGGTTCATTCCGCTGTGGCGACCCCGGACTAATAAAGGGACTAAGCCGAAAAGAAAATGAATGAATGAATTTTAAAATGACTCTGGATCTAAAAGCTTGGTTAAACTTGTATGCTGTGGCATAAATTTAGTAGACCATTTCCTCGCCTCTTATTATGGAAGCATGAAGCCAAGGTTAAGGTTTAACATCCTTAATGTGTTTTTGTTAGGCCAGAGTATGTTTCCAACAAAATGGACCCATAAAACCAGCACGCCCAATGTGCCAAAGTTGCCAACTTAGCATTATTTTGTTAAAAAAGATAAAATCTGTCAGATAAACATCTCACACTTTCCCACATAATGATTTTAGAGTACTTTTAAGGCCTCGCAGCCCTGTCCTGCATGTTCAGCCTTGCTAGCCCAGTCTAGCTGAAATGGCAGCCTGATCTCACGAGAAAACGTAAGCATTTTACGTTTTGCCAGTTTAGTGGCAAATTCGTACGAGTTTAGTTGTACGAAAACATACAATTTAAAAAAGGAGGCGTGGCACCCAACCCAACCCCACCCCTAAACCCAACCGTCAATGGGTCATGAGCAAATCATACTAAATTGTACGAATTAGATCGTACAAATTCATTCGAATTAGCCACTAAATCATAGGTATATAGGGCCAGACAGAATCTGCTTATTTATGTGGAATGTATTTGGGAGTATCACAACTAAGGCCCTGTTTACACTAGTGCGTTTTAGTTTAAAAACGGCGTTTTAGCATGAAAACGATCCGCGTCCACACTAGAGTTTCTCAACAGACCTCCTCCACCAGAAACGTATATCACGTGACCATTCGCGCACCATTCGCGCACTCTGGGCATGCGCATTCAAGTATAAACAGGAAGCACGCGTCTCGCTCGGCATTTGGTTACTGTTAGTCAACAAACGCTGGTTGAACGATGAACGCGATGGCAAAGAAAGCAAGAGAGGTCTTTTTGAGGACAGATGACGAGGTTGAGTTGTTACTTAAAGTAACAAATGAATATAAAACATCCATGGCTATCGAAAATACAGTGTTTACAGTGAAGACTGGTCTGCCGTCTGCCGGTGACGTTATAGCCATGTGCGCTTGACGAATAAGGAAAGGATACGCAATGACCCAAATCCCCAATCACGTATCAGATCTCAGCAGCCACGCCTCTGTTTTCAAAGATATCCGTTTCCCTCCATCCACACTGAGACGCAACAGTAGCGTTTTAGACTGGAAACGGCCTCTCCAGCGTTTTCAAAACGCTCCGTTTTCGCACCTCAAAAACTCCGGCGTAGTGTGGATGAAGCACGTAACCGTAGCAAAACTTATGCGTTTTAAAACGAAAACGCACTAGTGTAAACGGGGCCTAAAACCCTAATGTATGAATTTAAAAGTAATACCATTTTAACTTTATTTAATGTTTACAATGCAGATTCAATTAGATCCACTTTATTACTAAAAGACAGAAAATAGTACTTTACAAACTATTGTAAATAAATCATATGAATATTTTCATATTAATCAATGCTATTACTGAAATTAATTTCAAAACTATATAAATATAAATGTACACACATTTACACCAGTAAATAAACAGAATCAATGATGGGCTAAAAATCTGCGGAATTCTGCGTGCGTAGATTCCGTGGGGCCCTAATCATAGGTTACGAATTGCTGTGAGATAGCATTGGAAACGGTGGTTTCTCCATTCGTAATATTTGTTGGTTAAATTTTTTAAGAATAAAGTCCATCCTTCAGCATTTATAGACTAAAAAACGAGATTTTAGAACAAGTGTACATTTTATGTGCGTGCCTCATTTTCTTGTACAGCAGTCTGCCATTTAGGGCTGCACAATATATAGTTTTAATAATTGATGTTGCAATGTGTTTTTGTGCAATAGTCAAATCGAAGGATTAGATTATTTAATAATAATGATATTATTTTTATTTATTTATTTATTATTTATACAATAATAACCTTGTTATTTTACATTTGATTGTTCAATGTCTGTACATAAATACTGTTAGACTCCCCGGAAACCATAAAACACTTGTTCAAGTATGTACTGTATGTATGTATGTATGTATGTATGTATGTATGTATGTATGAATATATGTATTTATTTATTTATTTATTTATTTTTGCTAGTAACTTGTTATTATAATTTATGCAGATGCACTGGATAGAAAAAATACTTGATCATCCCAGTCGATCTAAATTAATAAAATATATTTCAAATACAATATATTTTAATATTTAATATTTATTTTAAATTTATAATATATATATACAATACTTGCAAGAAAATAAAATAGACGACTTCCAGACCCCCAAAATGCTAGTGTGAACAAAAAAGATGTTGTCCCGTTTTGGGTGAAAATGGTCATCCTATTTGTTTTGATTTAATTCATTTTATTTTATTCTGTTTTGTAATGTTCCAATTATTTATATTTATTTTATTTATTTTCAAATTTTTCAGTCATTCAAATGACTATAAATAGCATTTATGAATGACATTTTAAATCAAAATGCTTGTACAGCTCAATTTCTTTAGCAGTGCCGACTGGGCAGAAAATGAACTATAAGTAATAAGGATTTGTATTATTGAATTGACCCAACAGTTTTTTTTTTTTTAATTTTAGTTTTTTTTTTGTCGCTTCTCTTTAGTCTCTAGACCAGATCTGAAGCTGTCATATAAAAACTCAGGAATGCAAGATCCTTCATCCCTTAGATATTCATCTGTCCATCTGCACATGATAGAACCGAATTATATCCATAAATAATGGTTTGTTATATAGAGCATTACAGCAATGCCATTTAGTCTGAGACTGTATCTTATTTGCTCTAGATTCCATTTCATTAAAGCAAGATGACTATATCCTCCCAACCCACTGAACCAATGTGCAGTCGTGTCACACAGCACGGATGGTTAGTCACACTTTTTTTTCATGGCTGTTTTTTTTTTTTCTTGGTAGATTTTAGAGTTGAATTTTTACTGTATTTTAGAGTTGCTTGTTGAGTTTATATATTGAGAAATTTCATGCATTCAATCAAATGTTAGACTGACGATTGTGAAACAAGCAAATGGCTATTTTTTTTCAAAATCCGCTGAAAATAAATCACTTGGAAGTCACCATTTACCACCTTACCACAGATGTAAGAGCTGGAATAAAATCACTTTTCATAGAAACGTGACACTTGTTCAAGCAGGGTTTAAATCCCTTTGTTGTCTGACCTTCTGGCATAAATCTGTCAAGCTAAGTGTATTTTACAGAGTAACATTACACACAGTCAGGAATTTTCTGGTTTCTAGTTCGTCAACCCTTTTTTTGGAGACTCGTGAGTCTTTTTCTGTGATGTTTGCTTTTCACACTGCTTCAAATAAGTGGAAAGTTTGATTTAGGTTTATAAAGATGGTTAACCCAATGTAGGGCTGTGTAATCTGGACAAAATAATCATATTGTGATTTTTGGAACGAATATTGCGATTTTTATTTTCGATTTTTGGCAACTGTTTTTGCTTTTTTAAACAAACAACATAAACACATTCTAAATGTATAACAAAACTTCACAATGAAATAACACAATTTCACAATGAAATAACAGTATTAAGTAAAAAAATAAATACAACTGTATTAAAATTGTCTTTAAAACAGACAACATAAAATAAATGAAGATTAACTAACCTCAAATCTAGTTAAAAACATACTGTACACAGTAGTACTAACTGCTTTCTAAACAAAACTGTAATAAATTGTCATAAAAACAGACAACATGAACAAATAAAGATGAACTAACCTCAATTCCAGTCATAAAAATAAATAAAAACTAACGTAAATCAAAACCACCTATTCGGTTGTGAGCTCTGATTGGTTAACATTTTTCTTCCGCTCAGCTTGGCTGTAATTACCCAGTGTGCTGCGTCAGCTCTGATTCGTTATCATATAAAATCATGCACACAAGAACGTGAACAAAAATCTAAAAAAAATAATAGATACAATGGCAGCCTTACGCGATTTAGAAATTGTATGTGCTTATTTTAAGAAATATTTTATTGGACTTATTTTATTGTATGTGCTTTTTTGCGATTAATTGCACAGCCCTAACCCAATGTAAAATTCTGTCATCGATTTCTCACAAAGGAAAGTAGGTAATTTAATGATCAGTAAAAGCTTAGGCTATTCTGGCATTGCATTAAAAGCAAAACAATAGCTAATAACATCTTTTCATTAAAAGCATCGGTCAATAACTCGTTTCAAGGTTTACCGTGGTTTGGAAAAGTCAAGGTTTTAAAACCGCTAAAATTTTCGTTTTTTTAATGTATTTTTTATGTGTTGTAAAGAAATGTTTTCTAAACTAATGAAGAGAGCAGAAGTCAATGATTTATTATAGCTATTCAGCCTGACATATTTACTGTTAGGTTTGTATTCAAATGTTATAAATGTTTCCTAAAATTAAAATATATTATTTTAATGGGGAAAAAAGTTGTTTTTTTGTTTTACCCAGATGTAAAAATGACTTATTTTAGAGCAGTAATCACAATACCGTGAACTGGTATTTATATCCAAGGTTATCATACCGTCAGAAACCTATACTGGCCCATACCCAAAGGTGGCCTATTATGGCCCGTTTTCAAGATGTAAAATAAGTCTCTGATGTCTCTAGACAGAGTTTGTATGTTTCAGCTCAAAATCCCCCGCAATTAATGTTTTAAAACTTTTTGAAACTGCACATATAGATGACTGTCACTTCAAAGTCAAATGAGATGTGCTCTAGCCCTCTTTTCAAAGAAGGCAAAGCTACAAATGCCTGTGTGTCAGCATAGTGGCAGAATCAAAAGCAAGACTAATGCCGTATGCTAATTAGGCATGGGACAATAACCAGGTATACCGTAAAACCGTGATATTTTTATTTTTCTATTTTTAAGGTTATCATACTGTCAGAGTCTTTTACCGGTCCATGTCTAATGCTAATGAGGGAGAGATTGTCACTAATGGGTGAGGCTTTCCCGCTCTGATGCGTTCAAAGGGAGAATGTCAATCAAAAATCAAATTATGAAGTGTGATTACACAAAATAAAATGATTAAATCTTTATCATTAGATGCTGGTTATATTCACAGACTGTTGACACGCAATCGTGTTTAAACCCCTTATAAAAGTAGTTTTTGCACAATAGCTCCCCTTTAAGACAAAATAATCCATATTTACCAGTTTAATCCAAGCCTACTGAAAAGCAGACCTTTATAAAATAAGCAAATATATTTTAGCCACATAAACTGTGATCAGTACACATGCGTAGACCGCAGCAGAAAGGAACTAATACTCATATGTGCTTTATACTTTTTTCTTTTAAGGTGTCTGAACTTTTTGTTCACAGTGTCAGTTTTTGTATTTTAGCTGATTTATTTTTGCCTTTGATTAGCTTTATAATGTCTTTTGCTTTGGTTTATAATGTGTAACACCATGTCGTAACTACACGATGTGGCAAGATTTTAGCAGCAGTCAATTTGGGAGTGTGCACTAAATGCAATGACACGATAGAAACATTGAAATACCAACAATTGCACTCCCGATGAAAGGGTGAGAGTTATATAATCTTATAATTACATCTTTAACCTATTTAACATTATTAAAGGTACATGTAAATGATGTTGGTTTGCACCGAGTCACATTTCTCACTTTCATTTTTATACCGTTTGCCAGTTATTTTCAAGATCAGAGGTGAACTATCTACTGCTGTCCTCAGTATGGCAATAAATGCCTTGTAAAATGGTGCTGGAACTCACATTGGTAGCAATTATCTCTGAATAAAGCATCTAATCTGTACCTTGGGAGATAATTGTTATAGTATTACTGTAAATGCTGTTGTTTTGTCGTGACATAGCAGAAATAAAAATTTTGTTTGTCGCTGTCGCAGATGGTTAGGATAAAAACTTGTTTTAACATGAAAAAGATAACTTTTATTGTGCCACATTGTGTAGTTAGGACAGTATAAGAGGGACAGAAAAACATTCAAATATGTTTCTATTTTGTGATGAATGTCAGTAAACCAGGGGGGAACTAACAATTGACACAACTGAATATGACATGATTTAATATTTCAGAATTGGTTGACTTGCTACCATACTAAACTTTAACCAAAATCCAAATTTTACATTGCATTGCTTTTTAATTTGTAGTGTTATAGATATTAAAAGCTTGCAGAGAAAAGTTGGATTTTTTTTTTTTTTCACTCGATGAGCAATTGCTTAGACCCTTGCTATCCATCGGAGGTGGTTATAAGCATGCAAACGTTATGTGCTACAGAAAACAGTCTAACAATCTTATCATTTTACTAGACATTTATTCAATTGTTTAATTCAACATTAACCTCACCTGATGAGAAATCCATTCTTGGCTTAATTTTGGAGACCGTCACTTGGAGATGGCATGGGACGATAACCGTTTTCAAGGTATACCGTGGTTTGGAAAAGTCAAGGTTTTCATACCGGCAACATTTTCTGCTATACCGTTCCTAAGGTATCTGTAGGATTAGGTGTAAATTGTAAAGACATCTGTGTTTTTAAAACAAATGAAGACCGCAGAAGTCAATGATTCACTTTAATTATTTAGCCTGACATGTTTACTGCCCCAAAATATTTTAGATGTTTCTCAAAATAAAATATATTGTGTTCAAATGGGAAACATTTGTTTTTTAGCCAGACATTTAAAAAGAATATATTTTACAGCAGTAAACACAATACCGTCATACCATAAAACCGTGATATTTTTATCCAAGGTTATCATACCGTCAGAATCTTATACTGGCCCCTGCCTACTCTGAGATCATCCTCCATGTTCTGTCATGCCCTGTATTTATTTGAATGTACATGTGTGCTGAAAGTGCTCAAAGTTTAACATGGTGCTGCTGTAAAATGTATCAGCTGTAACTGTCATTGTTGTTGTGTTGTTAATTTAAAACAATCACCACAGGGGTCACAATTCAATAGAAAAAAATCTAAAAGATGGTGACTTTTTATTTACATATTATTGTTTTTAATGTATCTAATGACTACTATATTTATCTTTTGTTAGTTGTCGTTAAAATATGGTAGTTTTAATAGTTTAAGAAATTGTGCGACATTGAGGTTTTTAGACCCTTGATAGTATGTGATTTTTATTATATATATTTTTTTGTCATTGACGTGCAAAAATAATAACAATAACCTAATAACAAGAATCATAATTTGCAGCATAATTCTTTTTCATAGAACAAACTGTGCAGGACATGTTACGCAGGGTTGTTTTTTTAGGATTAGGGGGCTGGAATATAAAAACACTAAATGCTTTATGCTGACACGAGGTGAGGATGAGGCCAGCAAGCACAATGGAAAGCTGAAGTCTGTCGTGAATAGGAGGAAGTGTTGCACAAGAGGAAGTGGCCAGAGCTACTCCCAGCGTTTTACCACTAGGGCAGATTAACCGCTAAAGGCATTAAATGAAGAGGGGGCAAAGACATCTTGAAAATTTTGAAATTGATGATTACAAGTCTAGCAGACCTACACAAGCACATCATCTAAGCCTATCTGGAGGAGTTTGTTCTATTACGGTTTGATGAGGGGTTGATGTATTGCAGCCGTTTAACCAAAGCTGCACGCAGTAGTTGTTTTGAGGACTTTGACACAAGACGCTGTCTTTTTTTTTCTTTGTGGTAAAGGACAAATGATTCTTCAGATTAGTCTGCAGTGTGGTATAAAAGGCCCACATGAATTTGAAGCAAGTTTAAATGAACGATTTGTCTGTGAGAATTCAATAGCCAGAAGGGTTTTAGTCTTGTTAGAGTTTATTAGGCTTTACACTGTGAATTTATGGAGAGCAAGACAGTAAAAGACTCATTTTAGAGGAATTGAAATGGGGAAATGCTTAAAGCTCATGCGGTCAATGATATCACAGGTCTATTTTCTTTGCTTATTTTTAGCAGTGATAATAAAAACTGCTTTTCTGTTGTCTGTTTGCAGACTGTTAGTATTTCTGTTGGATTGCGACCTTGGAGAGTGCCTGGGTAGGCCTCCCTTCTGTCACCTCCTCTGCTTTTCTGCTGGTAAGCATATCTACACACACAGTCTCATCTCTTTTACAAGTACTTTCTGTCTGTTTGTCTGTCAAGCATTGGGAATTTACCTATTTGGGTAACACTTTTCTTGAAGGGGTTGTTCATTGGAGTGTCATAAAAACATTATAGTCATGACAAGACACGTGTCATGAATAGGGCTTCGCGATATTGGAAAAATCGGACATTGCGATATTTTGTTTTTCTGTGATGTATTATTGCGATGTGAATACTGTTTCACCAGACAGACTCATTAAGATTGAATTGGGGGATTTTTGTAAGGGTGTGAATCATTTATACTGTATATAAAAAATATAAGCAAATTGCAAGCAAGAATAATTACAACAGAGCAACGAAAAAAGTTAAATAAACAGTGCTTTATGATTTTCCATAGAGTCAAAAAGTATTCAGGTACAGAAACTGAATAATGAAATATAAAATACTTCTGTTGAGTCTTCATTGTATTCATATGGTAAAATTATTCTTCAATAAAGTTACAAATGTACTTTTTTTGTGCCCGAATGCTTTAAACTCTCTTGAAATACTCACGATGTATTAAATAATGTTAACAAGCATGGACTCTGATTGTGATAATGCATTAGTAAATGTTCAATTATGATTGATAAATGTTGTACAATGTTGTTCATTATTAGTTCATGTTAGTAAATGCATTAACTAATGAACCTTATTGTAAAGTGTTACCAAAACACATGTGAATGATAAGGTTTCGTTCTGTTATTGGTATTCTTTGCTGATACTTAACAAATCTCATGTATTCTCAACTGTTGTGTTGATCAACTATAATCCCAACTCAATATTGCATATCCTGCGATGTGACTATTGCAGACACACACATTGCAATATCGATGCTGATGCAATATGTTGTGCAGCCCTAGTCATGAATGTGAATGAGATGTCATGCGTGCTTATGACAACTGTTCTTAAGTGTCTTTTGCTCAGTTATGACATTTTACATGCAAAAATGACATTGTTTGTTATGACTACTTGACATACACCACAGATACACCACAACCTGTTTTGGACTTTATTGTGACAACTTGACATTACCAAAACAGAAACCTTGTCGTAAATCTGCCATAAACATGATTGTCATGAGGCCATTAAAATAGTGTCATTTAATAATTTACTTTTTCCAGTG
Source organism: Danio albolineatus (assembly GCA_903798035.1). Lineage (NCBI taxonomy): Eukaryota > Metazoa > Chordata > Actinopteri > Cypriniformes > Danionidae > Danio > Danio albolineatus. The sequence continues at coordinate 10,271,417 of CAIGQQ010015131.1, read as the reverse complement.
GAACATACTTTATTTGTCATTAAAATGTTTCATTAAAAGTGTCATTACTCTGTCAAATCATTTTTAATATTGTCATTCATATTTAATGACCTGCTTCTTCCATTACAGTGGAGGTTAAAACAATTATATCAATGATGCCGTTATATAATTCATGACATTTATAATGGCTTCATGAAATGTCATGTTTATGACAGATTTATGACTAGATTTGTTGTCCTGGTCAAATGTCTTCATGTTGTCTTCATGTCAAGTTGTCATGATGAAAAAAAAAACTGTCATGATGTATTTATTTCAAGATGTCATAACAAACAATGTCATCTTGTATTTAAAATGTACTGAATCAATGACAGTTAATGAGAGTTGTTATAAGCATGCATAAAATCTCATTCACATTCATGTGTCATGTCATGATTGTAAAGGTTTTATGAGAGTTTTATGAACACCCCTTCAAGTAAAGTGTTACCCAAGTAAGATGTGTTAAGGTTTGAGGACAGCAAGAGATTTTGCTGGTATCTTTTGGGCTTCCCAAATACAGTAAAAGATGGTTTATTGTGCTGCTGATTGATTGGTTGGTTTGATTGTTTGATTAATTGATGGATGGATGGATGGATGGATGGATGGATGAATATAAACGGACATAGGATAGAAAAACAACAGCATGTTTTGAAATAGAAATTAGTTCAACGTTAGATGAAATTATGAAATGCGTAAATTGGTTTAAAAACTTGCTGACTACAAACCTCTTAAACAGTAGTGTAAATACACAAGAGCTGTGCCAAAAAATCATTCAAGAAACTTTCATATTTTCAAAATGCATGGCTATTTTCTCTTGAATCGATTCTCAGCAGTTTTTACCAACATATGGCGCTCAGCGCTTTACAAACAGCCAATATCCCATTTCTTACAAATACAAATTGAACCCAAATAAATAATTGATAAAGTTAAGAAAGGTTCATGTGAATTACACACGTTCTTAATGAATTGTGTTCACATAAATCATGGGACATAAAAGCCATCTTGCATAACCCAAATGCCCAAGTGTTTTTTCTTTCTTTTTTGTGTTTAAGTCTATAAAACTAGCTTATAGTTAAAAAATGCATTGAAATGCATTAAAAAATGCTAAACTAAGCTAAATGCTAAACTAAGCTAAATCAGTTAAATATGAAATAGTATACAATAGCTCCCAGGTGCAAAATACAAAGACATTAAGAGAAAGTGTAGATCAGATTGCATGTAAAAATTAAAATGATGGACTCGGAAATATGATCGACCCGAAGCATGGAAGAAAACGTCCCACCTCTCCCGAAACCTCAGAAAGTCTCACACATATTCACGGTGTCTCCCTGACGCCTGCAAAATGAGTACCACAAAATGTGCCCTGCTGAAATTAGTTTTTGAAGATGTTTATGAAGGTATTTACATGCGCACATTTTCTTTTTACTGATCCTTACTGATTTCTTATTTTTTGCATGTTTGTCACACTTTAATGTTTCAGATCATCAAACAAATATAATATTAGTAAATGATAACACAAGTAAATATAACTCAAGTAAGCACATGGTTTTATTATGAAGGGAACCCTGCGTGAACAAGTGTTTTCCCCCTAAACCTAATAACTTGTTAGCACCAGTAGCAGCACTGGCAACTACCCTTAGCAGCAACAACTGCAATCAAGCATTTACGCTTGCAGTGACTGTTACAGCGCTGTGGAGGAATTTTGGCCCAATTGTCTTCCACATTGGAGGGTTTTCAAGCATATATTACCTTTTTAAAGTCATGCCATAGCATCCCAATTGAATTCAGATCAGGACTTTGACAAGGCCACGACAAAGTCTTAATTTTGTTTTTCTTCAGCCATTCAGAAGTGGATTTGCTGGTGTTTTTGGATCTTTGTCCTGCTGCAGAACCCAAGTTTGCTTCAGCTTGAAGTCACTAACAGTTGGCTGCAAGTCTTTCAGGTCCTGAAGCATCAAAACTGTCCCAGACTATCACACTACCGTATTTTGTTCTTTTTCTGAATTGTGGTGTTACTTTTATGCCACACATACTTGGGCATACCTTCAATTTTTTTTCTTCTTGTCAATCCTCAGAGTATTTTTCCAAAAGTCTTTGGAATCATCAAGATGTTTTCTAGCAAAACTGAGACAAACCTTTATGTTACATTTCCTCAGTAGTGGTTTTTGTCCAGTTTCTTTTTTATGGTGGAGTCATGAACACTCGCCTTAACTGAAGCAAGTGAGGCCTGCAGTTCTATGGATGTTGTTTTGGGGTCTTTTGTGACCTCTTGCAGGAGTTGTCACTGCACTCTTGGGGTAATTTTGGTAGGCTGGCCGATCATCGGAAGGTTCTTCACATGTTTTTTTTTTTTTTTTTAATTTCCATTTGTTCACTGCAGTCTTAAAGCTTTAGAAGTGGCCTTAAAACCTTTTCCAGACTGGTAGATCTCAATTGTTTGTTTCCTCATTTGTTTCTGAATTTCCCTGGATGATGTCTAGCTTTTTAGGATCTTTTAGTCTGCTTCATTTTGTCAGGCAGGCCTTTTTTAAAGGTTCACGAAACTCTTGACTACTTTTTTTTTTTTTTTGAGATTATAACAGATCTGTGTGCTGAGCATCAAAATCAGTGACTCAACTCACCACGACTCAACGTGACAGCATGTGCTTTCCAATTACAGACCTGCAAAGCTGGAAATCACACATGACATGCAATAGTTAGCGGTTTATGAAGGGTCATAGGTGTTTGTTTCTGTGGTATATGCCTTTGTTGCATGGCTTTCCTGTGATGCTGACAAGGCTAGACTCTTCCTGTGGCTCAGCCATGAACTACTGATACAGCCAAGCTATTTGTGTGTAACAAACATTTTTGTCGGGTGGGTTACGAGAATTGCAAAATGGTAGACTTCGTCATTTATCAGTCACTTATCAGTCATTTATCAGTTTGTAACCATTCTGATCAATCACCCATCTGTGTTCGCTGCAGTGTTCCCCCATGTTTAAAATTACTGCTGAGGCTGACGGTTCATCGATATCCACTGTATCTGGATTCTGCAGAGAAAGACACTTTGTTTCACAAAGGCCAAGTATTAAAAACAAACATACAATCAAAAAAAAAAAAAAAAACCAAACCCCCAAAAAAATGTTTGGTTAAGTTTTGTGGTAGCTCGGTCATCGGTTAGCACTGTCATCTCACACCAAGAAGGCCACTGGTTCCAGTCCCGACTGGGGACTGTGGAGTTTGCACGTTCTCCCTGTGTTGACGTGGGATGTTTCCTCCGGGTGCTTGAATAAGCTAAATTGGCCGCAGTGTATGTGTGTGAATGAGTATGTATGTATGGGAGGTTTCCCAGTACTGGGTTGCAGCTAGAAGGGCATGTAAAACACACCCTATGCTGGATAAGTTGGCGTTTCATTCTGCTGTGGTGACCCCTGATGAATACAGGGACTAAGCCGAAGGAACATGAATGAATGGTCAAGTTTAAGAAACATTCAAAACCACTGACGTTTAAAAGTAGCTCACTTTCAGGATGAAAATTCAGTAATCATTTATTCAGCTTCCACTTGTTCCAAACTTGTGTGAGTTTCTTTCTTCTGTTGAAAAACAAAAGATCTTTTGAAAAATGTTGATATCTGAACAGTTGATGGTCACCGTAGTAGTGAAAGAAGTTCTGTTAAAGTGGGGAAAAACTCAAAGAAAAACTATTACATAAAAAGTTTGGATGAATCACACGATTGTTTTAATAATGCATTACATTTGATTTGGACACTGTGTGTTATTTGCTTTTTAAACATGTAAAGATGCTCAGTCTTCATTGCTAATGGCCCGTTTCCACTGAGTGGTACAGTACGGTACGGTACGGGTCGGTACGGGTCACCTTTATCAGGCTTGCGTTTCCACTGCAAAAGGGTACTCTTTTGGTGGGCGTGGTGTACGACAGAAAGTTTGTCTACGTCATTTTCGCTCGAGGAAATGTCTACAGTAAAGCTTTATTGGTCGTTCACAAATCATACGAGAAGCACTTCTCACAAAACAGATGCTTTATTATACACATAAACACTGGTGTATAAATGTCATTGCTAACTGAACATGATCTGATTATAACTGCAGATCAATGATGCAAAATAGCCTACGGTCCGCAATTATATAAAATAAATAAATAAATGCAGCATATATGAACACATACAGCCCCACACAGTCTCCGATGTTACCAAATTACAGAAAAACTACACACAGCAGACATGTATGCCTTATTTAGGTTCAAAAACAATACGAAATATAGCCCCGTTTGTGCAAACCTCTCATCTGTGTCTTTTATCTTCACCAGTACATGTAGCCTCTCCGTCATTATTCTCTCGTCAGAGAGTAACTCCGTCATTCCCAGTTTATAATAATCCAGGTTAAGATCTTTGTTATTTCAAATATTGACGCGCACGCGATCGCAAGCGACAAAGCGAAAGCACTCGCCCTCGCGCTTATGGGCTCGTAACCCATAACAATCTGCTCTTCTCTCAGCTCTGTGGCCGTTCAAGACGACGACAATGTTTGTTTAGGCTCGGGTCGACCATGGCTCGTTATTATATGCTGATATTATTTCGTTGTATTGTCTCTCGGCTGTGTAATAAACATGGCGGGTCTTTTGTTTTCATTCTGCTTGTTGCGTGAGCAAATGACGTATCTCTGTAAGCCAATGGCGTTCAGCTGCGCGTCTAGCTCCGCCTTTTCGTCGCCCTTTGGTACGTTTGGGACCCATTGCAAAGGGTGACTAAAAAGTGGTACGGTACGGTTCGGTTCGGTACGCTTTTAGACAGTGGAAACGGCCTTAAAAGCGTACCGAACCGTACCGTACCGTACCACTCAGTGGAAACGGGCCATAATTGTATTCCGAGTGTAATGCAGACTTCCTTCACTTCAGAGTATCTCCGTAGTCCTGTTATCCCGAAACCATTTCCTCTTTCCTGCATTCTCCTGATATCTTAGCAATGGGTCTCTTTCGCCAGCACATCGTTCTGAGTGTCCTGATGAGCTCTAGTTCTCGTGTGATTCTGCTGGATGAGGGTGTGGGATGTTCTTGGTTTGCTGTTTTCTGGTATGTGGAGTCTTCCTGCCCTTATGGTTGTTGATGTGTTGCAGGTGCAAAGCAGACTTGTGTTTATCATCCGTCTTAGCATTTATGATTGGCTTGAACATCGAGATAAGCTTTGGATTCCTTCTATTAGCCTTGGACACAAATGTTAACCATTATATTTGTTTAGTTTTAGAGTTTTAGCGCTTGGTCATCTTACATTGTCTGACATCTTAGAATGCAAAGCTGTTTTGTTTTTCACAATCTGTTTCTCAGAGTTGTTTCAATAAAAAGGACTAAATGTCTTGCATTGCTTTTTTTCCAATAGAGATGTGAGCCCAGATTGTGTAACTTGGCCCTAGCGGAAGTAAACAGCATTGTGGGATATAAAGAAAGCTTGAGTAACGCAGCTTCCTGTTCCTCTAGGATGGCGGCTTATGTAATCAAAGTGTCAGAGTTTAAGGAAGGTGGCCCCATTTTTATGCATGATAAAGGGGAGCGTAAAGCTGGCCAACTAGCTGCTTTGTGGTTTCTTTTAAGAGTGTGGAGCGGGTACTGAATGCTATTGTCTTCTATCGTGTGAGCAAGAATGCTTAGAAATTATACATTGTTGTTTGATTAAAAGGTGATTATTAGTGTCTTTTCTGCCTGAAGCTTATATTTATTTTTTGTAATTTTTACAACGACTAAATGGAACAATGCACACAAGAATCCATATGCAAGAACTGCCTGTTCATTCATTCATTCATTCATTCATTCATTCATTCATTCATTCATTCATTCATTCATTTGTTTGTTTGATTATAACTATTATTGTTAATGTTATTTTGTTTATATTTTTAAAATTATTATTGTTCATATTTATTTATTTGTAATTATTATTGTTATAATATATATTATATTTATATTATATTATATTATAATTATATATTATATTATAATATATACTTGTTATTATATGTGTTATTTTATTTATATTTTTGTAATTACTGTTTATGTTATTTATTTATTTATTTGTATTAATTATTAATATTGTTAATGTTATTTTATTTTTATTGTAATAATTATTATGTTATTTTATTTATTTTTTATTTTATTTACTTATTTGTAATTATTGTTGTTAATGTTATTTTATTTATAGTTTTGTAATCATTATTGTTTGTTATTTTCATTTATTTATTTATTTGTAATTATTTATATTTTTGTAATTATTTTTCTTATTTATTTATAATTATTGCTGTTTATATTATTTTGTTTATATTTTTGTAATTATTAATATAATGTTATTGTATTTATATTTTTAATTTGACAATTTTTTATTTTATTAGAGTTTTTTTATTAATTTTATATTTTATTTTATTTATTTATTTATATTCATTTTTTATTGTTTTCTATTTTCTTTTTCTATTCTGTCTTCTGTTTTATTTTCACTCACTTTCCTTCAGCTTAGTCTCTGTTTTTTTTCAATGGTCACAACAGTTGAATAAACCCCCTTTTTTTGATTTTTTTATTTGTTTTATTGGTAGATTAAATGGAAATTTAGAATATATATACTGCTATGAATAAAAGCTACAGTGCATGTTGTATTTTTCATATAATGACCCTTTTTAGGCTTTCTCTTTTTCTTTCCATATTTTTTCTTTTATTTCATTTTTTTCCTCACTCGTGTTTATTTTTATCTTTGTTTCCACAACTGTATTTACAGGCTACTATTGCACATGTGCCTTCTGACTTTGGTGTAGAGAAAACACATTGTCATCTGACAGCTGTCTATGGGCACAAACTATTTTTTGTTTTATCATAATAGGTCATGATGTTGTGCACTACAGAAAAAGCATTTGGATTATTCCAAATCTTGTGGAAGCGAGCCAATGAAAACGCCTTGTACTTTTGCAAGGCGAGGAAGGATTATATGGCATGTTTAGCAGTCGAGCCTGAAGTCGTCGATTGTCAGCTCCTCCTCTACATTTTAGCCAATGCTGCCACCCTCTGGCAATCTTGAAAATTTTCACTGTAAGACCAGATCACCACTTTAATAGGATTTACACACGATTGCTCGAAGCTAAACTACGGGTCAAAAGCTTGGGGTCAGTACAAGTTTAAAATGTTTTAAAATAAGCTTATCCTGTTCATCAAAGCTGCATTAATTAATCAAAAATACTGTACAAATTGTAAAATTGTGAAATGTCACTGCACTGTAAAATAAATGTTCAAAAGAAGTTTAGATTTTAATTTAATAATTTATTTCAGTGATTTTAAAGATAATTTTTCAGCTTCATTACTCCAGTCTTCAGAGTCACTTGATCCTTCAGAAATCACTCTAATATTAATAATAATTATTACTATTATTAATATTATTATTATTGATGGAATAGTAATAAAAACAATAATGACTGGAGTAAAAATTTTATTTGAAACTGTTAAAATGTTATTAAATATTTCACTTTTTTATGTTTTATTTTTAACATTTTTATAATGTTCTTAAAAAAAACTGACCTCAAACTTTGGCCGGTAGTGTATCTGTTGTTAGAGTAACTCAGTTCATAAACAATGATAACTGGAATTGAAAAAACAAAACCAAATCTTGTCTTTGTAAAAAATCTGGCAAATAAATCTAAGTTTAAAAATGTAAAGCTGGGTATCCATTCAGATCTCCTAATTTGATTTGACTCTGATTCATATTTTTATTTTTATTTTGTTTAGCGATCTCTTTATTTAATTCAGTCAATATAGATTTCATATAGTGTAAAAAAGAGATTAGTTGATTTTACTTTTAACAAGTGCCTTAAAATTGTCTTTAAACTCTTAAGTAATCGAACTATGTGCATAATTATAAAAATTAAGTAAACTTAACAGTTCTAAGTTAAAACAAAAATGCTTAGATTTTTTAAAAGTAAAATCAACTTGTCATCTTTAAGGCAGTGGATTTACTCAATTCACTTTTTACTGTAAAAAAAAATGACAAAAGTCAAGGCAACAAATATTTTTATGTTGCTTTAAATTTTGTTTACTAAGTATTTCAAGTTTTACAAAGTTTAACTTAATATTTTTAGTCAGTTAGATTGTATGCGGAGAGGACTAGAAAAGTTAATAAATTTGATTTAACTCATTTTTTTTTGCAGTGTACACATGACACTGACATTTCTAAACATAAAGACACTAGTTTATAAACCGACCACTAATTAAAAGATCTTAAAGGAATAGTTCACTCAAAAATGAAAATCACCTCCTTATTTACTCTCTTATGTGGTTTTAAATATTTATGAGTTTTCTTTCTTTTTCAGCTACCAGCATTTTTCAAAATATCTTTTTTTCTGTTCAACAAAAGAAAGAAAGTCAAAAACAGTATGTCTGATAATATTTTTTCTTCTGTAGACAGTCTTATTTGTTTTATTTCGTCTTGAATAAAAGCAGTTTTTAACTTTTTACCATTTTAACCCAAAAAACATTTTAAGGTCATAATTAATAGACCCTTTAAGCTATATATTTTTCAATAGTCTAAAGAACAAACTATCAATATACAATGACTTGCCTAATTACCCTAACCTGCCTAGTTACCTTAATTAACCTAGTTAAGCCTTTAAATGTCACTTTAAGCTCTCTTGAAAAATATCTAGTAAAATATTATTTACTCTATCATGGCAAAGATAAAATAAATCAGTTATTAGAAATGAGTTATTAAAACTATTATGTTTTGAAATGCTCACCCTAAAAATGGTTTCAAACCTTTATGACTTTTTTTTCCTCTTGAGCACAAAAGGAGATATTTTGAAAAATGATAGAAGACAGTAACTACTGACTTCCATAGAGGAAAAATAAATACTATGGAATTCAATGTTTTCTAACTTTTTTAACAAGCGGAGGTTGAGTAAACAATAACAACAGTTTAAGGTTTGGGTGCACTCTCCTTTTAATAAGAGCCTCAGGCCTGATAGTAAGCACTTTATTTCAGGTACCCATGGACTCTAAAATAGAACCTGACATTATATTTTAAATGCGTGCAGTGAGTCATCAGAATATGAAATATATGGAGGGGGGAAATGGATTCAAAGTTCTAGAGAATTGATATTGAATCAAAAACATTTTTAAAAAATGCTATTATTATAAGCCTTACTGTGCACAAAATAAACATTTCTGAAGTATCATGTAACACTGAAGACTGTAGTCATGACTGTTGTACAATAATCAACATTTTCAAAATGGTTAACTGTTATTTATTTATCTATTATTACAATATTAGTGTTTTATTGTATTTTTTTTGGTCAGCATATTAAACTTCTTTCAAAAACAACAAACAAAAATGTTACTGACATTTTTAAATTGTATTTGTTTGCAAATATTTTAGTTGTTTAGTTATTTCTACTAACTGGAAATCTGTGTGAAATCTCTTTAAAGTGCATCCAGAAATGTCTGGAAAATTCATTGGTCAGAAAGAGCAGGACATGAGATTCACTTCACTATTTTCAACAGCGAACTGAGTAGATAGAGTGTAGCAGCAGTTGTTATATAGTTTTGTTGTTATATAGTTTTTATTACAGCGCTGGGATTGGTTGCTGCTTTGATTAACAATCCAGCATGTGTATACAGATTTCGTTTTAAAGGGGACCTATTTTGCCCCTTTTAACAAGATGTAAAATAAGTCTCTGATATCCCTATAGAGTGTGTATGTGAAGTTTCAGCTCAAAATATCCCACAAATAATGTTTGATAATTCTTTGAAACAACCCCATTTAAGCTTTGATCCCAGCGCTTTACATTTAAATCAGAATGAGCTCCCAGCCCACTTTTCAAATGAGGGTGGAGCTACAAATGCCTATGTGTCAGCATAGTGGCAGATTTAAAAACAAGTAACAGTTTGTGTGTTTTTTTCTTTTTTTATGCTCACATTCATTTCTTAAAGGTGCAGAATGTAAGTTTGACAACCAGTGGCTGAACTAAGTATTGCACTCCAGGTTCAAAACAAACGCAAGCGCGGGTTGCCAGATTGAGGACAGGAGCGAGTGATTTAAACCATGTTCTAATTAAAAGCAACGACACACACAATAGAAGGAATATTCTCCATATTAAAGGGAGTTTTTGTCCTAACCAACACCTCGAATTGATATATTAGGAACAGATTCTATTTCTAACAGGTGAACAACATAAAACTATGACAATGATCACCTAAGGTATACCTCATGTGCATTATTCAGTGCTAAATGCTAACAATGTTAGTTTGAATGCCATTTTACATGACATTTATTGCCATATACTGAAAGCAGCAACAGTTCACCTCAGATCTTATAAATAAAATAAACCGTTTGAAATTGAACTTTAGAACTAAACATGTGATTCAACGTTTACGTTTAATAATTTTAAAGAGAGTTAACATGTATTAAATAGATTACAAACATTACTGTTTCATGAGTAAGTGCATATTCTGTGCTTCTGAATCGCTGTATTTAAATTTCTGTCGTGTTTCATCTGTTGCAAACAGCCAAATTGCTCATCACTATGTATCTCATCACAAAGCGTGTTGTTAGGACACACGGTTACAATTTGACATGCTCACCTAATGTTTACGCTCGTAATATTTACATCATTTGGTAATTAATAACCTCATGTGGAACTGATTTTGAAGTCTCCTACTTTCCACCGGAGGTCGCATTTCTGTCGCGAGCACATGCTTTCAGAGCTTTCAGACACGTTTCAGAAAAAAACATTTTCAAAGAGGAACATCTGATTTCAGCATTGTTTTTCAGTTAAACAAGTATGTTCACTTGGAATATTTCTTAAATATTTGTACACATATTATGGTATTTTTATGCTTTAGAAGAGTCAAAATCTTACATAAAGCACCTTCAACAAATAGTGTCCTGGGGACCGAATTTTGACTGGACTAAGTCAGATTTAAAATACAGTTTTATTGGAGGTTTTTGTCTCTTGAATTGTCATGTCAAATGAGTGACAAACAAAAACTTAAGAAAACCCTATATGACTGCTGTGGGTTAACTGATAAAAGTAACGGATGCATCACCATGTTGTTGATGTAAAACATAATTGGGTGAAGTAGGAGATAAATGAAGTAGGTGTGGGGAAAAATCTATTTGAGTAAGTGTACTAGTAAGTGTTTTTTTCATTGACCTTTGGTTTTAATTGCTTTTTTATTTTCTGACGTGAGGTGATGTCAGAGAGAAGACACAGCCGCTGCTTAGATATCTGAGACGTCTTTTAAGAATGAGAAGTATGGTGTGTTTGTGAGTCAGTCATTGGCTGCTGACAGAGATTTGTTGATGCAGCTGAAGGGAGTGGAAGGATTAATTCAATATTCATTGGGTTTGATGACTTTGCTCCCGCTTATGTGTATGTATGTGTGTGTGTGTGTGTGTGTGTGTGTGTGTGTGTGTGTGTGTGTGTATGTATGTATGTGCATACATTTGTACATTTATTTATTCGTAATATTCTTTTATTTGATTGTTAATAAATATGCTTATTCAGGGCTTGACATTAAGTTTTTTGATCACCAGCCAATGTGGCTAGGAGTTTTTCAACATAGCTAGCCACTCACAATTTTCACTAGCCACAATATTGTTGTTAGGAAAATATATTTTATATGCACTTTGGCATGCAGACGTTACTTGATTTAAATTATATTATGTCCACATGCCTCCTTAATTTTTTAATTTTTTATTTCACATGACTTTTCAGAAACTTAAATTCTAATCTTTAGGGATGAGGCAGCTCTGGCTATTTAAAAATTATTTTCAACCAGACAAAGTGGCTAGTGGGGGGTGTCTGTCTAACGTGCCACAGCTGAAATCCACCTGCATTTGGCGGGCAGGCAGGTGTTAATATCAAGCACTGTGCTTATTCATATGTTTGTTCATTAATTCTTTTATTTTTAATTTTAATTTTTTTTTTGCTCTCTGGGGACATTTTTATTTTGTTTTATTATGGGCATGTAGTGTACTGTAGTAAAATGTAGTTAAGTTTAATTTAGATAAGTTTACTTTTTATTTTGTTTTAACTTTTTATTTTATATCGCAATTAGCATCTATTTGTTTTTTTTTATTTGTTTTTTTTTATCGGGACTAAGCCAAAAAGAAAATGAATAAATGAATGAATGAATAATAAATCCAGGCAATAATACGAAGATTTTATATTATTAGTAATGAATTTTTTGTTTTTATTTATTATTCAATTACTCTAGTTGTGTGTGTGTTTGTTTGTACATTTATTTATTATTAATATTTATTTACTTGTTTGTTAGTTTTACTGATGTGCTATTTTTATTTTATTTATTTATTTATTTTATTTTTATTTTTTTAAATTTTATTTTATTTTATTCCACTGAGAGTAGGGAGTGGCCCCGATCCTCCTCGCTGTCAGCAGAGGGTGCTCTGTGTCCAAAAATGCAGCTCAAACCTCTTAGCGTAAATACACCTCTTGTCAAACACACCCCCAAAAAACCCCAGTCTCATTTGAACAGCGCCCCACCCCTCAGCACTAACAGCTCCACTGACCACCACACACTTAATTCTGACACACTTAACTCTAATTTTGTAAAAAGTACATTAAAAATATCATAAAATAAAGTTTGATTTAATAACAGTCGGACAATGACAAAAAGATGTAAGTGCTTGGAAAAAAAGGGTCAGGTATTCGATTTGATGAACATGCAAACTTCATAGCCAAAATCACCATCTTCAGACTGCAACGCCCCAGACGGTGTTAATCTGTATTCAGTGTCTTTTTGTGCTTGTCTTGCACCAAATGACTTTCTCAGATCTTAAAGACCTTCGCTGTAAAAAAGGAGACCAAAATGGATCAGATTTTTTTGAAACAGACATGGACATTATGAAAACTGACATCGAAGATTTCTCAGTTTATTTATTTATTTTTTTCTTCAGGTATTAGTCAATTGAGGCTTGGCTTTATTTAAAAAAAATCTTCGAAAGATTACAATAATCTCAGCAGCTTCAGAAATGGAAGTGACGCGTGTTTGTCGATTAAACAGACTTTGAACATTTGGAACAGGGTGGCTTAAAATTCCTTCTCCCACCATTTCAGATGAGGTGCCCTGTTTTGGCTTATGATATTCGGTTGCCATGGTTTCTGGCTTTGATCATGAGAGGTACAGTGCCGCCTAAGAGGTCCTATTGTAGGAGAGATTAACCAAAAATCCTACTCTGAACCTCTCCTGTTATCACCATACACCACCACCAACTTGAGACTTATGCAAATTTTTCAAAGGATAATAAGTGCAAAGTGAGCAGCAGAAACAGCAGTTCGATGTCACTATTTTTCAGAGCAGGGGGCAGAAAAGCTGCAAACATCACTGTTGTCATTTGTGACAGTGTTGTTGCAGTAATGCTCAAACCGGCTGCACCAATAGCTAACATCCTTCAAAAGCGCTGCAGCCTCATTGGTTTATCCAGCGGTTTATTTTGATTTTGTGCTTAAACAGGGCATTAAAGCTGCTGTTTACTCCAGCCTGGCCAGCGTGGGCGGAGCTACAAATCAAAAACAAACGCACGCTTACCCCCCTCATCTGTCACCCTTCTGATTTCTTATTATTTAACGCTTCTGCTCAGCTGGGTGGGGTCAGTGAGGTCATACAAGGTTTAGGGGTGAATGAATTGTATCCACACCCTATTTTATGTTAGCTTGTGTGGGTTTCAAGGGGTCACGGTAAAATCAGAACACAAATATTTTTGGCTAATGCGATGTGGCGGCACGCCCTAGGAAATTTAGGTCAAGTTAAAACTGCAGACAAGGATGTAAGTGATGCTGCGGTACAGTGACATTGCATGAGGCATCACATGCGCGCACGCATTATTCATATTTGAGCATATATTAATAGATATCACAGGCATCCTCTTGGCATTTGGAAAATGATAGTCAATAAATGTGTATTTTAAAGCCTGAATTGCATGATTTCCTGTCTAAGTCTCTGTAAATTAGATTTTAAACAGCATTGCTATGTTAAGTGTCACTCTTCTGGCAATATTCTCCCATTAGGTTCAATTCTGCACATACTTCACCACATACATAACTGGATTATTGCATCCACTCACTCAAATAAGCACAAACGCAAAAAAAAATACACACTAATTCACTCGTTCCCCTCCCCCTCGGTGCCCTAGGCAGCCGGTTAGCCACTCCATGGCTGTGCCCACGTGACTGAGGGATTGAGGGAGGGGAGAGATTGTTGTTTTTTTTTTCTTATGGCGCCAAAACGATAGCGTAGTATTGCAAAGCACGTGGACTCCCATGCTGCAGTGCTCCTGCAGAATTACAGCATGCCTTACATCCAGTTTGTGTGCAGTACGTATATATATTACAAATGGTAAAAAATCCAACATTGCACTCATGCAGTTTACATACTAATTTTTCTTTGATCAAATTGAACGAATAAAAAATAAAATGTATTCACCCTTTACTGAAACTCAAACAGATTTGGAACAAGTGGAGGTTATGTATTCTGTTGAGAATAAAATAACATATTTTGAAAGAAGTGTGTGTGTTAGTTGGAGATATCTGTTTCTGTATGCATGGAATGTCACTTATTCGTAAAACATTCTGATTAATCAGCGTGTCACTAATGCGCTAGTTGTGCATTTATGGCGCATTACCTCATCCCTATTCATGTATTCATATGCAAGCTCTTAAGTCGGACTACTACTCCAGTGCCCTCATCCTCCTCTCCGCCTTCCCATTCGCTTTCTGATTGGCTGTCGGTGTGTTTTTGGTAGCACCAGCTTTTTTCTACTCCATGGATACAGTGGAGTGCAGGAGAACTTGCGTACAGCCAATCAGAATGCAGTAGTGAATCGTAAGTGCCCAGCGGGCTTAGAAGAGCCCCCCTTTGCCCCCTCCTTCTCCAGATCCCATCGTAGCTCCTCTTCTCCAGCACGCAATCTCCCAGTAGGAGGCTTCCAAAAGAAAACAACCAGGTCAGAGCCTCTTTCCGTTGGAAAGGGCTTGTACAGGGAGCTCGCCTTCACCCTTTGGGACCGCTGTGAATAAAGCTGAGAGGCAAATGCACTGTTTTTAATACAATCTTCACTTCTGTCTCTGTGTGGCCCACATACTCTGTTGTTGTCAGGATGTGTTATTACAATCTTGATAAATCTTCTACACTTCTCATCAATTTATTTTTATTTTTGTTAAAGGATCTTTTCATACATACACCTCAACAATGCTTGTTCAATTATGACAAAATGAGTTATTGGCTTTGTATATTTTGATCTCACTTTTTTAAATCTGTTTATTTCTTTTTATGAGGCACGTGATTTTTCTCAGGAAAAATGTGGGACATTATTGGATTTTGGCATTGGCTGCCCTTGGAATGACCCCCCAATGGTTAGAAGGAGTGCTGGGTGGGATTTGGGTTTGGTAGACTTGGCAGGGGCGCATCATTGGCATCGCTTGGATTCAGGTCACATTTATCTTAAGTACATTTTGTGGAGGAGTATGAAAATACAGTAAACCCATTGCAAAATTCTGTGTGTTTTAGAGGCAACCGTGAGTAGTGTATATCCATGTTACTATTAGAGCTGTGCAATTCATCAAAAAAACGTTGACTGCACCCCATTCTGTTCCATTCACTTTCATTTCTCCAAAAACACCAATTTCACATGGAAATCAGTAAAATCATGGAATGTACAGTATGTGTGTGACTTTTGCAAAATGGGATGTGGTTGATTTAATGAAATGTATTGGATTTAATCATGTTTTTTAAAAGCGCTAAAGAGAATGTGCACTTCATGAGAGGTTCAGAGTAATTTATTTATTTAACTTTTTTGTTTGTTTGTCGCTATTATCAGGTACCCTAATCTGCTGTGGTATTGAGAATTGTTTCAAGAAGTAGTGATCTGCACTTAAAGAAATAATTTCATTTTAGTATTTTTTATTTGTAATGTAATGTAATGGTCGTTTATATCATGTACTTATTGTGTATGACCGTGCACCCAAAGCGCTATACAATCATGAAGGTGGTCTTTCCACACCACCACCAGTGTGCAGCATCCACTTGGATGATATGACTGCAGCAACAGGACAAGGGCGCCAGTGTGCTCAGCACACACCAACTATTGGATCTTAGTGAATGGGGTGATTGGGAGGCCGTGATGGGATTAAGGGAATTTAGCTAGGACACTGGGGTTACAGCTCATGGGATTTTTTTTAATGATCATAGACCAATGGCCATCGGTTTAACACCTCATCCGAAAGATGGCGCACATTGACATTATAGTGCCCCATTCACTATACTGGGGCATTAGGACATATTGCAGGTTGAGCACCCCTTCTGGCCTCACTAACACCACTTCCAACAGCAACTTAGTTTTTCATGTGGTCTCCCATTCAGGTACTGACCCAGCTCAGCCCTGCTTAGCTTCAGTGTGTAAGTGGTCCTGGGCTGCAGGATGATATGGCTGTGGAAAAAATATATATATTATTTTATTTATTTTTGACATTCTTTAGGAAAGAAAATCACAAACATTTTCCTCACTGTGTAAATCACTAATTTAAAGTTTTTTTGGACATTATGGCTGACTCATAAGCATGTTAAATATATTCATAATTAAAAAATTGACCAAAATCATGATAACTGTTGAAATAATGTCATAAATGAGCAGCCCTTGTTGCTGTGTGGTTGCTAAATTGTTCAGTTTTTTAGTAAATCCGGGTCACATAATCGATTTCTGATATTCTGATTTGGTGCACAGCAAATTTCTTAATTTTAGAAAACAGGTGTCCTGATGAATATTATTTGGAAACTAAAATTTATGGTGACACTTTATTTTGATAGTCTATTTGAGTATTAAACATATTGAATAGACTGTCTGCTTAACATCTTCTGATGCTGCTCCTTCAACAGACATTTAACTGACTATAAGAAACTTTGCAAGTACATGTACTTACACTAACCCTAACCCCAACCTAACAGTCTTCTTATAATCTAATGAGAATTAGTGGGCATGTAGATGCAATGCAACTTAATTCAACTAACGGATCATGAAAATAAAGTGTGACCAAATGTGTTAATTCACTTTTTTTTGTACTTTTGCGTGCGAGTAGAACATCATAAATTATATTTATACCAGGGCTGTCAAAAAATTTATCTTGATTAATCACATCCAAAATAAAAGTTTAACATAATATTTGTGTGTGTACTGTGTATATTTTATTATGAATATATAAATACACACATGCATATACTTGATAAAATGTTGGTTTATATTTAGATATATAAAAAATATATGTGTATGATACAAATTTTACATTTGAATATAATGTAACTACTTTGATGTAACTTTTTTATATATAGTTTTGGCTTCTATGAATGTGTTTATCACATATACATAATAAATATATATAACACACACACTTATTATATCAAAACAAACTTTTATTTTGGATGTGATTAATCACGATTAATTCTTGGACAGCCCTAATTTATACATTATATTTTGTCACTTTTGAGGATTTAATGCATCTTTTCTGACTTTAGATATTGTTTTATGAGCGTAATCTTACTGACCATGAAGACAAGAATTTGAACAGTGATTTAAAAAAAAAGCAAAAACATTTGCAAGCAAGCCAAGGGAAGAACCTGTTATTCTGCAGTGCAGTGTGAGATTGATAATCAACTCATTCCACTGACCTTGAACTCTAATCCTGAGCTGCACTAAGCTCTCACCTCCACATGATCCTCAGCGTAGCTTTAACCTGTCGCTGCCCCTCACCATGTGTCCATGTCTGTTTTGTGAAGTGTTAATGTCTGAAACGGTTAGAGTACTCTGACGCGGGCTAGTCTTTCTTCTGTCAGTATGGGTTAAAGCGCTTTTGATCATTGGTTTACTGTCAGCATCTTCCATGTACAGCCCCTGTACCTGTTTGAGACCCTCACACACACAGATAGACCCAGACAAAAAAATCAGACATTCACCTGACTTCAACCTCACCTACGTCACTCCTCGTCAAATCTCCATGCCCATTGTCTATTCGCCTCAGCTTTGTGACACTCTCTGTCTGTGTCGTCCTGCTCACCTGTCTACCTGTTCATGTCTCAACTCTTCACCTGTCAGCAGCCTGTCTCGTGGCTCTCTGCATACACCCTTTCTGTCTCGCTGCCATGTTCCCAACCCAGACATACACAAGTAAATGTCATGGGATTTGAAGCTGCTTTTGCATTGTCATGTGGAGTGTCATGCTACTCGATGGGCTATCAATCAAATTACCAGTGACAGAAGTAATAACAAATTTAATAACTAAATTACATTTTATTCAATTACTGTAATCCAGATATATTAAAGATGCGGCATTGTGGCACAGTGGTTAGCACTGTCTCCTCACAGCAAGACCGTCGCTGCTTCGAGTCCCAGCTGGGATTTCCCCCACAGTCCAAAGACACAGTCCTGCACTAGGTGAATTGGATAAACTAAATTGGCCATAGTTTATGAGTGGATGTGTGAATGCGAGAGTCAATGGGTGTTTTCCAGTACTGAGTTGCTGCTGGAAAAGCAGTCGCTATGTAAAACATATGCCGAAATAGTTGGCGGTTCATTCAGCTGTGGCGACCCCAGATAATCAGGGACTAAGCCAAAGTAATATTAGTAATATTAAAATTAAAAATATATATTAATATTATTAATGGACATAAGTAATAGTATAGTATTATGATATAGGTAATTAGTTAATGATATAGTTAATTTAGTTAATTATTTGTTTATCTCAAGGGAAAGTTAGTGAGTGATACTGTATAAGTCATAGGTCATTATAAATAAATAGATAAATAGATAGATAAATAGATAAATAAATAAATAAATAAATAAATAAATAAATAAATAAATAAATAATATAATCTGTGAGAGATTCTCTTTTGTATATATGAGATAAAGTGTGAGTCAGATTGCATACATGAACAATGCACTCACTGCACTGTCAGTGAAACTCCCAAATGCCTACTCTGTCCACACACGGTACTATGTTTTAAAATTAAAAGTATTAACTGGATTAAAAATGGGAGATGACCATCTATGTTGGTTCTAGTTTATGAATGTTGGTTTCTTTTCGATTAGTCCTATTAAATAATGTGTGTTCATATTAAACTAAGACAGAGTACATATATTAGTTAATATGTTTTTTTGTGTGTGTGTGCGTGTGTGTGTCTGTGTATACTTAAAAAAAACTTTATTGAATTAGATACATTACATTAATTCTAAAAGATTCTTTGAATCAAATGATGAGCTGTTAATTTTAGATCTGCTTTTCTGCATTGGCTAGCATTCAGACCTAGAAAGACAAGCACTTGGCTTGTCAAAGCTGAAATCTTATCTGTGTTTTAATTAAATAACTTTTACTTTGGGTTACAGATATTAGAGCACATATTTAAAATGTTCGAACACTTTTACAGTATGTCTGTGTAAGATGTTAATGTAATAATTTTACACAGTCTCACAATCTGTTATTCTTAACAGAAACACAGTGTTTTTGTAACTCTATTCGTCTCTCAGTTAAACAGCCACTTACCTTTCACATTTTTGGGGAGAAATGGATGCATTTGCATTTGTAAATCTAGCAGCTCTAATCTGTCCCCTGCAGTGCATGGGGCTGTAGTATCATGTTTTAAATGTCACATGGAATATATAAAATTGATGCGTTCAAAATAATGGTCACATTTAAAAAAATAAAAATAAAAAACTGAAGCTGACGTATCTGAAACTTAAGTGGTTTGGTTTTATACAGCCCAAAACATCAGCTACAAATTTTAGAGAGATTGCAGCTCCAAGTTCAAATTGCTGGATTTTAACCAGTTTCAGTGGTTCTAAAACAAAGTGCAAAACAAGTGCAGATAACATAACTGTCTGTGTGCAAAAATTACATTGATATGGTCAAGGCAAGGCACATTAACTTGACCTCAGTAGTCTGTTCATAACATTAGACATTAGTCTGTTTTAAAAGTATATTTGACTAAGGGGATGTAGGGCGGTTCACTTGGGCTTTGGTGCGATACGCTTGTGGTGTGAGGGCAAAGCGCACCTGGGCCTGAAACTGAACACGAGGCGTGACTTTTGGGGACTGTTTTATTAATCATTCTTACGGTTTATTGAACGCAAACTGTCGTAGATTATTAAAGACGCAAACCCCTCTCCCCTCTCTTGCCTTCAGCAAACCTTCTGATTCCTCCAGCACAAGGACTTTATGATTGTTTAAGAGCGTCAAAAGTGGCTGATCTGTTCGGCGAAATATTTGACTGCATCCCAAACGACTAAAACGATATAATGATATAAAGAAATGTCCACTGTGCTAAGCGAGAGCACTTCTTTAAACTGAACAGTGCATCATCGATGTCATAAGCGTGCTCAGGCCTGAATGTAATGTGAGTGTGGGCCGTCGGGGGAGACTGGAGGGGGGACAAACGTGCGTCGGCCCGGTTCAAGGCAACTGTCCATAGTGTGGGTACATCCTTAGTCTATTTCTACCAGCTTCTGAAGATACCAGTCATTCAAACAATCAGTCAGTATCACATTTATGGAATTAGAGGCATGCAGAACTGTTTTTGACAGAAGCAAACAAGACATTGTCAAGATGATTTTCCTATAGGGGAATATTTTAAATCTCAACCAAAAACAAAGTGACCTACATTTATTTTTTTGTTCATGGAAAATTTGTAAAACTCAACAGTTTGTGCACCTTATTGTGATTATCTCTGAAGCATACAGGGCCTTAAAACGAACGGCAACATTAGAAAATTTTATCATGACTGAAGGACTTCGAAAATGTTTAATACTTCCAGAATTACAAGCCTATGAAAAAAGTCAAAGTAAAAGTGAAACCAAAAGCCAAGTGACACATTTGGCTTTTGACCACTGAAAATGTGTGCCACATTGAGATGCCTGTATCTCTGAAATCAAACATCATAGGATCATATAAATAAGCTCACAGCCACATTTTACTAACATGCATATCAACCCATGTGTAAAATATAATAATTATATTTCTCAAATATATTTTACCCAAATAAAACCAAATCTCCAAATCTCAGGTGATGTTTGTCACTTCATATGTGAACCTAAAGTTGCTGCAAACCTTTATTTCAGTATGATGACATGTTTCTAACTTAAACAGGGTATTATAGTAAGGGGTGGGTTCTTATTTTTGCACTTCTCCTTTCATCTTTTACTTTCAGCAAACTAACAGTTAAGAGGGATGTGCCATTTCAGATTTCGACTACAGCTTTCTAAAACTTGCATGGATTGATTGCTCATGTTAAGATGAACAATGTGCAGTAGCAAAATAAACATTGTAAAATTTGATTTCATGTGCACTATCTTTTACAAGTGTTCTGTTTTACCGTCATAGAGATTATATAACACCAATTCACACTCATACACACATGTCTGTGACCTACATTTGTCTGCAGGCTTGCGTATAACTCTTCCCGCCACAGGCACCGGAATCATGGGTAATACGGTGCTGTTGTTTTGGCCTAGGATGACCTTTTCCTTCTCGTTTGCAGTCTTCTTCTCTTTCATATTTTGTTCTAGGTGAAAGTAAATAAAGCCTAGTTTTGTGTGTAGCAGCCTTTTTACTGCCTATCAATAAGACACAGATTTTTCAGTCTAGACACTTTGTATATCTGTTACAACATTACCGATATTTGTGTGTGTGTGAGTGCATGTATTTGTGTGTGTTTACAGATTTAGCTATACAGTACAGCTATACAGTGTTGTTCTCACATATATGGTGGAATACAAAAACATCCCACTAGTAGGGACATTTGACTGGTCCTTACTAATTAAAAATGCTTATAAATCAGCCAGAACTTGTTTTTTAGTTTCTCATGATTGGCACATGTTTCTGTGAGTTTTATTTTATTTTATTTTATTTTATTTTATTTTATTTTATTTTATTTTATATATGCTGTTTTGGTTAAATAGTTACAGTCCAGCTAATTGTGCATTTGATAAATCTACAGCTGATTACTTGAGATGTACTGTATCTTGGAAAGTGTTAAATATACTTATATATTAAAACATTTGTTCATAATATAACTAACTAACATAAGATTCTGATGGAATATTGAAACCAGAGATTCTTGACAAAGGTTTACCACCAGACCACTGGAGTTCTTGATAACAGCAGCTATTTTACAGAGAAATGTAACCGTAAACTAATGGGAAAATGCCTCCACCGCAACTCTCAGTGTTTATCAGGTTTGATGTCAGGTGACAGTTTTGGAGTCTGGAGTTTGGTATATGTTGCAGGAAGGATGTCGTGTCCCACAACTATTTGTTCTTTAAGTCTGCAGAATTTTTTGTGGCCTATTTTCTCACAGAAAGGCTCGAACAATGTTTTGTGTGTTTATATAGCTTGAATATGAGCAAGGAGATGTATTGTGATTTTTGCAGGCACCTTTGCTCTTAGTTGTTTATTTTTTCAATTAGGCTAAAATGTTGTGGGCAGCAATGAACTGTATTTGTCAATGTACAGATCTGTATTATAACTTATTATAATCTTTATTCACACAGTTTATTATGTCTTAGCTTGGTTCACTCATATATAGACATATGTGAACATGGCAATGTTCATGAGAAAATTTGGAGCAAAGATGATTTGCTAAATAACATAGTCAGATTTTTTTTCAGAACTGTGCACGTACAATTATATATTGATTCTAGCTTAGACGGAAAACAACAAAATTATAACTACAAATAAATCCATATAGTTTGTTCTTATGGATGGCTGATAAAAAGTAGAATCATGCAACATAAACATCAGTGAGATGATTTTACCTGCTTGTGACAATTGTTGTTCCGTTTGCCAGTGTAAATGACCTGAGCCATTAGGATATTGTCACATTGTAACCATTTTAATCTGTTTTTTGAAGCAAAACTTACGATCTAAAAGTGTAAAAAAAAAAAAAAATTATACTGTTTAACAGTTTATCCTGAAACCCACACCTTTGGTTAAGTCATCGTTACTTTGTTGGGCTGCTCAAATCTCAAAAATGTCACCAAAACCCCCCTCTGCCCACCCCACACATACACACACAAAAAGCATACATTTTAAACAAAACGAAACGAAAGAGTATCTCTACCTCTATTTTAATTATTTTAGCAGCAAAGTGATTATTGTTCATGAGATCAGTTCAAAGTGGTTCTCAACCATCCGCCACATTCTGTCTTTAAATTGCGCACTATGTTTGTCAAAATGTGCTTTGTGCTTCAAGTGACAGCATTCTGGATTTTGGCTATTGCTTGTACAGTGGCTCTGAATTGTCTAAACACCTCTCAAAGTGCTTTCTGCAAATTTAAATTATGTAAAACGAAATTAAAGCGATATGAAATAATCACTGCAAAAGGTTTCAACGACAGTGTGTAAATGTGATTGACACAACATGAGACTGAATTTATTAATATGAATTTTTTATCGTGCAAAAAATAATTTTGGACTTTGCGTGCAATTAATTTAGGGGAAATTTATATGACAACCACTTGAAACATAAATATTGTACACATAAAAACTGTAATAAATTAGAAACAATTTACACATACAGCATTGTCACCAAATTGATATTTTATTTTATTTTATTCATTCATTCATTCATTCATTTTCTTTTTGGCTTAGTCCCTTTATTAATCTGAGGTCGCCACAGTGGAATGAACCACCTTATTTTTTTTATTTATTTATTTTTTATTTATTTATTTTTATTTTATTTTATTTTATTTTATTTTATTTTATTTTATTTTATTTTATTTTATTTTATTTTATTTTATTTTATTTTATTTTATTTTTATTTTTTATTTTTTTTGCCTTTTGACCAAACATATACTCATGCCCATGAGTGTACACTGAGATAATAACAGATTAATTTTCTAAAATTTGACCTTGTCCCAAGAGAATTAAGGGTTTCAAGAGGTCTGTATTTACATTTAAAAACATTATTATACTTCCTAAATCTTTACTTTGACAGCTTGGGGCCCCTCAATAGGGAACTGAACATGAGCAGTAGGCATGACATGCACGGTTAGCTCTGGCCACCAAGGCACAGGGATTCCCGTAACTGTGTGTGTGTGTGATGAAGGAGGGGGGGTTAAAGTGGTGACATCTGGTCGACCCAAGTCCCTGCACAGGAAAACCGATGTGTCTGGAGAGTGGAAGCTGTGGGGTAAGGGGAAGAAGCATCGACTGCTTTCTGGCCAATGGTTTCTTGACTGATAATGAAGATGCCATGCTAGAATCAAAGTTCAGCACTTAAGTGCCACCCCACCTGGATCTGACCTGCAGAATCATGATTTCTGTTCAAAGTATGTCACTTAACGCATTGCCTTTTTCTCTTTCCCTTTAGGTACTTTGTCATGGGGAATCTTCTCAAAGTGTTAACATGCACAGACCTTGAACAAGAGCCCAACTTCTTCCTCGATTTTGAAAGTGAGATACTTTAGTTTATGTTATTTATTTATTTTATTTGTATTCATTTAGTAGATGCAGTTATGCAAAGCAACACACATGCTTATACACACAGAACAGTGGGAAACATACCCATACACTCTCCTCATCTACGATCCCTGCTATGCCTGGATTTGAACCTGCAACCTTTGAATGACAAGTCTAACTTTAACCATTAAGTCACGCCAGGCCCCTTAATTTATTGCCTGTAAACAATCTTACATTTACACACATGACCCCGTTCGGGAACTTTGTCAGCAAGCTAGATTCTGGTAGCTCTGGTGTAGGTCACTATGAGGTCACCAAATAAAAAAAAATTCCCCAGTTCCCCATTGGTCTATACAGAATGTCAAGTCTAGGACTTGATACTATCTTAAACTCCTTTGCCCTTGAGAATAGTTCATGAACCACACACAATCTGCTGCCATCTTATTTGTCTGATCCTAAAAACCGCCTTCAAAGCAAAGGAAGGTGAATGAACCAGAGAAAAGGAGACAGTGGAAAACTAGAGTTTCCTGGCTTTTATTACTCTTGCCCACAGAACATTTCCACCCTACCATGTTTGTCTCCATTTTTAGTCACATACAGTAGCTCTTCTTTTGAAGAAAGAGAGGGGGCGATAGAGAGTTACCTCAAAACAATCAGTTCATTCATGGTTCATCAGGCAGATGCCTATAAGAACAGTTCCTATAGTGTCAGCTCAAGGGTTATTTAACAATAACGAAAAGGTTATGAGACACAGATCATTGGAATAGAAGCTACTTTTTTCAAGATGAAAACGCACAGGCTGAAAGGTCATTCCTCTCTTATTATGTGGGATTTGAACATCTGATAAGAAAGGAGGAGGCCCTTAATTTTTAAAACTGCACTTGAATCCAGCTGTAGTTAACCACTGCCAATGTCTCTCACTCAGGGTTCTCTTTAGATGTGGCATAGAAGTTTCCACCATTTTAAATTCCACACTTCGCCTTTTAAACATATGAAACGGGTTTAGTTGAGAAGTTTTAACTTAGGGAGGCTCTGTTAAAGGAGTAATTGAATCCAGAGGTCAAATTGTCTTAAAGGGGTAGTTCATTCAAAAATGAAATTTACTCACTATTTACTGATCTCTAAGTGGTTCTAAACCTTTATGACTTTCTTTTATTTTGAAGAAAGCTAAACCCTGTAGTCATTGACTTTCAAAGTATTAGTTTTTTTCCTTCATTCAAAGTCAGCGGTGTCTTAAACCATTGAAATTTGGAATTTGACAAAACTAAATTTATCAAGCATGGACCTAAACTGTGGAATGTACATGTCCAAAGCTGAGCTTCACACTGTATAAGTTTAGTTACAGTATGTCAAATGCGATTTAGCATCTGTGAAGTAAGCATTTCATTC
The DNA here is from genome assembly GCA_903798035.1 of Danio albolineatus. Classification (NCBI taxonomy): domain Eukaryota; kingdom Metazoa; phylum Chordata; class Actinopteri; order Cypriniformes; family Danionidae; genus Danio; species Danio albolineatus. Next base: position 10,245,542 of record CAIGQQ010015131.1, on the reverse strand, counting down.
TTCATCAGAACACAAATTAAGATATTTTAGATTAAATTGGAGAGCTCCCTCATTCTCCACGTACACAGCAACGATCCTGAAATGTTCAAAGTCCTGAAAGCAACCAAAATCATTGTCAAAACGGTGCATGTTATGTCAGAGGTTCAACTAATTATATGAAGATCCAGGAACACTTATGTGAGCTAAAAAAAAATTACTTTGTTCTTCTACATTTTCTCTATCAGGTCAGGGTATGTGTGTATTATGGGCAATACGATATGTGCGTGTTGTACTTCTGACTCCATGATCTGTTGCGGAAAGCAAACAAAGTCATTTTTATCTTTTTCTTTGCCACACAGAAGTGTTCTTGGTTCTTTGTATGATTACAGTTGAACCACTGAGATCAGATGAAATGTTTTTGTTTCCTTTTCTAGACTTTGAATGTCTCAGGACACGTGCTTTCTATGGAGGATGAGAAAATATCTTAATTTGTGATCTAAAGATGAAAGATATGTAGGAACGACATGATTAATAACAGAATCAATAACCAAATTATTTATTTTTGGTTTAACTAACCCTTTAAGAAATGTTTATTATCATAATAATAATAATAATAATAATAATAATAATAATAATAATAATAATAATTTTTATTATTATTATTATTATTAAAAGTGTTGCTTAATTAGTTCATAAAAACAATTTAATAAATTAAAACATTGGGCACTATTTTAACGATCTAGGCGCAAAGTCTATAGCTCATAGTGCAAAAGCATTAAGGGTGTGTCTGAATATACTCTTGCTATTTTAAGAAAAAAAAATGCTTTGTGTATTATACCCTGGGGCATGCTCCAACAGGGTTGTGTTTATTCTCTTAATGAGTTATGGGTGTGTTTTGAGCATAACGTGCATTAAACCAATCAGAGTTTCATCTCACGTTCCCTGTAAGTCAGTTGTATTTGCTATTTACATCTTATGTACATCCTTTGTGTATTAAGCAATGTGGACCATATAGGCGTATAACCAATGCGCTCTGAAAATAGCAACAAATCACACCAAACACGTTACGCACCTTATTGCGCCAGGTGTATGATAGGGTCCATTGACTTTACAATCACTTTTGATCAATATAGCCTATCCATGATTTTAAAAAGTGCACCACTCTGAAGCCGAATTGAATGTACTTAGTGTTCCAAATGTTCAGGTTTACAAATAATGTACCAAGGCTGAGAATATTCTCTATTTAGAGTGAGTAGACCACAGTCATTTAGGAATTTGCCTGAAGTGTCAGCACATGGATAACTGGGTTAAAAACTAATGTAACCATGTATTCTGTTTGCTTTTGTATTTTTCTTCATTTTAGTTTTGCCTCATTCTCTAAAGTGTAAAGCTCTGATTCCCGTTCCTGTGTTGAATACATCCAATGAATTTGCTCTAAATGTGTCAGATACTGTTGAAATGTGACCTTGACAGACCTATTGAATAAAAACCTTGAAATGCACTCCATTCATTGCTGGTTTTTCTTTCTCTCTTCCACTAGATGCCCAGCCAACAGAAGCAGAGCGGGAAACGTGGGAAGAAGTGGATGTGGTCCTAAAAGATGCACTGGGAATACTTGACGAACTACAGGCATATAAAGGCGCAGGCCAAGAGATACGAGAGGTATACACACACTCGACAGATGACACACGATTGTGTTTGATTCATATGCATGCACATATTCATGCAAAATGAACACAAATTGAGTTGAGAGAGCAATATTGGTGGCTTCATCTCACATTTAGTGTGTGCATGATTTGAAATTCTCTGTTTTGCTCATTCACGCCTCAGTTTGAGTGAGTGTCAGTGTGATTGATACTCTTGTTGCCACGGATACTGTTGCTATACAGATACAGTTGCCATGGACTGGCATCTTCAGCAGAATGAAAGTGAATGTTTTCTTTTTTCTCTCTTTTTTTAATTTGCTCAAAAGAACGTGGTGCATTCCTTTTTATGTCAAAACAGTGAGTAATTATTTTAATGAGCCACATGTATTTAGAAATTGAAAAGCACGTTAAGGTAGAGTGCAAAAACATTGACTAGATGTTCTGTCCAGTGTCATAAATGGAAAAAATAAATAAATCAAAGAAACCTTGTGTGTTTGGATTTGGCATAATTTACGTCTTCAAATTGCCACCCTCAAAAGCACATCATTTAAAAACCTCATCTCACATAAGCAGTTTGAACACAGCCTCATACAGTCATAAAATAATATGTTCCGTTTAAACTTGTGGAAACGTTTAGAACTCTCCAGATGTTGTAATATTGTGATGCGCTGTTTGTTTTTACAGGCAATCCAGAACCCTAATGATGAGGCATTACAAGACCAGGCATGGGCTGCTGTGGTGCCGCTAGTAGGCAAACTAAAGAAGTTCTATGAGTTTTCACAGAGATTAGGTACAATAACTTGTTTTTATTGCTTAAGTACGAATGCAAAACAACCTTTTTCAGGTGAACATTGTTGTTACGTGTTTAAGTTGTTACATGGTATAAGATGTAACATCAAGTGAGTTCTACTGGTGCTGAGTGAAAATAATGCACGGGTCAGACAGCACAATTTTTTTAAAGAAGTCGTGTCACAGATGTTTTCACACTGCATGACTATCTGGGGTAGCATTCCGTCTGTGCTGTGTTTGCACTGCAAGATGGATCAGTGACAGGGGGTTTCACACTGCATGACTTGAAAATAGAAAGAATCTCGACAACTTTGTCTGCAAACTACGTCTCACAACCAAACACATGCAAGAAGTGACATGAAAACAATGCGAGGTCATATAGTATGTCTTTTGTTATTAACAACAGAAGACATACTACACACTTCCAGAGTGAGAAAAAAGGCTCGCAAAATCACCCTGGATGCCTTACATGCAGCACACTTTCTGTTTGAACTGTTACCGTCTGGTCGACGCTACAGAGCACCGAGCACAAAAACAGCCAGACACAGGAAAAGTGTCTTTCCTCAGGCCATCTACCTCATGAACAGTTTTCCTGAGTTTAATATTTTTCCAATATTTTTCCTATTGTGCAATAAACGTGCAGTACTTTCTCATACGCACTTGTACACAGCACCTTATAACAATATACGGTGCAATACTTCTCCTTACGCATTTGTACACAGCACCTTATAACAATATACAATGCAATACTTCGTACGCATTTGTACACAGCACCTTATAACCTGTATATTTATAACAAATCTGTACATTCAACATCCAGATCCTTGGACAGACTGCATTTCTGTTTAATGTCTATCATCTTTTTTTTTTTATATATTTATTTTGTGTTGTCACTTGTCACTTTATGTACACTGGAAGCTTCTGTAGCCAAAGCAAATTCCTTGTGTGTGGAGCACACTTGGCAATAAAACTGATTCTGATTCTGATTCTGAATGAGAAAGACGCCTTTAGTAGGGGCAGGACATCTACTTACTTTTCTCACCTGGCTTTGAAGGGAATTAGCAATTTCTCCTTAAATGTATTTCTTTTCCGAGCCAGTTGTGGTATTGCTCAGTTGACACGTCAAACAGACACGGGTGCTCCTGCCAAATTTCCACTATTTTTTCCTCTATTTTTTGGGTCCAAATATACTTGAAATAAGCACTTTTAACCTCTCCCCCATCCTCCCTCTGGCCTGCAGGTACCCATACTAGTAGATGCTGCTGTCTCATTGGCTGTAGATAATCGCCAATGTTATTTTCAATCAGAACACATTTCACATGGCATGATTTGAATCGCCCACAGCTCCAGATATTTAGCATGCCAAATATCTCACATGCCAAATATGTCAGCAACTCATCGGCGATTCTCTCAGATCGCGTCTTTGATAGTTCACACTGTGTGATTGTTACTCGCGTGAACGAGCACTGATTTGCCTGAGATTTAAGGCATTTGTCAGCGATTTCTCAAAACTTGTCGGCGAGTCGAAATCGGGGCTAAAATCATGCAGTTTGAACTCGGCATAAAGGAAATCACAGCAAACGTATAAGTGAAACAAAAAACGAATGCCTTTTAAACGCTCCTGATGACGTTTTTTTTGACAATGGTTCGTTTATCTGGGGCAGGACAGAAACACAACAAGAAAAAAGGGAGAAAGAGTGCAACAGAAAACAAAAACAAAACACAATACATACACGAAATGTTACATTGTTTTTCAAAAACGTGAAGTATTTTTCCCTAAAGGACACCTATTTTACCCTTTTTTAAAGATTTAAGTCCTCAGTGTCTCCAGAATATGTCTGTAAAGCTTCAGCTCAAAACACCCATAAGATTATTTATTATACCTCTGTGTATATTAGAACTTGGAGCTGTTTTGACTTTGTAGCTTTTTTGGTGCCGGTGCCTTTAATGCAAATGAGCTGCTTCTCCCCGCCCACTTTCCCACGTGTGTGTCAGAGCCAAAGAGATTGCTCACTATTGCTATGATGGGTGCAGCTTCTCCTGCTGCGTCTCGCGCATGCGCAGCACAGTATCAGACAAGAATAAAGCAGATCTCCCTTACTACAGTAAGAATCTTACTGACAGTTATTTGATGTTAAATATAGGATCTCTGATGTATTTGTTGTGTAGTTAATTCAAGCCTTTCTACAACAACATATCACACACACAATTTATAAATTCTGCACTATTATGCACATTATGGAGACATGTTAATACGCAGCTGTCAATCAATTTGTTGGGCGGGGAAACCACACTCCTACGTCAAGTTGCAGTGGGCCTCAAAATGGGAGGGATTTGGATCCTATATTTAACATCAGAAATTTTTAAAAAAGAGACTTATTGTGTTTCTATCACTCCAATATCACCGTGGACACACTATACCTGCACACAGTTATGTGCAGACAGTTTGCAAAAGAGGATATTCATTAAAGGTGCCCTTTAAATGAACAGTTTTCCATATTTTGAGATTCATGTTTTTATTTTTTATTTTTTACCCATTTAATCATGCTTTTAAATTGCATTAGACGACCTTGATCTTTCTTCCAACAACCTTTAACTTTGAAAAGTTGAAAAAAGTGATTTTATTACCATTTCTAAGTGATACAGTATGTTGTCTGAGTTGGCTTTGTATATTACGCTACAAAAAAGTTTTCTATTATTTAAAAAACTTATTTCTCTGTATATTATTTATTCTAAATTATAATCAGACTATTAAACTGTCAATAAAAGTCACTTTGTTAAACTGTAGAGTAGGGCTGCACAATATATCATTTTTGGCATCAATATCGCAATGTGTGCATCCACAATAGTCACATCGCAGAATCTGCAGTGTTGAATTGAGATTATAGTTGACCAAGAGAACATGGAGTCATTGGAGATTTTAACATAATACAGCAAATGTTTACCATTTACGTGTTTTTAAGGCCTGTGACTATGAGCATATCAAGAGAGTTTTAAGCATTTAGCATTACTGCTGAGTTTAGCTCCAGTTTGCTTCAACACACCTGTCAGGAAGTTTCTATTACATCTAGGAAGAGCTTGATTAGCTGGTTCAGGTGTGTTTAATTAGGGTTGGAGCTTAAGTCTCCACAACCCCAGCCCTCCAGGACTGACTTTGAACACCCCTGATTTAGGCACAAGGAATTGTACCATTTGAAACTTTCCTAAAATATATTTTAATCAATTATTTATGCAATGAAGATGCCCTGTATAGCTGTTTTACATTTGATTATTTAATTTCTCTACCTGAAATAGAGCTATTTGAGTAGAGTCATCTGGTGAATTTGTATTTATATCCTATTGTATAGCGTAGAAAAACAAAACATCACAATGTCAGATTTTCCCAATATCATGCAGCCTTACTGTAAAGTAGAATTTTATGAATATTAAAGCTATGAAAACTGTTTTTCTATTTATTTCTCCTTTTTTAATTTGTTTAACATGATTTTATTTGTTTCTTACAACACATAATACTACAACCTCTGTATTTATTTTTGTAATGCTGATTTTGTTACCCTGACAGTAATAATAATAAAAAAAAGTTACATTTTCAACATCAAAAGTTGACAGAGATCAACATTCCATAATGCATTTCACAACGGTAAACTGAAAACATCTGTGAATTATGAAATATGGAAACTGTTAATTAACATTTTTACAGTGTACAACACAAAAGGAGATGTTTTCCATAGAATCTAAGTAAATATGAAGTCCCTAACTGAGAAGGAATCAACATGTATTGTTGTAACATTTTACATTTGCCCACATACAAATATGCTGTGTACTGTACACCTTAAAAACTTAAAATCTGTTTTTGTGTTCTGTGGAACACAAACAGGCAAGGGGAACAAAAATAAAATGATACAAACTAGATTTTTTGTTTAAAAAATGTAGAATTGGCATTTTAAAAAGTTAATCCTAGTTTTTGTTGTTTATATGGCAGCACAAGTTATTCCTATTAGGTACTATTGTAATATCGTACAGTCTTGTTTTTTTATTATTTATTTATTTATTACAATATTACAATACGATAAATTACAATTAGGAGATTATTTCCTCTTTTTCAACGCTTTTGAATTAGGTGAACTGTTCCTTTAAACGTGTTTAACAGCCAGTGGTACTCTTTGTTTCATTTTTTGTTTCAATTTTTGTTTAAAAAATTTAGAAGTTACATTTTAAAAAGTAAATTCTATAGTTTTTTTTGTTTATTTATATGGCAGCACAAGTTAGCCCAAAAAATTAATAAATATTACTATTAGGTACTATTGTAATATCGTACAGTCTTGTTTTATTTATTTATTTATTTATTATAATATTACAATACAATAAATTACTATTAGGAGATTATTTCCTCTTTTTCAACGCTTTTGTAATAGGTGAACTGTTCCTTTAAACGTCTTTAACAGCCAGCGGCACTCTTTGTTTCATTCAGTTTTTATTGAGCTGTAAACATCTTGCAGATCAAATGAACACTAACACACCTAGCAACCCTTGGGAAGTACACCAGCTGGTTCTTTCATAATCTAGCAGAAAACACTGGGAAAAAATATTGCAGTAGACCACCAGTTGATGATGGTATTAAACGGGACAAATCTCCTAATAAATGTATGAAAAAAATATCACATACAGTATACATCAGATCATATGGATTCCTTAGCATTAGGCCATCAAAACACAGGAATGTTATCGACTTAAGACAAAGTGGTTGATGATGGTTATGCCTAAAAGCCCTTGAAACCATCTCCTTTAATTCCCTGTAATGGCCTCTGAACATGTAGTCAATGTAGACTCAGACCCTCGTCAGGCGTCTGCCATACGTTACATAACTCACCAAACTAGGTCACGTTGCTTTCCCGCGCTTTCTGCTCCAGAACACAAAAACGGCTTTTGGCGTAAATGCTCATCGGCACGCTTGGCTAAACTACACTGATCACTTGACATGTAGTGCTCTTGTCTGACAACGAAGCTATCTGTGCATATTAAGTCAAAATTTAGGAGTGTCAGTGGTGTTATGATTGGTAAATAGGCACACTACTGCGTTTTGAGCTCTTTTAAGTCTTCAGACTGGCATCTTCTGTTATTTCAGAAATGTTGTTTAACATGTTTTTAAAAACATTTTATACATAAAAGTTTTAATAATTAATTTTATTTGTTTTTAACATGATGACAGTACATTACTTTTACCAGTTATTTTGCAAGATACTAATATTCAGCTAAAAGACTTAACTTGGTTACTTACTGTATGGTAACTATTGGCCCTCAGGGCTATTATTGCCCTCAAACACAATGCTTTTGGATTGAACTTTCTGTGGTTATTCATCGAAAAATACTACCAGGATTCTTGTTATTTTTTAAGGAGATCCTATTGGGGTTTTTCAGTAGTCCTGATGATAAAAGTAAGGAATATTTCAATATTAACCTCCTTTTAATTCCATAGACTGTATAGCACTTTAAATTCTCTCAACGTAAACCTTCTTTTACTCTTTTTGAAAAAGAGCAAGACATTAGTTCTATTGCTTCTTTAAAAATATTATCGAAATCATGACAAAATCACGTGATCTGACCAGGGCTTTAATTAAGTCATTGGACAATTGTGACCTGTTCAGTTGCCATCTGAAAAAATGTATATTTCTTAAGGGGCTAATAATATTATTAATAATATTAACTACATTTATACTGTACATAATAACTTTAGGCACCACGGTGGCGTAGTGAGTAGCACATTCGCCTCACAGCAAGAAGGTCGCTGGTTCGATCCCTGGCTGGGCCAGTTGGCATTTCTGTGTGGAGTTTGCATGTTCTCCCTGTGGTTGTGTGGGTTTCCTCCGGGTGCTCCGGTTTCCCCCACAGTCCAAAGATATGCGGTACAGGTGAATTGGGTAAGCTAAATTGTCCATAGTGTATGTGTGTGAATGAGAATGTATGGATGTGTTTCCCAGAGATGGGTTGTGGCTGGAAGGGCATCCGCTGCATAAAACAAATGCTGGATAAGTTGGCGGTTCATTTCGCTGTGGCGACCCCGGGTTAATAAAGGGACTAATCCGAAAAGAAAATGAATGAATGAATGAATAACTTTAACTGATAAACTAATTAGTAGTTAGTTATTTAGAGTTAATAAAATTTTAATGCAATAACGTGCACCTTTTGTAAAGCTGTTTTGAAACAATAATTATTGTGAAAAGTTCTATACAAAATAAACTTAAATTAAATTGAATATTTATGTTGGAGAACACACACCTTAGAATACCATGATTGACCAGTCAGTCAATTATTACAGAGTGACGTTTTTACTGTATATCTACATTTGTGTGTTTTCTTTTGTTTTCCATTTTGTAATGACCTTTTCCTCTCTCAAATTGCTCTGGTTTTATTTAATTTTTTATTTATAATTTGACAATGACGATGGAAAGTTGGAAAATGCACCAGAATTGTAAATTGCATCTCCTGTGCCTGAGTAGGAGAATAGCAAAACAAATGAAGTAACAAAAACATCAGTATACTACCATATACAATAATTTTTTATTTATTTATGTTTTTACATTTTGATTCTTCTTCTCCCTTGCGTCCTCCTGATGTGATGTGATATGATGAGACGTACACTCACTCATCCTGCTCTTTTTTTTTTCTTTTTTTTTCTCTCATCCGCTGCCCTTGACTCACACTCCATTCGCAGCATGTGCCCTTAAAAGCCGCTCGTCTCAAGCTCTGTTTTGACTGGGAAGAGAATAGTGTGCTTCCATAGCCATTTTTAATCAGCTCCTCTGCCCTGCCAAGCCGACTAAAGCAGATGGAGGTCATTACTGTACAGCAAATCTGCTCAATTTACTCTGCACAGCGCTGCGCGAGTCACCAGCCTGAAAATTCCCTTTCCGCTCTTTTTTTTTTTTTTTTCACTGGGAAAAGAAACAGGCTTGACTCTGTAATACAGGCTTGACTCTGTAATCTTTACATTTTGAAAACTCTTGGTTACTCAAGGCCATATGGGAGTTAACAAAGCTACTTGTCCTCTACACTTTCAGACAGGATTAACTGCCACAGTTTGGCATTCTAAGTGGCAATAAATAAACACACACACACACACACTAATGAATTTGTATGCTCTTTTGTGTCTTTTATTTTATTCATTATTTTACAGCCACTCTAGCCAGACATTGCTTGTATTTTTTCCCGTTGCTGTCTTTTAAGATGCATTAGGACTTTCTCAAGCAATTTTGCTAACTTAACACCAAAGGGTACTTTGGTTTTTGTTTTTATATATATTGTAAGAATTAATATAATTGTAATAGAGAAAACTAAAAATAAGTTGGATGTTGTGTAGCCAGACTAAGATTGTACTGTACATCTAACTCATTTATGGCTGCTGGACTGACTCTTATGTAATGTAATTGCTGCTGTGTACTGTATTGTCACATAAGAGCAATGGAGAACAAGAGTATGTGAATTGTGGGTTAAGTCCCACAGAGTGTCTACTGAGACCTTGTCTTAATGTAGAGTATCTAGAAATTTGTAAGTGTCATAAATGTCTTTTTTTTTTTAAATTGAGAAGTATAAATCATCTGAAAATTATGAATGCACAAACGAACGAATGAATAAATGAGCTTTCCTTTGGTGTATACTTTGCTAGGATAGCGTAATATTAGACAGAGACACAACTATTTAAATATTTAGAATCTGAGGATTCATACACACAATATAGTCTTTAAAGTTGTCTAAATGAAGTGCTTAGCAACGCACATTATTTATTCAAATTTGTGGTTTCATTCATTTGCAGTGGTAAAAATATATAATTTTCACCCTTACAAGGTATTAAAATAATGTACTCATGCAACTTAAGGGTGCTATCACACCTACACTTTTGTTTCGGAGCCTTGCACGTTTCCCCAGTTAGCACGGTTAGTTTGGCATATGTGAATCCAGCAATCGCGCTCTGATCCGCACCAAAACAATCGGTCCGAGATCGCCTGAATGAGGTCTCGGCTCGATTGAAACAAACTCTGTATTGTAGTGAGAAAACAATACGATCAAAGTCACAATGTTTTATGGATATGTTATAGGCATATGGCGATATGAAGAGAGAATTATTAGTAAGATGTCATTCCTACCGGTAAATGTGTGTTTCATGTCAAATACGAAAGTGAAAGTGAAAGAATCCGAATCAGAACCAGTTTTATTGCCAAGTGTGCTTCACACACAAGGAATTTGCTTTGGCTACAGAAGCATCCAGTGTACATAAAGTGACAAGTGACAACACAAAATAAATATAAAAAAAAAGACGATAGACATTAAACGGAGATGCAGTCAGTCCAAAAAGATCTGGATGTTGAAATGTATGTACAGATTTGTTATAAATATACAGGTTACAAGGTGGTGTGTACAAATGCATAAGGAGAAGTATTGCATCATATATTGTTATAAGGTGCTGTGTACAAGTGCGTATGAGAAAGTATTGCACGTTTATTGCACAATAGGAAAAATATTAACTGATGGCCTGAGGAAAGAAACTTTTCCTGTGTCTGGCTGTTTTTGTGCTCTGTGCTCTGCCGCGCCGACCAGACGGTAACAGTTCAAACAGGAAGTGTGCTGGGTGCGAGGCGGCCAGGGTGATTTTGCGAGCCCTTTTACTCGCTGTGGAAGAGTACAGTTCTTGAAGTGTAGGAAGGGTAGTGCCAGTTATTCATTCAGCACTCCGGACTATTCGCTGTAGTCTACAGAGGTTGGTTTTGGCAGCTGAGCCGAACCAGATGGTGATTGAAGTGCAGAGGATGGATTGGATGACAGCTGAGTAGAACTGTACAAGCAGCTCCTGTGGCAGGTTGACTTCCTCAGCTGATGAAGGTAGTACAGTCTCTGCTGGGCTTTCTTCACAATAGAGTTTATGTGAGTGTCCCACTTCAGAACCTGAGAGAAAGCATGTAATTATTAACGACAGCTGTTTATGCGTTAGGAAAATCGAACAAACTGCAGTCTTGGTTTATCTGTTATTTCTATAATGTAAAGCCTATAATGCATAAGCCAACTGCTATGTATGAAAAAGTCCTACCTCTGATTTATATCTGGTGACAACGTCTGTGGGTGTCACCATTCAATACGAAAGCGCAGCTTTTCGTTTTTAATATCTTATTGCTCATCATCATAAATTAAAATAAGGACGCATGACAGCTGAGCAGCACTAAAAAAAAAAATAAACAGTGGAACTCTGACCAATGTGAGGAGAGTTTACTCGCACGTGACTTCTTTTAGTTCTTTTGGTCTGTTTAGAAACTTTGCCGTTTGAAAGCGAACCGCACCAAGAGCAAAGAGAAACAATGTAACAATTTTAATCCCTGTTTCGGAACAAGAGAATCGATTCACAGGTGTGAAAGCATCCTAAGACTAGTTTTGTGGTCCAGTTATGGAGTAGCTGCATCTTGGGAAAATTGTTTGATCGTACGCTTTTAAAAAAAAAACATTTATTAGTTTAATAGATGTATGATACCAGCTGTTTTACAATTCTGAATGCTAGGATGGATTTTATTTTGTCTAATCATGTGTTAATTTTAAGCAGTTTTGTACAGAATTTAGTTGTCAAACTGAATATTGTATAAATCAGATCATGCAGAATATATGACTGGAATGTATATTTTTTCCATTACGAGTCAGATTATTTGAACATCATTCACAACAATCCATTTTAAAAGTTTAATAACAACCATAATGAGCAACAACAACACCAAAACTAATTTTCCCTGGTATACCTCTACAGAAGCAGCGCTGCACAGCCTATTAAGAGCACTCACTAGTGAGACATATGATGACCCCACACAGCATCTTGAGAGAGAACAGGCCCTCGCCAAACAGTTTGCTGAGATCTTGCACTTCACACTGCGCTTTGACGAGCTCAAGGTAAGGACCATATGCTGCTAAATGTTTCTTTGTTAAATATTTACCTCTGGTGATTACTGCATTAAATGGAATCCTATAAAACTAACTACATGTTAATACCAATCCACCTGTTGAGTCACTGAGTGGGAAATGTGCTCTGACTCTAGATCAGGGGTTCTCAAACTTTTTCAGCCTCTTCAGACCCCTAAAATAACAATACCAGTGACTCGCAACCTTCAAATTTCTCAGAGGTGGTTATAAATATACGTAATTGCGCACACAATACAAACGCGGGCACATTGACAACACAAAAAAGTGCAACAGCCTAACAACCACATAAATTTTTTTGTCATTTATTAATTTGCTCAATCCAACAAAGAGACTGGTGGACACGATGTCTTCAGCACAAGTCCATTCTTGGTTTAAGTCTGTAAACCGCCAATCAGATATGATTTTTAATATTAATTTCTGGCCTGTATTTATTTTTTAATGTATTTGATTGCCGTACAGGTGTCAGGAAGTTTAACCTGGTGCTATAAAATCTATTTGATGCAGCTGAAGTTATTGCTGTGATGTTAATCTGACGTAAACACACTAATCCTATGAATAAACTAATTCAAAGTCTGATGGCTTTTCATTTGCACGTTGCTGTTTTTCACTATTAAAAACTACTATTTTTTATCTTCTGTGGGTTATGGTTAAAATATGGTAATTATTCTAATATTCATTCATTCATTAATTTTCTTTTCGGCTTAGTCCCTTTATTAATCCGGGGTCGCCACAGCGGAATGAACCGCCAACTTATCCGGCATTTGTTTTACGCAGCGGATGCCCTTCCAGCCACAACCCATCTCTGGGAAACACATCCATACATTCTCATTTGCACACATACACTATGGACAATTTAGCTTACCCAATTCACCTGTACCGCATGTCTTTGGACTGTGGGGGAAACCGGAGCACCCGGAGGAAACCCACGCAACCACGGGGAGAACATGCAAACTCCACACAGAAATGCCAACTGGCCCAACCGGGACCTGGCCCAACCGGGGATCGAACCAGCGACCTTCTTGCTGTGAGGCGAACGTGCTACTCACGCGCCACCGTGGCGCCTATTCTAATATTCTAATAGTTTAATAAAATTTATTTGGCACAATGCTGGTCAAAAGACTTATGAAACCTCGTATAATGAGAATGAGTCGAATAATAAGAAAATGAAGCTGTTATATGTTATATGTCAACACAGGCTGGGTGGAAAGACGTTTTTCAGCCTAAATTTTTGTAAAACTGAAAAGTGTACTTAAACTTGTTTGATTGCAGTTTCTAGGTAAAAAAAAAATGAATGCTATGGGGCAGTTTGACTACAATAGCTGTTGTTCCTTTTCACACTAATGATTTTTAAAGGGACATATTGACAAATAAATGATAGTTTTTGAGTAGCTCTTTGCACAACACAAAAATAAATACCACATAATGATTTAATGGTGTCTACGATTTGTAATCGAATCACTTTGCCTCACATGTTATCTCTATATAAGACAACTTTACTGGCATGGCCAGTTTGCTCGTTAGCTCACTTTTTGCTGTGTTATACTTGTGATGCAGAGCACTTTGGTTTAAGTGCATCAAGCATGGGTTCTACAAAGGAGGTGTAAAATGTAAAATTAAGGTAAAACTATGTGATTCAATTTCACTTTTCTCTTCTGTTTGCTTTTGGAAAGAAAAATAAAATAAAATATTATTTTGATTTGTCATTGGTTCGCTAGGTGACCCTTCTGAAAAGCCTCTTGTAAAAGATGTCTATCTGAAGCATAATTAAGCCAAAATGGTGTATTTCAGGTTCACAAAAATGGTGACAGCACCTTCTGGTGGATTTGTCATCGGAAAGGTGCTACGAAATGTAACCAGAGCAATGTATATTTTTCAAAACAATGTAACCTGAGGCATATATTTCTAATGAGCCTGTGTGAAAGCATAAATATTTATGTTTCAAAGTGTGTAAATAAGCCCAAGACGTGCCTTTGTGTGAAACGTTTAGATCTCAAGAGTAGAAATAAATCAGATTGATGTTCTGTAGGCAAATGAAATGCATGGTTAATTTATCTATCTATCTATCTATCTATCTATCTATCTATCTATCTGTCTATCTATCTATCTATCTATCTATCTATCTGTCTGTCTGTCTGTCTGTCTGTCTGTCTGTCTGTCTGTCTGTCT
>CAIGQQ010015131.1:10213580-10231001 GCA_903798035.1 Danio albolineatus | reverse complement strand
TCTGTCTGTCTGTCTGTCTGTCTGTCTGTCTGTCTGTCTGTCTGTCTGTCTATCTATCTATCTATCTATCTCTCCATCTCTCCATCTATCTATATATCACTGTGCGAATCAGCAAAATTAAAATAATTCAGCATTACCATTCAAAAGAAGAGAATGTGATGATCTTACAAGATTCCAATTCTCACTAACGTCATACTAATTGTGATTAGATCCCAGCTAATGAGAAAGTAATTACTTTATAATTACACGCGTCAGTTTTCACTGCCCCAGGTGCATACCAAACCTTTCTTGACATTTAAGATCACAAAAAAAGAGCTTTTGATCTTTGATATCTCTCTTTTATTGTCTTATCTTCTGCTTAAACAAACACCTGCTGTGTTTTTGCACACCAGACTAATAAAGCAAAACAGACAATTCTATCTCTATATGTCGAGACAGCGTGAGCTATTTCTATGCCCTATGACCATGTCAAAAATTCAGACACTCGCACAACCCTGAATGACTGAACTGTAAACCACCTAATTTGTCCCGGGTTATGTGTCCAAACAAATCATGTTACGTTTCGTCTGGCTGTTCTCTTGTTCATCTCAGCACCAACACTAGCGGCTTTATCTCCTGCTCTTTCTAATGAAAACAATCACATACACCCCAACGCCCTGCGGCACCGAGATGGGATGTCCCAATTAAAGAGGCCCCCACCCATCGCAGATGGGGTTGCTAAATGCGAGAAGGTAGGGGGTGTAAGGTGGCATGCCAACCTCCATCCAACCATGCCCTCCTCTCAGCTTGGCGCAGTGACCTACTTCAGCCCACCAATGCCGTAGCTCAGCGCGCTGCAGGGAAATGACGGGCTGTCTAGCCTGATGGTATACAGTTTGAACTCAATTCCAGCCCTGCATTAGTTTTGTTGACAATGATGTCATTTGAGGATATTATTTTGATTGTATCTAAAACAGCGGTCACCAACACTGAGAAAAATTGTAAGTGGCTGAGAGATACACATGTCATGATGATACATTTTTTCAAAATTGATTAAACGGGGTTCCCGCGGGTCATGGAATTTCTGGAATAATATTGAATGCTGAAACGTCAATTAAAGACTTTAAAAGTGTTTTTTTTGTCTGTGAATATCATTTTTTTTTGTCATTTTAAATGCTATTAAATTTCCAAGTTTCCACTTATCAAAACTTATTCCACTTATCCACTTATTATTCTGTACCTTATCATGTTTTATGTCATTTTTTTACACCTCTTGCCTGTTATGGTTATTACCATCATTTTATTCCTTTTCTGCTCATCAGCTATCTAAAAATTCCTAAATTAAGAAGCATTTTCTAGACAAGCAAAAAAAAAAAAAGTCCATGATGCAATTTATAAATAAATAAATAAATAAATAAATAAATAAATAAATAAATAAACCTGCCAATAGGGAAAGCAAAATAATCTTGTTTTAATGTTTTAATTACGCTTAACCCTTCAGCCGATTTATTTTGCTTGTTTTAAAGGAAAAAAATGCCATTATTTCTTTTTTTTTCTTTCTTTTTTTTTGACTTGTCTTAAAAATGCTTCTTGTTTTAGGAATTTTTGGATATTTTGACTTAGAAACAAGACAAAAACTAAAAGTAAGAAAAGAAAAACACTTTTATATTTTATTTACTATTTTATTTATTTATTTATATTAATTTATTTTATTTTTGTATTACTTATTTATTCTGTCTGTCCGTCTGTCCGTCCGTCCGTCCATCCAGTCACTTAAGTCAATTGCAGTCACCAAACTGTACTTATTAACTAAGACAATATGCCAGGAAAATGTGAATTTCAAAATAATTGGCTACAAAATGACCACTTCAAAGATGTGTCTGCTTTGATTTTCTTATTTCTTTTCCAAATCTTAGGTAAATTATCCATTGTTGCTTTCCTAATAGCTAATGAAGTAATGAAAAGTGATATTCAAGCTCAAACTATTTTACTTTTATGCAAAGCACAACAGCACCTTTGTTTCCTGTTTATTATTGGCCATGGAAATTCAGCTTTTCAGTCACTGAAAGTCAGGAAATTTGAAATTCAGCAACTGATGAAATCACTTAAGTAATGTATAATAAATTGTAAATAAATTACACAACTGAAAGCTGTTGTTACATTGGTGCTAAAGCCGAGAGGAAGGAAGGAATATGTTGTCAGAGAACTCTTGCAGTGCTTGATATATTTAATACACACAGTACATTTCTTAGCGAAGAATATAATTTCACAAGAAAACTTATAATTTGAATGAACTCATCATTTTACATTGATTGGGATCATTTTGTAAAGGTGTATCTGCATAAAATGCAATACCGTTAAACAGACACAACTGAATTCGATAGTTTTCTGTGGAATATAAAAATTTTGAAACATTCAAAAATAATATATAAAGCAACAGTATACAGCAGTCTTCATTGTTTAAATATTTAAATACAATTCATTTTGGTTTATATACCTTTATAATATCTTGGTTTAAGTTTGCTTAAATCTTCCGCAGTTGCTGGTCTTAAAAACACATAATAATAAAAATATTTTCAGTTTCTTTCAATCACTCAATCAACCAGTTTTAAAATTACCCAAATAACATATTCTGAACTGTGATGCTGACCAACTATAATGCCAAATTGACATTGCTGATCCAGCGATGTGACTATCGCAGATTCAAACATTGCGATATCGATGCTGAAATGATATATTGTGCAGCCCTAGCTCAATACTTTCATGAACATCTGTTTGTAATATAGTTCATACCTTATGCCAAGTCACCTTTGTTTCTATATTATTGTTTCTATTATACTATTAGGTTTAATATTTCAGTATAAACAAGATACGGCTCATCCTTAATGAACCATAAAAGTCGGATAGAATTCCCAATTTCAAAAATAAAGGTTTCAAATGTATTATTGTGTGCACGAGTCACCCATTATACAAGTCATAAGATAGTTCTATTATAGAAAGTTTTTAACAGTGATATTGGGTTCTATTTTAACAGTCGAGGCACAGAGTCTATGGTGCATGGTGCAAGAGCATTAGGGGCGTGTCAGAATCCATCTGAAAAATGCGCTCTGCACCCAGGCACATGGTCTAACAGGGTTGTGCTTATTCTCTTAATGAGTTGTGTGTTTTGAGCATAACGTGCATTAAACCAATCAGAGCTTCATCTCCTATTCCTTTTAAGAGTCAGTGGCATTGTACCATTGCACATTTTTACCATTCATACCATTTGCTATTTTTGTATGTATGACACTTTGTATGTGGAAAAACTGAATGCTTCACAAGCGAGAAAACAGTTAAACAGTCCATCTGCAGGAGGATAAAGAACAAGCCTCCTCCATTTGGCCTCTTTACTTTTTCTTTTTTTTTTTTACTCCTTTACTTTCGTGGATAAGGAAATGGTGTTGTACGTACTCCGCTGAAGACATTGAATTTAATTTTGTTTCATTTTCATTTGTTAAGCGCAAAGATTTGTTTTAAAACTATTTATAAACTAGTTTACAATTTCCAGCAAACGAATAAATAAACAATAATACCAAAGTGTGGTCAAAAATATATCCAAACACACGTCCTATATTCTTATGCCCCATATAGTGATGCATACTCTCTAAAACCCAACAGGTGGACCAATTTAAACTTGTTTTTGTTAAAACGAATATAAATATGCAAATAATAAGTAGTGCTCACAATAATAATACCATTATACAAATGAAACTGTCATGAATAAACTGAAAAAGGCAGTGGTTTTTTATATTTATGGAAAAAAAAAATTGGGGGCGCCAAGGTGGAGTAGTGGGTAGCACGATCACCTCACAGCAACAAGGTCGCTGATTCGAGCCTCGGCTGGGTCAGTTGGCATTTCTGTGTGGAGTTTGCATGTTCTCCTCGTGGTCGCATGGGTTTCCTCCGGGTGCTCCGGTTTCCCCCACAAGTCCATTGACATGTAATATAAGTCAGTTAGATGAGCTAAATTGTCCGTAGTGTATGAGTGTGAATGAGTGTGTATGGATGTTTCTCAGAGATGGGTTGCAGCTGGAAGGGTATCCGCTGCGTAAAACATATGCTGGATAAGTTGGTGGTTCATTCCGCTGTGGCTACCCCAGATTAATAAAGGGACTAAGCTAAAAAGAAAATGAATGAATGAATAAATATTAGTTTTTGTAGCATTTTAATTTCTTTTGTTTCCTATGTAAAGATGTTTGTGTATTGCTGTACATCCTGTGTATAATAAGCAATGTGTAAGCTTTTGAACCCACATATGCACATAACTAATGCGCTGTGTGTTGGACTTTAGACCTGCTTTTAGTTGGTCAATGGCGTGGTCTATTTCAGTTCTTTAATATAGCAACGCGCCAACGATGTGTCTTACCACACCTCTATTTTAGACCAGCACGCCCACGAGTCCACAAAGTGCCACAAATGAATTTGCTATTTAAACAACGTGGTAAAAATTAGGGTTGCGCTGATCTGAAAATAGCAACAAATCGTGCCAAACACGTCTTGTGCCTTATTGCACTGGGTGTATGATAGGGCCCATATTGTTCCCAGCACATATCTATAGTTATATAAATATTTAATGTATCATATGTTGGATTGTTTAATGCAAAGAAATAATCAAACCTGAACACACACACACATATTTTGTATAGTCAAGCTTTGTAAAAGTAAGCTTTATTTAGTTAGTTAGTGGAGCTAGTATAAAAATGGCACTAAGCAAAAACCACTCATTTATTTATTCATTCATTCAAACTTCCATTTATTCCTCTTTTTGTCTGAATGTAAGGGTTATTAATTATGTTATTCTTAATTCAAATGTCTTTTTTCTTTCAGTTGTTTTTTTCTGATTTTAATATATCAGTTTTAATAATGACTTTTACTCAATCTAAAGTTCACTGAACATTTACGATAATTATAGCTGACCTCTGCTCTTGCAAATCCCATAGAGGTCATTCATCTCACTGACCTTTGTTTGCAGCTCGTCTTTGCTGTCGTCTTAACAAGCAGCCCCCTCATTTGTCTAAAAATTCGTCACCCAACCCTAAATTGAACTTGACTCTTCATTAATGTGTATTTATCCATCTGTCACAAGCTGCAAATACTGCGGTACTCTTCAGGTTTAAACAGTGCTTCTATAGGGGACGCGTAGATCCCAGACAGTCTAGGTCCTGACAGATAAAGATTGCTCTGATTACCTAAAAGAACTGGTAGCCATTTAACTAAAGCTTTAGCTAATCCGTGTTATTTGCTTTCAAGGCTACCAGACTGCATTTGTCTACTTTAGTCATGTCTGCCTAGCAAGTGCCTGGAGATTTGCCTCCTTTTGAAACACACTTGCATTTATTATTATTTATTTAATGGCTGTTTTTAAGACTAGTCTAACTGTTACTATTATTCAAACCTAAAGAGACACACAGCACATGACTTAAAACTACATTTTGTAATTCTGATCTGTTAATTTTCAAAGGGATCCAATTTTGTTTTTTGTTTTTTTACCACCAGGCAGATAAAAATAATATTTCCATGGAATTACTTTAGAGACCCATATAGAGAACCCTAAAAAGTCTTGATTGTGGTTAGAAAGTAACCAATAACAACTTACTGCAGCAAATACCCTCAAAAACTAAATGGCAAACAATAAAATAAAACAAGTATTGTACATTTTACAGAAATCTCATGTTGCATGCTATCTTCATCAGATTTGAAATATAAACTCATGAAACACTTGACTTACAAGTCATATTTTCTAGGACATTACTTTAATGTTGTCCTGTGTTTGTATATGGAAAAACAAATATTGAACACAATACCATTTTTTTTCCTCATGACTTCATAATGTATAACTTTTTATATCTTTGAGCATGTGACTTTACCACAGTAAAGCTCAAAGTGTCTTCTTTCCAATGAGACCTAATTTGTGTTTGTAGCTTACTGGAGTCAGGAACTGTTACTATTTAAAATTAGGTAGGTGTAAGTCCCCAAAAGTGAGTGCTGGCTAACAGAAGCCTTTATAAATTCTTTCTTCTTTTGAACACAGAGGAAGTTATTTTAAAGAAAGATGAAAACCAACATCCATTGACATGCATTGTTGGAAAAACAGCTATACTATTGGTTACATGTTTATGTTTTATGTTTATTAAGAAATTAATCCAGATTTTGGGAAGTGAAAGGTGATTTAAGAAATGACAGAATTTTCATGTTTGAGGGAACTATCCTTTAACAACTTCACAGCAATGGTCTGCCTGAAAAGCAATCAGATAGGATATGTTGAGAAAATGCTTGTTTTGTTTTATAAACAGTACAGAAATAACATACACATTATTGCAACTGAAGTGCTTAACTGATTTTTTTTCCTCCAATTTTATTGAAAACCTATAGAAATGAGCTTGAACAGTCAATTAAATATATCTGTTAAAGGGTTAATGTACTGTAAATTAAAAGAAATTGTTTTGTTTTTCATCAGATGGTTGAACATTCAGCAGACGTTATTTCAGTCTTCAGGAAATATGATCCTCCAGAAATCATTTTAATATGCTAAATGGTAAATAATAAAATTGGGTAACACCTTATTTTGATGGTCTATTTGAGTATTAGTAGACTGTCTGCTTAATATCTGTTGATACTGACATTCAACAGATATTTAACTGACTATAAGAACCTTTGCAAGTATGTGTCAACTAACACTAACCCTACCCCTAACCCCACCCTAACAGTCTACTTCTAATCTAATGAGAATTAGTTGCAATGTAACTTAAATTCAACAAACGGACCATCAAAATAAAGTGTGACCTAACATTGTAATTTAATGCTCAGTATATAAAACATTATTTATATCATAATATATATTATTGCTATTTATTTGTAAGTTGGGATAGCAACATTGATTTGAAAAACACGTCTCTTTAACAACATTATGATGGTCTTTCACTTTTGGTAAGGGTAATGCATCCTCTGCTGAACAAACGTATTATAAACTGAAACCTTGGAATTGGAGTGTAAAGTGAGTAAAAACAGTGAATTCTTTGTTGTTTTTCAGATGACAAACCCTGCCATTCAGAATGACTTCAGTTATTACAGGAGGACCTTGAGCCGCATGAGAATCAATAACGTTCCTGTAAGTTTGCTCAGCAACTGAAACTATCACCTCTCTATAGCTAGGACTTTCCTGTAGTCTTTTCTCACCCCCTCATCTCTTTCTTTATTTGCGTTCACTTTTCTGTGTGCTACATTGCTCTCTCTACTTAACTTCTATTATCCACAACTGTTTTCTTTTACTTTTAATGTGAACGTACGCCATTGAACAAGCAGCTCCTGATTTCATTTAAACCCCTTTCACATAACTAACACACTTCTTACAGTATATTCATTCTCACACACATTCTCAAGCTCTCAGCCACTTGCACACACCAGCCCTCAGGGGACTGTTGAGGACCCAAACAGAAAATGGCCTCCCACTGGGAGAGTGAGTGAGTTCGGAGATGCTCACTGAAGTGCACTGAGGTGCACCAATATAGTGTGGCACCTGATCTGTGGTCAGCTTTTGTGCATGTCCTCCCCAGGGACGTGTTACCCACCTAGGACTAAATATCTGATCTGAGAGCAGGCAGCGTACATAGCCCTGGGGGACACCATGCAGTCTGCATCCCTTTTTTCGTGAAGAGTCGCGGGTTTTCCCCTCACGTTCTCCCAGACTGAATTCAGCAGCCCCACCATGGCTCCCCAGGGCCCTAATACTGTAAGAGAGCTAAATAAATCACTCTAGCACTCTCCACATCTGCCACCGGCCCCCAGTTTAGACTATTGTTTTATGTAGGAATGTATTTTTAGACTTGACACCAGAATGTGCAGGTGTAAGCAGTTTACTGTAAGATAAAACCACTTTCGGATTAAATAAAAACAAGTTCGTTGTCTGGCTATCCTCAGTTTGAAAGTGACGTTTTTGCTTGTAATTTGAAAAGCATTTTCAAGTAACAGAGGGTAACAGGACCAATTCTCACTATTAACTAGTGACTTCTTACCTGCTTATTATTAAGATGTTGGATGTGTATTTGTATTTATAAAGTATATATTGTCCATGATTTTAATCTTAGTATTATAAAGCAAATGATGAGTTTATAAATGTCAAATTAATAGTTTGTTAAAGGGGTGGTCCTCTACGATATCAAATTTTTTACTTTAGTTCCTGTGTAATGTAGTTGTGTGAACATAATCAAAATTTCTGACTGTTATATGCTCAAAGTTCAATGCAAATGGACACATTGGCTTTTACAAAGTTAGTTTAGTAAAGTGAATGAAGTTTGGGGACTACAAAAAAATTACAACCAGGCTAGTAAGATCAAAAACACTTCAGGTTACGCGCATACACCACGCATATACACACCGCGCAGCGTAGGAGCGTGGTAAGAGGCGCTGTAATGTTGTAGCAGAGAAAGCTAAAATGCCGTCCAAAAGCTGTTATTTCCACAGAGCTTGTTCTGTTTCTGTAATTGGGCTTCCAAAGGACATGACACAAAGAGAGACGTGCTTACATTTAAATTTTTATTATGTTCCGGAGAATTCTAAAAAAAGTATATAGCTAGCATTTGACAAAAGACAGCTTCTAGAATCTCTCCCAGTTCAATGCTGGATTCGGCTAAAAACTCCTCAATGTAGCAGCTCCAACCATAATAGACGAAGCTGTGGATTGTGAGCCACAACCTGTAAGTATTTTTATTTGTTAAAATTGATCTATTACATGCACAGTTTCTAGCACTAACAGTATGCTGTAAATAAGTTATTGAAAAATGTTTTTTTTTTTTTTACAATTGAAGCATAAGCACACATCGCTTTGCATCTTATAAACACAATCAAGCCTTAAAAAATACACTCTGGACCATCAATAAAATATGAAATAGTATTTAGTTTACAATTTACCTAATGTTAGTCAATATATTTATTACCATGAGCAATACTTGTACAGCATTTGTTTAGCATAGATCAACATTTACTAAAGCATTGTTCATATCCAAAGTTGTGCTTGTTAATATTAATTAATGTCCGGTGTCCGTGGGGCCTTAACAAGTCTTGTAGATCTTAAATCTTTTTTAAAAAGGTCTTAATTTTCCTACCCAATCTGGCCAACACCCCTTCAGTCACCAACAATCCCTCAGTAAAACTTTTAACTTTTTATTTAAAAATGTAATCATTAACTCTATTTACCATAATGGTTAAATTATTTTCATTATATATATTTCATTATTTGTTTAAAAGTTCTCCATGTATTTACTGCTGAGGACACTGACCTGGAGAGACTGTTGTGCGAACATTTAGTTTATTATAGTTTGTAAAACTTTTAAAACATTTTTCCATTTTTTTTTTTAAAGAAAGTTTGCGTTGAATAACGTACATATATAAGCTTGCTTGTTTTGACACATTATTTAAAACATGTTGGTTTAATATTATTATTATTTAATATTATTATTTTTAATTATTATTATTATTATTGTTGTTGTATTATTACATTCATTCATTCATTCATTCATTTTCCTTCGGCTTAGTCTCTAATTGATCAGAGGTTGAATGAACCACCTTGTTACATTTATTAAATTATAATCATTTTTTTCATAGGGCAAATCAAAATCTTTTCCAGCTGGGACATTTGTAAAACTCCCAGGTGTTTAGTGCTGTATGAGTCTAAAATTTAACTCATAATGGTCTTAAAAAGTCTTTACTTGGTAAAGCTTGCAAAAAGCCCTGACTTTGAGCTAACAAGAAATAATAATAAACAACTTTACTTTCATTAACAAAGATTAAAACATACCAAAATAAAGGTATTGTTCGTTATTTGGTAATGTTAGCAAATACATGGAATGTTATTGTAAGGTGTTACTATTTAACACTCCAATTTACCTGTACTATAATTCACCCATGCAATTGGCAATATCTCTCTCATCTTACCTCCGATCGAACCAAAGTGACTAGCAGTATTCTAAGGTATTCTATTGTTGCTTAAAATTCTGCTTTGCAAACTCAAAATTTGGCTGACGTTCACTCGTTCCTCGTATTAGCTCCCGGTTTGAGGAGAAAAATCCATCCATTTTGAAAGGATTAATTTTTAAATATGCAGTACATTAATGATGTATTAGCATTTTTGACTGAATTTGCACTTGAGAAATTGGGGCACAGGGGAAGAAACATCTCTTAATGCTCATCCATCATCACGTCTCACCCTTTATGTTTCTCTGTTAATCATTTTCATGTGACATTGACTCTGAAACTAGCTTTGTAAAGTTTCTTCATGCTGTAATTCATCGACTGTGCTTGTGGTGTCTTTTTCATTTAGGCAGAGGGAGAAAATGAAGTCAATAATGAGCTGGCCAATCGGATATCTCTATTTTATGCTGACGCCACGCCGATGCTGAAAACATTAAGTGACGGCACAACAAAATTCGTATCTGAGGTACCAAATTGTTTAGTTCTTGCTTTCTGATCAGTTCAAATCTGACATTTTGAAAACATAACAGTTTTTGTATTCCCTCTTTCCAACAGAATAAAAATCTGCCCATTGAGAACACCACAGATGTATTGAGCACCATGGCAAGCGTCTGTAAAGTCATGTTGGAAACCCCGTAAGTCTTTTATTTTTATTTTTATCTGCCTGCTGACACCATATGAATTGATCTGTATTAACTAGCAAATAGAATCCACTTGAAACTATTTGATTTGATTTATTTTCTGTTTTTTTCCTGGATACAGAGAATACCGCAGCCGCTTCAGCAGTGAGGAGACCGTTTCCTTCTGTCTGCGTGTCATGGTCGGGGTCATAATTCTTTACGACTATGTCCATCCTGTTGGTGCATTTGCAAAGTCCTCAAAAATAGACGTGAGTTAAAACCACCTTCTCCTGAAGATTTCCACCTCCCTCTAGGTCCTAACACTGACTCATAATCAGAATGCTTAGAAAAACATGATGATGGCTCTCTCACAGCATCATGACTCATGAGGTTGAGTGCTGTCATTACTCTGCTACTGTTAAATTGACTGCTTTTTTTCCCCCCATACAGATGAAAGGTTGCATTAAAGTGCTCAAAGATCAGCCTCAAAACAGTGTGGAAGGTCTTCTAAATGCTCTCAGGTAGTGTATTCCACAAATCAACTTGACAATTTGCCTATTATTAAACTTTCTTTAGTATTATATATAAAATACAAAATATTTCATTAAAACCGCTAGTATTTAATAATTAAAAACGATCAGTTTAAAATAAATAGTAATGTGGCTAATGTTATTTACTGATATGCAGTTTAATTAATTAATTAATTATTTTTAAAATAAAATATAATCCAAATGTATCTCTTTGTGTAATTTTTTTTATTTAATTGATTTATTTAAATGAAGTCACTCATTTATTTTGGGTTTGTTTGTGTGCATAAATGTTTCTTTGTGTGTTTATTTGTGAAGAAATACAAGCATAAATAGTATAATAGCATTCATCCTTGAGAACTATTTTGTGTGGTCAAGATAAAAATCTTCATCTGAGGTTTGAAGTCAACTTACAGAGGGTTAAAAGAACTTACATTGAAGACTTATTAATTTATTTTTACACAGGTATTGGTTGATCTGTTAGTAAAATAAGATAATCTTTGTTGCGTTGTATTATTACTTAGTAAATATACCACCCATTCAGTGTCACTTAGTAAATATACCACCATTTCAGGATAGCTTGAGGGTGAGTAAATTAACGGGGATATTTTAATTTTTGTGGGAACTATTTTCTTTAAGATAGCTTGACACATGGCAAAATACTACTGTAAATATAATTCATGTCTTCTGTGCAGGTACACAACAAAACATCTTAATGATGAGTCGACGACTAAGACCATTAAAAGCATGCTGCAGTAGCGACAAACTCTGGGACATACACCACTGGCCTCAAGCAAATGCTCAGGAGATGCACATACACTCTCTCTCCTGGACTAAAGCGATGCACAGAATGTTTTTTTTTTAATTAAACTGAAAAGAATCAGACAAAAGCTTAATCTTTCCTTGTCTTTTTACAAAACAGATGCTACTGGCGTTATGTGTGGTTTTCTGTGCCAAAAAAAAAAAAGAAAAAAAAAAAACAGTTTTGCTGAAATCCCTTGTTTTTAATGTTCCTGAATGACAGCCATGCTACTGATGGCAGCTATGAAAGCATTGTTAGATTATATTTGTGGTAAATGTTTAAAAATGTTTCCCTATAAAGGTAGGGTGAGTGTTTTGACTTGAATATAAAATATCTATATATTATCTATATGATCTAGATACACACAAAATATATATATATATAAAAAGAGAGAAATATATTATTTTTGTTTGAATTAATATTTAATGTTACATTCTCTGCATGGCAAGATGATTACATTTCTTCTATTTAAAAGAAAACTAATGTTTCAGATTCATTTGTCTGCTTGATTTTGTGTAAACGGAAAAAAAAGTGTTTAAATTATGTTTTGAAATGGTACTTGGAGATTAAAATGGAGATTAATTGATAGATCTTTCAAGTTTTATATTTTTTATAGTTCTCGATTTGTGTTTTTTTTCTCCATAGGTGTTCTAATTTTGTTTTTGTGCTTTTTTTGATCTTAAAACTAGCTTTCAAAAACTGTGATAGTTTGTAATCTGTCCGATGTGATGACAACATGATCTTAAGAGGAAATAAAGTGCTTTCATTTTTATAATGATTTGTTTACTTATTTAAATGAAGTGTTGTTAAGGTTCATGCAAATAAGCAGCACATACAGTATCTGGTTTTATACAAATCAGCTGTGGTGTTATGCACGACATGGTCATGTTTGAATATTGGCACAACGTGTGGTCAACATTGCAACTTAAATTGCACGATATTATCTGAAGCAACTATGGTTCCTTTTTTTAAATACATTGTCATTAACATGATTCAGTGGCATGTTGTGAAGATAAAAAAAAATGGACATTTCTTGGCTTGCTGTTTGTGCGCCTGATGTTGTGGGGATATTAAAAAAAAAATTACACTTATGGAGTGTCCCTGTAACCAATGTATGCAAATGTGTCTGTGTGTACGTTGTTTTCGTCATGTTGTGGGGACAAAATGTCCAAGATGTCAAATGCCCATGCTACTGTGGCAGTTTGGTTTAGTGTTGGAGTAGGTGTAGATTAATAACTGTGAGGTTTGGGGTTAGCGTCAATATCGCAATGTGCAAATCCACAATAGGCACATTGCTGGGATTACAGTTGAACAGACGTTAGTTAACAACATTGTGGAGTCATTTCAAACTTTAATCTAACAAAGTATACACTAACCTGCACATTATTTAGACACAAGATGGCGCCAAATAGTCAAAAACACCAAGCTGACTGAAACTAAAACAGCTGATGGAGTATACACTAACCTGCTTAATAATCAGCCACAAGATGACACCAAACAGTCAAAAACACCAAGCTGACTGAAACTAAAACAACTGGTGAGGAGGATACACTAACCTGTGCATTAATTAGACACAAGATGGCGCCAAACAGTCAAAAACACCAAGCTGACTAAAACTAAAACAGTTGATGGAGTATACACTAACCTGTGCATTAATTAGACACAAGATGGCACCAAACAATCAAAAACACCAAGCTGACTTAAACTAAAACAGCTGATGGGGAGGATGCACTGACCTGTGCGTTAATTAGACACAAGATGGCGCCAAACAGTCGAAAACACAAAGCTGACAGAAACTAAAACAGCTGATGGAGTATGCACTAACCTGCGCATTATTCAGACGCAAGATGGTGCCAAACAGTCAAAAACACCAAGCTGACACAAACTAAAACAGCTGATGGAGTATACACTAACCTGTGCATTATTCAGACTCAAAATGGCTCCAAACAGTCAAAAATACAAAGCTGACATAAACTAAAACAGCTGATGGAGTATACACTAACCTGCGCATTATTCAGACACAAGATGGCGCCAAACAGTCAAAAACACCAAGCTGACTGAAACTAAAACAGCTGATAGAGTATACACTAACCTGCTCATTAATCAGCCACAAGATGGTGCCAAACGGTCAAAAACACCAAGTTGACTGAAACTAAAACAGCTGATCAGATATACACTAACCTGCTCATTAATCAGCCACAAGATGGCGCCAAACGGTCAAAACACCAAGCTGACACAAACTAAAACAGCTGATAAGGTATACACTAACCTGTTGTGGAGAGGTAAGCATGATCGAACACCCAATAAGGGGGGAGAGCATGCACCGAGCCCGGCGGCTAATCAGCAGGCCAAATCAGAAATAATAAATAACACCTGTTTATTCTAGTGATTGGGCCAGAGAGACACCTTTTTAAGGAGGAGAGAAGGAGCAGCTGGGAGAGGAGAGAGCACACACATACACACAGCTACACATGTGGTGCACAATTAAAGAAAATAAAAATATATACTTACCTGTATCGCAGACCCTGTCTTCTTCCCACACAACAACAAACTTTGCTACACCTGTGCATTATTCAGACACAAGATGGCGCCAAACAGTCAAAAACACCAAGCTGACTGAAACTAAAACAGCTGATAGAGTATACACTAACCTGCTCATTAATCAGCCACAAGATGGTGCCAAACGGTCAAAAACACCAAGTTGACTGAAACTAAAACAGCTGATCAGATATACACTAACCTGCTCATTAATCAGCCACAAGATGGCGCCAAACGGTCAAAACACCAAGCTGACACAAACTAAAACAGCTGATAAGGTATACACTAACCTGTTGTGGAGAGGTAAGCATGATCGAACACCCAATAAGGGGGGAGAGCATGCACCGAGCCCGGCGGCTAATCAGCAGGCCAAATCAGAAATAATAAATAACACCTGTTTATTCTAGTGATTGGGCCAGAGAGACACCTTTTTAAGGAGGAGAGAAGGAGCAGCTGGGAGAGGAGAGAGCACACACATACACACAGCTACACATGTGGTGCACAATTAAAGAAAATAAAAATATATACTTACCTGTATCGCAGACCCTGTCTTCTTCCCACACAACAACAAACTTTGCTACACCTGTGCATTATTCAGACACAAGATGGCGCCAAACAGTCAAAAACACCAAGCTGACTGAAACTAAAACAGTTGATGGAGTATACACTAACCTGCGCACTATTCAGACAAGAGATGGCGCCAAAAAGTCAACAAAACCAAGCAGACTGAAACTAAAAACAGCTGATGGAGTATACACTAACCTGCACATTAATCAGACACAAGATGGCGCCAAACAGTCAAAAACACCAAGCTGACACAAACTAAAACAGCTGATGGAGTATACACTAACCTGCGCATTAATCAGACACAAGATGGTGCCAAACAGTCAAAAACCACAGCATGACAATCAGATAGATATGATGCATGTCAGTAACCTCATGGCAGACTGCATGATTTTAGCCCTGATTTTTGACTCGCCGTCAGGTTTTGAGAAATCGCAGACAACTGCCTGAAATCACAAGCAAAGTGGTGCTTGTTCACGAGAGTAACAATCACACAGTGTGAACTATCGAAGACCCGATCTGAGAGATTTGCCGATGAGTCGCTGATGCTCGTGAGATATTTGGCGTGCTAAATATCTCGATCTGTCGGTGATTCAAATCATGCCATGTGAAATGTGTTCTGATTGAAAATAACATTGGCGATTAACTACGGCCAATGAGAGAGCAGCATCCACTAGTACATACCTGTCAACCCTCCCGTTTTTCCCGGGATTCTCCTGTATTTTACAGTTCTATCCCGCTATCATCCCGTAATTGTATTTTCCCGTATTTCTCCCGTATTTTCAGTCGTTCTCCGACGGGTGTCAATAAACATTAAAGAACCGATCCTCCCTATACGCAACCCATACCGCCGAACCACCAGGGGCCGCCCTTGCTCTTAAATCTGTTGTAATCTGTGCTTTCGGTTTATTTAGGCATGAAACACTCTGAAATAAACATAAAAACGGCGGGATTCCCTTTCCTTTTCATTACAGGTGCCGTCGCTCCTCCTGTGCAATCCTCAGAACAGTCATAAAGCGGTGCGTGACTTTCAGCTGACGCGTCCGTAGTGATAAACAGACGCGGTTTCCCAAACGGATTCTGTACACTCGATTAGAAGCAGAGCGAAAGTGGATACTGGGTTTTGTGTTTGTGTTTGAACAGGCATATACACATAATTAATAATAATAACATCTAAAGATGTCGATCTTAATGAGGTTTTTTTTCAAACACAAATATTTTTTTTCATAAATGAGCATAAAACTTTAGGAAAGCAATCGAATGCTTTCATTTTAACTATATATGTAAGCTTCTTTTATTTATAACAGTGACACCTCTGTTATTTAATGTAATCAAACAAAAAATCTAAATAAATGAGATTCATTCACTGCTCTTTATTCATAATGTGTAAGTTATACAGTGAGGAAAAGATGAATAAGATTTGATAACTTGATCCTATTTCTTTATAACAGCTAATTTTAATAAGCTAAACTGTTTGCTAACGTATACTATTAAATTTTCTTTTGTAAATAATACTAGAAAAAAATCTTAGTGACTGTTTAACTGTTTATTTACTGTGAAAGAGCCCCAGAAGGACATATTTAATAAGTGGATTTATTTTATCTTTTTATTTATTTATTTATTTATTTATTTTTTTGGTGGAGGGGGGGGTGATCCCTTATTTTCACATCCCAATGTTGACAGGTATGCACTAGTATGGCCAGCTGGCGGTTGGGGGAGAAGTTAAAAGCGCTCATTTTCAGTGACTTCAAAACTAGTGTAAATTTGGCAGGAGCACCCGTGTCTGTTTGACGCATCATCTGAGCAATATCACAACCAGGCCGAAAAAGAAAAAAGTTGAGGAGAAATTGCTAATTCCCTTCAAAGTCAGGTGAGAAGAAAAAGTTAATTTTCTACCCCATTAAAGGCTTCTTTCTCATTATATAGTTAATAACAAAAGATATGAGACCTCGCATGTGTTTGGTTGTGAGACGTAGTTTGGACGAAGCTGTCGGCGATTCTTCCTATTTTAAAGTCATGCAGTGTGAAACCCACTGTCGCCGATCCATCTTGCAGTGCAAACAAAGCAGCGACGAAATGCTACCCCACATAGTCATGCAGTGTGAAAACACCTGTGACACGACCACAATGAAAATCATGCAGTCTGAACTCGGCATTAGTCTGAAAGTTTATTCTTGGCATGTGTTTTAAGGGCCTGACTGAAAGAATTTCAAACAAACGTAGCTTCAAGGTTAATTGTACATTTGCCCTCAATTAAAACGGTATAGTGTTATTTTTATTATTATTATTATAATACAGTGATTGTTTAATTTCTGCTTCTGAATACTGTTTGACTCCCCAGAAAAACATAAATCAGTATTTATTTGCTTCTTTTGTCTGTTTTATT
>CAIGQQ010015131.1:10192104-10203409 GCA_903798035.1 Danio albolineatus | reverse complement strand
TATATATATATATATATATATATATATATATATATATATATATATATCATATGAACTATAGCGCTTTTACAATGTAGATTGTGTCAAAGCAGCTTCACATGCATTATAAAAAATTTAAACAGTGTCAGTCCAGTTTTCAGTGTTGAAGTTCAGTTTAGTTCAATTCAGCGTGGATTAATATTCACTGTTGAGAGTCCAAACACTGAAGATTAATCCATCGATGCGCAGCCCTACAAGTCCCAAACCAAGCAAGCCAGATGCGACAGCGGCGAGGAAAAAACTTCACTAATTGGCGAAAGTGAAGAATTTAAAAAAACCTCGAGAGAAACCAGGCTCAGTTGGGCAAGACCATTTCTCCTATGGCCAGACGTCTTGTGCAGAGCTGCAGTCTAGGCGCCGGGGCTGGAGAACGCTGGACGTCGATCACGGAGAAACCGCAGGTGGTTCACCGGCTGGTGAACAGGCTGGCCCTTCGGTAACAATGCGAGGACTCATCTGTCACTGAGGTCTTACAGGGATCGGTCTCATGCTCGCCACTCCTCCATGACCACCACAGCAGCTGCTCAGGATATGGCCTAGTCCAGGATTATGGAAACCTCAAGAATAATAAAAAACAGACTAACATAAATGCAGATGCCATTCAAATTATAATGTCTTTTGGGAAGTGTTTCCGACTCCGGTTGCCCTAAATAATGCAGACTAGCAATCCTTTAGAGGATTTGGATTCCAAAGCATTTGTGTTTTATGTGTATGCTAATGCAAAGAGATAAGTCTTTAATCTAGTTTTAAACTGACAACACAACAGGCTTTTAAAACGTTTTGATTACGATTAATTATATATTATTATAATGAGGGCAGCGCAGTGGGTAGCGCTGTCGCCTCACAGCAGGAAGGTCGCTGTTTCGTACCTCGACTGTGTCAGTTGGCATTTCTGTGTGGAGTTTGCATGTTTTCCCTGTGTTGGCATGGGTTTCCTCTGGGTGCTCCAGTGTCCGCCACAGTCCAAAGATATGCGTTATAGGTGAATTGAATCAACAAAATTGGCCGTAGTGTATGAGTGTGAATGAGTGTGTATAGATGTTTCCCAGTGATGGGTTGCAGCTGTAAGGGCATCCGCTGCGTAAAACATATACTGGACAAGTTGGTGGTTCATTCCACTGTGGCGAACCCAGATTAATAAGGGGACTAAGCTGAAAAGAAAATGAATGAATTAAGTTTATTAGTTTTGGAACATCTTGCCTTTTCATGTACATAAATTTTAGTGACATCCAAATCTTAAAGGTGCAGTAGGTGATTTGCCAAAATGCTAACCGGTTAGCATAATAGCTTCGAAACACAGTCCCTCCCCTGCCATCCAAAGCCATGCCTCCCGACACACGCACGGTAAAAATGACAGCAGACAATCCATTTGTTCATGTCATTTGCCAGCTAGAAAGGTAGTTAGTGGTTGACGTGCAGGAATTACCAATGACTGTAAGGGAATTACACTTATTACTAAGCCATATTTACATGCTATTTCAATCCGAATATTCAGAATAGCATGGTAAACAATATAGGGAGCACTTCACAGGTTGTCATTGTTCAAAAATGAACCAGTGTATTAGGAATAAAAAATCAACTTCAGGTCAGTAAAGCAGGCTAGGCAGAATAACGCTATTTACTGATGTTTTGTTGTTAAACTAAATAATAATCTACATTATCGATGCTGCAAAATGTCTCTTATGAAAATAAATCTTTCACTGTAAGATTTCAGTGGCTGAACAACATTTCTGTGCATATCTGCGTGAAGAGATGCGCAGTGGGTACAAATCTAGCTGACAGTTTGGACTACTTATCAGAATTATGGGAAATGTTGGCCCAAAAATATTTAATTGGATGAACATTTTTTAGTTTTATGTCTTACTCAGAATATAAAAATATGTATAAATATATTTAGATCATTTACTTTAATCATTACTATTGGTATGTGATGAGACTTTTAACCCGCACAACAAATAATGTATGGAATTGACCCACACTTTGCAGTTATAACAGCTTTGAAGGTGCCATGGAGTGCATTGGTTCAATATGTTAAATAGTTTTTTGACTTCTATATAGTACAATGCTCAAAAATAAATAAATAAAGGAACACAGAGTTACATTATGTTGTACATTGTGTTGTTTACGTATTCCCTCAATTTTTTTTTTAGCAATATATGTAGTATGTTGTTAAGATCAGTGCAAAAATTCACTGTAAATGTTTTTATATGCACATCTAAACCACACAAATTACTTAAAAAGCTGGACATACTGTACACTCTGTGACTTCTTTGTGATTTCCATGTGTTTCAGTATGATAACAACTCCAACCAACCTACTCCAACACCAACTCCACAGGAAGATCGCAAGCAATCCCCCGTAAACTTTACACTTGGCACAATGTGCAAACCCAAACTTGTACATCAGATTATAAGACTGAGAAGTATAATCTCCACTGCTCTCTAGTGAAAGCATAATTTATACCACTGCATCCGACACTTTGCATTGCAGTTGATGATGTAAGGCTTGGAAGAGGCTGCTTAGCCATGAAAGACTGTTCCATGAAGCTCTCTACAAACTGGTCTAGCCTAATCTGAAGGCCACATGAAGTTTGGAGGAAGCTATCAGTTCTGCAGGAATCGATTTGTCGCTCCTAACTAGCAGTGACATTTTCAATAAAATTTGTATTGTGAAAAATTTGTATCGGAGGCATAAATATTTCTTGAACTGACCAGTTGATCTCTGCTGAGTCAGTTGTCAGCGTAAACGCACATTTCAAAACTGGTCCCTATTTATGGAGCAACGCAACACACTATGTAGGGGTTGGAGCAGAGTTTCTGTCTGTGTCTGTCTTTTTGGTCTTTTTTACTGTAAGCACATGGTTTAAGTTTACCAGTGATGAGACAGTGAGGCACTCTGGGAGTTTTCTGAGTAGATACTGAACACCGTAGAAGATGTGGTTTGACGTGCGGGGCCCCTTACAAAGTTCCGCCGCTGTCAGCGTATGGCCAGAGGTGCAATTTACACTTCAACAACTGCAGAACTCTCTGCTTTAACACCCACTCATTTATGGCATTCCTCTTTTTGGACACAACTGTGACTAACTAAGCCATGGTCTGTTATTTTTCACAGTTTCGTGAATATCTAGCCATCTAAAGAGTCTTATTATGTGAATAGTCTCTGACGTTTCAAATTGGACCACCTTGGCCAATGGACCTTCTGCCCTTTTGGCCTCCACTTGAGATTTGTTGATCAGACGACATTAAAAAAGGGTTTCTTTGAAATTTTGTGATTTTTTTCATTCACACAAAATATATTTGTAATACAGCCATTAATGTAATACTATATATATTTCATGTTTGTTTTACAACATACTACTGGCAGTGGCAGATTTAGGCACGGGCAATATGGGCGATCGCCCAGGGCGGCATCTTGCTGGGTGCATGGGTAGACAGTGCAAAACAAAAACAAAAGACGTTCCCTGGTAAAAAAAATCTTTTGTGGCCCAGTAAGCTAGAACTACACTTCTATAAACCAACTATTTATAAGCTTGAGGGAGGAGGGGGGCATATATGGGGCGATTCACCCAAGGTGCCATTCAAGCTAGCACCACCACTGCGTTCTGAACACATATACATAGATTTTAAGCCATGAACAAAATCAATCAGTCGAAGGTGATGATTTGAGCGAAAAGCATTTGAAGGACAGAAGTACAGTACAGAAACTACAGGATTCAAAAACAATACACATGAAATTAATTTAACGTTATGTAAAATAGGCACATGACTATTACTGTTATAGTTACTACTATGGTTATCTAAAACACATTGTTTAGACATTTTTTTTCCAGACATTTGTAATGTTAGTTCTTGTTAAATTTCTGTAAATACTTTTTTTTTGTATTTTGTGATTTGTGTTTATTTATTTATTTTCCACATTTATTTAACCCTAAAATGTTTTGAAAAAAAACAGGTGACTTTTATTAACATTTTTTGTTAGTTTAATTCATTCTTTCTTTTTCTTTTCTGCTTAGTCCTTTTATATCATTCCAGAGCACCCAGAGAAAACCCACGCAAACATTGGGAGAACATGCAAACTCCACACAGAAACACCAAATGACCCAGCCGAGGCTCAAACCAACGACCTTCTTGCTATGAGGCGAACATGTTACTCACTGCGCCACCGTGATGCCCATTAGTTTAATTTATTAGTTTAATTTGTGTTCTGAGTTAGTGTTGTATATTACATACAATACAAAACGTTGTAATAAACTGCCAGCAGTTATTTTACAGACTTGTACATTATTTCAAACATCTAAAATGTCAATAAAATTCACTTTGGTAAACTGTAGAGTTGATTTTTCAACATCAAAAGTCGACAGAACAGCATTCACAACATTCACAGCCGCAAATAAATGGGAAACACTCGTGAATCACAAAATACAGAAACTGTTTTTATATAGATATTTTTATAGTATAGCACTAGTTTCTTATTCATCACATCCAAAGCCTCTTAGGCAACAATTGTACCAAATGTAATAATATAATAATAATAATAATAATAATAATAATAATAATAATAATAATAATAAGTTTTAACTCTCTCCAGTTCTATAATTAGGATTTCTGAAAAGTATTGTGTTTTGTATAGCAATATGTTGTTTTAAATATTTTATCATATTTCTTTTTTC
Source organism: Danio albolineatus (assembly GCA_903798035.1). NCBI lineage: Eukaryota > Metazoa > Chordata > Actinopteri > Cypriniformes > Danionidae > Danio > Danio albolineatus. Next base: position 10,198,701 of record CAIGQQ010015131.1, on the reverse strand, counting down.
TAGAAACCTAAAAATGGTTAAATTAATGTCCCTTTATTTGTGTTTTTTAGTTAGTATACTGATAGATTAATCTACTAGCTTAGCATAAAGCTAACTGATTAATGAATAGCCATTAAATAATCTACAAATAATACTATTTTTGATCAAATACTAAGAAGTTGGGTAGACAGACTTTTAGTTGTCCAGAAATCAGTAATTGTGCTCTGAAAGGTCAGTGGGTAACATGGTGAAAGCTGAAATGTTGATGCTTTGCTCCATAGAGTTCAATGCACTGGGGAGCATTGAGTCAGAGTGAATTTACTTCAACACCTCTACACAGCGCTGCCCATTTCAACACTGTGAACTAATACACAATGAAGTAATAACAAACAGCAGATGGCATCTTTTCACAAAAACACAAACAGTTTCTGGTGAAGATAACCAATAAAGAGGTTAAACGGCCACTGGTTTCACTGAAATTCATTTTGGGGGAATTCTGCTGAAGAGCAGAGAGAGAGAGACAGATAGATGCTGTGGGAACCTTGTCATGCAAACCACAATGTCACTTTTTAACCCCACCTCTCCAGGGTGAACTCTTCCAAGAAAGACAACGGCTATCTGCGGATACCCCTTCAACGTTCTTACACTTGCAGACCCACTTCCTCTAAATTGTTATCTTAATCAGTATACTGTAGCTTTCCCGCAGTTAATAAGTGATGTCAAAATGCCTTTTTTTACCAGTAAGGAATGCCATAATTGTGGTTTTACTTTGAGGAGAGTTACAATATTGTTATAAAATGGCACAAATATACTTTAATGATTGTGTGTGTGTTTTTTTTATGAATTCTACACGTTGTGCATCCATAGACATATAATTTGAATGTTTGTGTCAACATAGAAATGGGAAATCTAGGTTAAAATGGTGTAATACTTACAGTATGACAGGTCATTTTGATGGAGGTATGGTAGACAGAGGCTCCACATAGTAAACTATAGAAAGAAAAATGTACATATGCATATACATACAGTGGGTACAGAAAGTATTCAGACCCCCTACATTTTTCACTCTGTTATATTGCAGACATTTGCTAAAACCATTTGATTGAACCAAGTTGATTTTTTCCCTTAATGAACACACATCACTCCATGTTGACAGAAAAAAACAACAACACAGAATTGTTGACATTTTTGCAGATTTATTTTTAAAAAGTCAAACTGAAATGTCACATAGTCCTAATTCAGACCCTTTGCTCAGTATTTAGTTGAAGCACCCTTTTGATCTAATACAGCCACGAGTCTTTTTGGAAACGATGCAACAAGTTTTTCACTTGATTTGGTGATCCTCTGCAATTCTGTCAGGTAGGATTGTAAACGTTGGTGAACAGCTGTTTTTAGGTCTCTCCAGAGATGCTCAATTAGGTCAGGGCTCTGACTGGGCCAAGAACAGTCACAGAGTTGTTGTGAAGCCACTCCTTCATTATTTTAGCTTAGGGTCATTGTCTTGCTGGAGGTACTGTAAACCTTTGGCCCAATCTGAGGTCCTGAGCACTCTGGAGAAGGTTTTTGTACAGGATATCACTGTATGTGGCTGTATTCATCTTTCCCTCAATTACAACAAATCATCCTGACCCTGAAGCTGAAAACCATCCCCACAGCATTATGCTGCCACCACCATGCTTCATGGTTGGCACGTAATGAGCAGTGTCTGGTTTTCTCCTCACATTCATTCATTCATTCATTCATTTTCTTTTCGGCTTAGTTACTTTATTAATCTGGGGTCGCCAAAGTGGAATGTACCGCCAACTTATCCAGCATTTTTGTTTTACGCAGCGGATGCCCTTCCAGCCACAACCCATCTCTGGGAAACATCCATACATACTCATTCACACTCACACACTAGGGACAATTTAGCCTACCCAATTCACCTATACCACATGTCTTAGACTTGTGGGGGAAACCGGAGCACCTGGAGGAAGCCCACGCAACCACGGGGAGAACATGCAAACTCCGCACAGAAATGCCAACTGACCCAGCCGAGGCTTGAACCAGCAACCTTCTTGCTGTGAGGCGAACGTGCTACTCACTATGCCACTGTGGCACCTTCTCCACACAGAATTAAGGCCAAAAAAATTATTGCTCTCATCAGACCAGATAATCTTATTTCTCACCATCTTGGAGTCCTTCAGGCTGTCTTTCATTTGTCTTACACTAAGGAAAGGCGTCCATCAGTCCACTCTGCCATAAAGCCCTGACTTGGTGGAGGGCTGCAGTGATGGTTGACTTTCTACAACTTTCTCCCATCGCCCGACTGCATCTCTGGAGCTCAGCCACAGTGATCTTTGTGTTCTTCTTTACCTCTCACTAAGGGTCTTCTCAGTTTGGCCAGACGGCCAGCTCTAGGAAGGGTTCTGGTCATCCCAAATGGCTTTCATTTAATGATTATGGAGGCCACTGTGCTTTTATGACCCTTAATTGCAGCAGAATGTTTTTGTCGCCTTGGCCAGATCTGAGTCTCTGAGCTCAGGTAGTTCCTTTGACCTCATGATTCTCATTCTGACCTGCATTGTGAGCCGTAAGGACTTATATAGACAGGTGTGTAGCTTTCCTAATCAAGTCCAGTTAGTATAATCAAACACGGAACTCAAATGAAGGTGTTGAACCATCTCAAGTATGATTATCACTTGAGTTAAAAATATAAGTTTCACAGCAAAGGGGTTAAATACTTAGGACCATGTGATATTTCAGTTTTTCTTTTTTAATAAATCTGCAAAAAAAATAATAATAATGTTTTGTGACCAATATGGGGTGCTGTGGGAAAAATAATGAGGATAAATGTTAACTTTAATGATTTTAGCAAATGGCTGCAATATAACAGATTAAAATATTTAAGGGGTCTGAATACTTTCTGTACCCACTGTATATTACAATTAAGATCACTGGTCTAATATATGCATGTGATTTGACATTTCTACATTTATAGTTACTACTGCTGCACCAATTTACATTAATAAACTAACACCAAAAATATAATATACAAGTATAACTGATGTAATTGACAAAACCAAAGCCTTTTGATTTGGCTGCATTTTGTTTCTCTTTGTTTTTCGTTTTTCATCAGGGTTTGCCACAGCGGAATGAACCGCCAAATTATCCAGCATATGTTGTACACAGAGGATGTCCTACCAGCTGCAATCGAGTACTGGGAAACACCCACATACTCTCATTTACACACACACACACAAACATACACTACGACCATTTTAGTTTATTTAATTTACCTATAGCACATGTCTTTAGATTGTGAGGGAAACTGGAGCACCTAGAGGAAACCCACACCAACACGAGGAGAACATGCAAACTCCACACAGAAATGCCAACTGACCCAACCAGAACTCAAACCAGTGACCTTCTTGGTGTGAGGCGACAGTGCTAACCACTGCCTGGCCCTTCATTCCACAAAATTTGATTAGATCTTGTTTATTTTATAAACAATTCATCAACAAAAAAATGCAGTAAAATTGCAATATAAATGATATAAAATAAAATTTGCTATAAAAATAAGTATCTTTCAACAAAATTGTACAGTATGTAGTGGTCAAAAATTGTCTAACTCCTTTCTTCCGGCCTCGCATTTACCTTGCGTTTATGACATTCAAAATCAAAAGTAAGATTTCGCAAATTGGCTTCAACATTAAGTTTAAGGGTAATTTTTACAGAAGCAGATGTTTATTTATGTATAGTGGGTTTAATGCATTAGTAAATCAAGATGTGACAAATTCTCTTAAAAAACAACAATATGAAATAAACTGTGTACTCGTGTCACATCCCCTGCTCGTTCCAGAAGTCACTCCTCTGCTCGTTCCAGAAGTCACTCCCAGTCATCAGCCATCACACACCACAGCCGTGAACAATCCCCGGATTATTAGTCTCCACACCTGCGAACACTTCCCTGTGCACCCATAAATACTCCCTGCACTCATTCCCTCACGGTCAGGTATCACACATGGACGCGATCTCCCTAACCTTCTCGCTTGGCCGTCTTTGGATGATCTCCTGTGCTCCCAACGACTCTGCCTAGCCTTCTATGGAACCTTTAAGGGAAGTGACTTTGAAATACACACTAAGATTTTGTGCACTCGTTACTTACCTGCCTGGATCTTCAGTCCTTCGACGATTAATCCCCTGTGCATTCACCTTTACTTGTTTGGTTTGAAGCTCGTTTAAATAAACAACTACTTGTACTCCTGACTCTCTCTCCTTGTGATCGTGACAACTAGCTGTCAACATTAGGATGCTAAAAATCTGACTACACTGCACAATTATTCTCTCTGAATTACATATGAATTTGATTCACTTACTGTACACTGCATTTATTTGACATTCAAAGTAAAGTGTGTGCCTGGTCAGACCTTGACGTGGCATAAGCACACTTTATAAATGAGGCCCCAGTTATCAGTTTCGAGTCACTGACAATATCGTGTTATGTGAACGAAAAGCCAAAATGATATACAATGTTTGATTGATGATTGACCTAAATCCATGGGCAGAATCTGAATGGAAGTAGTTGATTATCTGGGAAATTCTTTCCTACTGTAAATACTGTGGGTTTGGACATACTATAGACCTCACATACTGTTTTAATGTAGTAAAGCATTTAGGGTGAATTCAGGTCAATTGGCACATTGTTTTCCTTAGTTATCTCAATGGGAAAATGTGTCCCAGTTGACCTGAATTCACCCTAAGGGAAGTATCTAATTTCAGAAGGAGATTTGGAGCTGTACATTTTAATGTATTTCAAATGTATTCTCACAGCAAAATCCTCCGAGTAAAACTTACTCAATTCAGAGTGTATTTGGTCCCTCTCTAAATCGAGTAAAAGTTACTCAGCAGCATAGTTAAAGTTAATGAGACAATGAAAGGATTAACTAAGTGATGACAAACGCCTACTGTTAATAAGCATAAACAGAAGAGAAACACAAAACTACAACTGACTTCAATCAGCAGCAGCAGATTCACTTATCACTAAAAGTGGGGGTGTTTTTTATTGTTGTTGTTAAAAATTACTTAATCAGTTCATTCTCATTAATATCACTATATGGAATTTTGTAGAGTGTGGCAGAAATAAGACCAAACAGGTCGGTAATAAGTAAAGCTTCTGTTTGTGAAGTTGCTTAATGGTCCTCTGCTGAGATTTTGAGAGATTCAATGTGTTTTATTTCAGTTTATTTCATCTTAGGCTGTTACCGAAGGCAAATAGTTTTGTGTTTTTCTTCTGATTTTGCTTATTAACAGCAGGTGTTCATCATCTGTGCTCAATCATCACTTAATTAATCCATCCATGTATCGTTAACTTTAACTCTACTGCTTAGTAACTTTAACTCAATTTAGAGAGGAACCAAATACATTGTGAGCTAAGTCAATTTTACTCGGAGGATTTTCCTTCTTTTTTTTTTTGTAAAATTAAATATAACACTTACCCTGATTTGAAACGAGACAGTTTGGGTTTGTTGGATTTGTGTATACTTGAGTTTGTCAGTACGTTTGCTGCTGTGCCTCTCTTTAGCTTAATTTTTGTCAGTTAATCATGTGCCCAGACTAATTACAGCTCAGGTAAGTACAGAAGTACATCATTATCTCTAAGGAAACAGAAAAAAAAATGTCCAAAATGACAGTGTGTGTGGGCTTTGATATACCTCACAGCTTCCTTAAGGCCTCTAATCACATTCCTGTATCCCCAAAAAGGTCAAAAAAGTGTCAAACAATTCCACAATTAATTATTTTTTGTTCTGCTAAAGGTTGGTAGCTTCGTATGGATAATTCTAGCTAGGAATTTATTAAAACCTTTATAAATGAAGCAACAACTTAAACGGTGACGGAGAGTCAGCCATGGACTTGACATATAGCATTTTGTCCAGTAAGACAGAGGATGTTCAGGGAACAGAGAATGAATGAAGGGTGAACTTCAGATCTTTCCCACCATCCATCTTGCACATATGAGATTTCTTCAAAGACATCAAAGAGTTGCCCAGAACATCCTCAGAAGAGTGATCTTCCTGAACCTGGCCTGGCTCATCCAGTCTCGCTTCAACCCTGTCTGACCTCACATGGTTTTTTCACAGCTGTCAGCACACCCGTAAACGCCCTGCCAATTTGCTAACCGGGGTGTATGTTCCTGTGTGCCATTTTGATTTAGATGCAACGAGAGAGCTAAACCCTCTCCATCTCTTTCATGGGTCATGGATGTCTGTCATCCATGACCCTGAGAATTTGTCATCTGTGATGCTGCTTCTACTCCCATCCAGTTTGCCATTAAGTTGAGAAAAAAAAGCGGTCATGCTCTGTGCGTGGCCTGTAATCTAATCATCTTAAAGGAGCCTGTGTTTAAGTTGGAAAAATGTGCTGTGACTTGGCCCAAATCACACTGTATGTGTACAATTGCAGCTAGTTATAGTAAAGGACTAATTCTGAAGATTTAGGGTTTACTGTATATTGATTTCCTATTTAGAGAACATGATTACTGTATTTGTTTGATGCAGGAATCTTTCTTTCTTTCTTTCTTTCTTTCTTTCTTTCTTTCTTTCTTTCTTTCTTTCTTTCTTTCTTTCTTTCTTTCTTTCT
>CAIGQQ010015131.1:10178693-10192094 GCA_903798035.1 Danio albolineatus | reverse complement strand
TCTTTCTTTCTTTCTTTCTTTCTTTCTTTCTTTCTTTCTTTCTTTCTGGTAACACTTTATTTTGATGGTCCATTTGAGTATTACTAGACTGTCTATTTAATATCTATTGATACTTACATTTAACAGACATTTAACTGACTATAAGAAACTTTGCAAGTACATGTCAACTTACACTAACCCTACCCCTAACCCCAACCTAACAGTCTACTTATAATCTAATGATAATTAGATGCAATATAACTTAAATTCAACAAACAGACCATCAACATAAAGTGTCTTTCTTTCTTTCTTTCTTTCTTTCTTTCTTTCTTTCTTTCTTTCTTTCTTTCTTTCCTTCTTTTTAAATATGCACACATTTGTTTTTAAATGTGTTTACTATGCCGAGCATGGTACCGATTGATTGGCTTATTAACTGATTGATTGATTGTGCCGTGTAAACATTTCTCATATTTGATCATAAAATATACAAATTACATAAGCATACAATTTTCTAAAGTGAATAATTTAAGGCTCACTCTTTACTGAAACATTAAATGCTCAAAAAGGATTTAAAACACTGTAAAGGCGTCATAAAAGTTGGCCATGAAAGTCTGGACTACATTCCAAGTCTTCTGGAAACATGAAGCTTTGTTTAAAATGTTTAATTGTTATGTACTTATGAGTTTGAAAGTGCTGGAATAAGATCTGTCAATAAGACCATTCATAACACTTTAAACATGGTGTTTTTATTTTGTGAACTGCTGTTATAATACTTGAATGAATGAATGAATGAATGAATAGTTTCATGTAGCATGTAAGAGGTCCAAATCCAAGTCTCGGTCTCGGTCTTTTACATACTTTGGGATGAGCTGACTCTGAGTATAATGTTTCCCCAATTAATATGGTCTTTGGATTTTTTAAGATGATCAGAGGTATGGCCTCAAAATCTGATGCAGATTGAGCTTTCGCTCCAGATTCTCTTTAATCATTAGACATTGTAATACAGAGCAAATCCTTACCCTGTTCAAAGTTAAACGAGCAGTTCAAGCTGCAGTATTGAACTTATTGTTCATTGAGATTCTCTAGATTATTCTGTAATCATGCATTTTCCTTTTGAGAACAACCAGCATTCTTGGGGACTTAAATGACTTACTGGCATGGCCTTCATCTGGACAACCTGCTGTTATTTTTAGAATGAATTGAAAATTAAGCATCCAAATAAATAGGGAACCAGATCACCAACAATTACTGGTATGTATCTGGAAGTGTTGTCTAATTATGATCTGTGTTCTGCAGCAATTCTTCTTCTTTTTTAAAAAAATGAGCTATTCTACTAGTGGCTGCAGGACATTGGCCATTTATCCAAGGGAAGAAAGTAAAATAAACCAAACAGCGGCATACAGTATTAAAAGATTAAAAACCAGCATGAACTAAAGAACATACTGCAATGATTCAGTTCAGGGTTTCACCTGGTTGACAGCAGATCAGAGATTAGAGGATATCATTGAGGCTAAGGGTGACCCAACAAATATTGATAGACCATTTATATACTGGGGTGCATGGTGGCTCAGTAGTTGGCACTGTTACCTCACAGCAAGAAGGTCACTGGTTCTAGTTCCGACTGGGGCAATTGGCATTTCTGTGTTGAGCGTGAACTGGGTAAACAAAATTGTTTGTAGTTTATGAGTGTGTGTTTGTATGCGGTAGTTTATGGGTATTTTCCAGTACTGGGTTGCGGTTGTAAGGGAATCTGTTGCATAAAACATATGGCGGAATAGTTGGTGGTTCATTCCGCTCCTCTGATCAATAAGGGACTAATATGAAGGAAAATGAATGAAAGAATTTATATACTGTATAAATCATTACACACTGCATCTTTCTATCAATGTTCGTCATTTTCAAGATTGATTTGTTCTGAATTTATGTACAAATAACTTATTCTTGTCATACTGAATTTTATTATCGTTTTCTAAACTACAGAGAGTAAATGGATAATGTGACGAATGTTGTAGGTCTCAGAATAATTTTTGCTTTGGCTATGTATAGTATACACCAAAGGGACGTCCACGATGGATGTCCAGTGTTCTCCAGCCTCCGGCGTCTACACTGCAGCTCTGTACAAGACGTTTGGCCTAGGAGAAATGGTCGTGCCCAACTGAGCCTGGTTTATCTCGAGGTTTTTAATTCTTCACTTTCGGCAATTGGTAAAGTTTTTTCCTCGCCACTGTTGCCACTGGCTTGCATGGTTCGGGACTTTTAGGACTGTGCATCGATGGATTATTCTTCAGTGTTTGGACTCTCAACAGTGAATATTAAACCACACTGAACTGAACTAAACAACTTCAGCACTGAAAACTGGACTGACACTGTTTCAATTTACTATAATCCACGTGAAGTTGCTTTGACACAATCTACATTGTAAAACCGCTATACAAATAAAGATGAATTGAATTGAAAACTACAGTATAGTGTGAGTGGCTTTCTTAATGTTAGCTATTTCTTCAATGCTTGGTTGTTACGTACAGTATAGTAGTGGCTTGAAAAGAGGGTAAAATTTCTACACACTGTGGTTCGGACAAAGGCAATGACAGTTACTCTTCTGTCAGAAGCATATAAATCTTTGAGATAACCCTTGATGACTGTGCAAACGTGTCTTGTGGCACTAGCGTGGCCATTTTGAATCTTAGCACATCCGATTCAATGAATGGGCCGCTTTAGGTAATGAAGGATGTGTGAAATAAGAAAAAAAGAGACTCCCTTAAGCCTGGGAGGATCTGGTTTGTGGATGGGCTTTCCTGTTCAGTGGTTGTCAAACTACTGGCTCTGTGTCTTGTAAGTTAACAGTTTCTGTCAGAAAGAGGATGTTAAACCACAGGGGGAAGTGTGAAAAGGAACTGCATCATTCAAAAAAGTGAGAGAGGGGAATTCAAAAAGTGAAGCGCAAGCAGGGTTTAATCGAATATATAATTATTAAAAGACAGAGAATTGTGAAATTTATGGCAGTATGATAACACACTTCCACCTTAAGGTTACTTTGGTGTGAATTATGAAATACTGCTGAGCCCATTCATGTACTGTATCATGCAATCAGCCTTCCGAGGTTTCTCTGTGGTCCAGCACACTGATGAAGCAACTTTTCATTGATAAACTATAATTCTCTTTTATTTTGAAAGCAGCTTGTGAAACGTTTGGTTGAAATAACATTATAACTGAGTGAGCTGTAAGTTTACCGTGCCACATTACTGCAAAGAAATGTACTCTTCTACTATGTTTTCAAACTGTTTATGAAATTCCGTTATTTGGTTTTCCTAATTTATAATATTTAATATGAGACAGAAAAGTTGGTTTAGCTGACTGTAATATGAACCGCTTTGCTTACTTCTCAACCCCCATGCTACAAATAAATGGGTAACACTTTACAATAACAGTGCATGAATAATGATGTAATATGCAAACTAAACATTGCTTTATTATGAATTAATGATCAGTAAATGTATACACTAATCATGAACTAACTTTAACTACAACATAAGTCACATGAGTTCATGTGTGAATAATGGTTACCTTAATTACTTGTTAGTACATGTTGTTAATTAATATATTAATTAACATTTAAATTAAGCTAAGTGTAACCAACATGAACTCACGAGCTGTTGATGTATAATTATGTCATGACTTTACTTGGAGGGGCACATCATCATTAACTCATTCTTAACTACTCATGAACTCCTGTTCATGCTGATGTTGACAGAACACTTTTCTGTTGTTATTCAGTGTAAACCCACTAGCTGGATGTGCATAAGTTAAGAATAGGTTAAGAATGGGTTAATGATGATGTGCCCCACCAAGTCACAACATAATTATATATTAACATATCATGAGTTCATGATGGTTAAATTAAGCATAAGCTAATGTGGTAATTAATACATTAATTAACAAACAATCATAACAAGTAATTACGGTAGCAGTTATTTACACATGAACTCATGTGACTCACATTGTAGTAAAAGTTAATTCATGATTAGTGCATTCCTTGATTCATCCTTAATTCATAATAAAGTAATGTTTAGTTTGCATATTAATACATCATTATTCATGTACTGTTGTTGTAAAGTGTTACCAATAAATTAATTGTCACCAAAACAGTGCTGGGTGTTTCCCAGCACTAGGGGTTCATGAGTGTACTTTCAGTGCTGGGTTACAGCTGAAAGAGCATTCACCTCATAAAAGATATGCCAGGTTAATTGGCGGTTCATTCTGCTGTGTTGTGCGTTGATAAATCCATATATATATATATATATATATATATATTTTTTTTTTTTTTTTAAACATAAATATATGTAGACACACACACTGTATAATAACAAAAATTGGTCCTTTTTATCCTCCAAAATTGCAAGGCATCAGAACAAGTTGTTTAGAGAATCTGTAACATTTGAGATCACATTTCACAGGCCCTGGTCATGGCTGTTGACTGATACACTTGTATTAGAATAGAGCAAGTACTCTACACAGCCTGCTACTGTCTTGAAGCCGGAGCAGCTGTGGTGAAAATAATGTCTTCTCAGCTCCTGAGTTATTTTGTGGTTGAATTAGAGGTAACACCTTATTTTGATGGTCCAGTTGAGTATTAGTAGACTGTCTGCTTATCTGCTGATACTGCTCCTTCAACAGCCATTTAACTGACTATATATTTGCAAGAACATGTCAACTTACACTAACCCTAAGCCTAACCCCAACCCTAACCTAAGAGTCTACTTATAATCTAATGAGAATTAGCTGACACGTAGATGCAATGTAACTTACTTCAACTAATGGACCATCAAAATAAAGTGTGACTGAATTAAAATTAACATAGCAAAATATCTGTGTTACTTTGCTATAGTGAACGGTGTAACAATATTTTCTACACCAGATGCTACTAGTTGGATGTGACTAAATATGTGAGTAAATATGTGAGTAAATAAAAGTTTTCAGACAAACTGATTCACAATGGTCTCTTTAATGCATGAATTGAGCTTCCAGTGACTGCAGCATCAAAAATCTGGTGTTAACAGTGTTTGAGTCTGTGTGTTGCTCATCAGTTGTTACAAAAAGTTGAAAATATTATAAAATAACTAAACAGATGATTTGTGATTCATGGTACTTATCCTGATATCTAATTCATCCATGCAGAGATGACAACTCTGCGATGTTCTGGATATGGAGCAGAGTGTGTAAGCGGAGTGGAGCAGCATTTTCTACGGAGTGGTTCACCATTTACCGCATCTCGCTCACTCTGTGCTCCATCCTCATCTGCTTCTGGCTCCACAATTGCTCTATTGAAAACAATGATTTAAAGGGGTGGTCCACTACGAAATCATATATTAAACTGTGGTTCATGTGTAATCTAGATGCGTGAACATAAAAAAACATCTCTGAATGTAATACGCTCAAAGTTCAATGCAAGGGAGATGACAGCTGCTTCCCAAATGGCACACTATACACTATGCACTTACAGTATGCACACAGTACTTATGCACTGTCACATTCAACAGCATAGTATATGTATGTAGTGTCGTCCCAAATGGAACACTAATGTTTTTTTTCACTAAGCGGAAATTTAAACCGTTTCTCTGATGACATTTGACGGTTGCCAAATTAGTGAAATAAAGGCCAAAGTACCAAATAATACCTGCCATCTGCAAATAATTCACCATCGGGAGGCAGTATAATCATTCTTGTTGGAGAATTTTGCTTTCACAATCCAAAAACAAATAAAGCTATCCAACATGTGCACCCGATAGCCACCCCTATGTCACATGCCCAGCTCGTCACTCCTCATCATCTCCTCATCACTCTCAATCACCCAGACCATCTTCCAGCCGTGCACAATCCCCAGCCTATTAGCCTGCACCTGTTAGCCCTCCAGACACCTCTTTATCAGCTCCCTTCCTTCACTTGCTCTTCGTCGAGTATCACCAATGGACACGATCTCCCTAACCTGCTCTTCACCTCGTCTCGGACACCCTCCTGTGCTCCCAGCGATTCTCCACCATCATAACTCCTAACAGGGAAGTGACTTTCATGAACTCTGAACTATCACTCTTCTGTCTGGATCCCTAACCCTATACCTTGGTCCATTTAATGTCTTCATCTTGTGTCAACCTTCAAGCCAGTAAATAAATACTGCTTTTTGTACGTTTGACTCAATCTCCTTCTTCTGATCGTGACAGGATACTCGACCCCAAAAAACAGAAGAAAACAGAAGTAAACAACCCCCCGGCTCCACCATGAGAAAACTAACCACCCGGCTCGACCGGATGAAAACAAACCCCCTGGCTCGACCGGGAAAGAACAAATTTCTCTGCTCGACCAGGAGAAAACAAACCAGCCGGCTCGACCGGAAGAAAATCAGCCACTCGGCTCGACCAGAGTTAAACAATCGCTCGGCTCAACAACAGGGACATTCACCACTCACCTGCTTTATGGAGACTGCTGTTGGATCCCCCTATCCATTCGCCGAGCCGGTAACGAGGACTTCATCGAGTTTGCCCATCGCATCATCCCATGCAGTGCCTTGCTTCCCCTCCATTGCCAACACGCCGCTTTCACATCCTCTCTGCTATAACGGCGAGCCCAGCACCTGCAGTGGCTTCATTCTCCAATGCTCCCTTTACATCGAAGCAAATTCTCCACGTTTTCCGAACGAAGCCTCCAAGATCTCTTATATCATCTCGCTGCTGACAGGAAAGGTGCTGCAATGGGCAGACTCGCTCTGCTCATCAAAGAGCCCGGCACTTTCGTCATTCTCAGCCTTCACCTCTCACTTCCGGGAAGTGTTCGGGGCAACACTCACCCCGATGTCTGTTTATGATGAGCTTATCAACCTCCCTCAAGGAAACACCACCATTCATGAGTACACTCTGAAATTCCGCACTCTGGCAGCTTGCAGTGGCTGGAACCAGGTGGCGCTCCTCGCCGTCTACAGAAGGGGATTACACCCCGACATCCGGAAACAAATGGCGATATACGATGACAGTGCCCAAATTGAGACCTTTATAAAAAAGGCCATCTCCGTCTCTCAACATCTATCTGCATATGTATTACCTCCCCTTGATACCCGGAACCCTTCTGTCCAGCCACCGTCACCACCCCAGATGAGCCACGACGAACCCACGCTTGTCGACGAGCCTATGATCACCGACACGCCTTCACCACCACCACCACTGAGCCACGACGAACCCATGCTCACTGATACACGTCATCTAACAGTGTGTGAACGTCAACGTTGCATCCAACGCCGGCTCTGCTTATACTGCGGAGAAGCCTCTCATCAGATCACCGCCTGTCCAGTTCGTCCCCCTCGCCCAATGGTGAGTACATTCTCCTTGACTCCTGCTGTCTCACCCATGCCTCATTTCACTGCCAAACTAATAATTGGCTCCCGTATTCTCCCTGTACATGTATTGGTGGATTCGGGAGCTGCCGGAAACTTCATCTCCTCCAACTTTCTAGCCAAGCATCGTTTACCCTCTGTCTACAGTGAGACCTCCTTTGAAATAACCAATATTCAGGACTCACCATTGGGCGACGGGAGGATTACACGGCGGACCAAAGAGGTGACGTTAATCACTCCTCCTCACCACCAGGAGAAGTTGGTCCTTTTCGTCCTCCCCCGGGCTAATGTCGACATAGTGCATGTCACGTGCTATGTGAGCAAAGCAGTGGTCGTTGAGTGCGCGAATTGTCCACGTGAGCAAAGCAGTGGTCGTTGAGTGAGCGAAGTGTCCATCATTCCACACTTCATTTTATCGGTTAAATGAGTGCATCATCCGGGTAATTAAAGTGCACTTATTATTTTTAGAGTTTTTAGCGTGACCGCACTACTTACAATCTTTATACTACACAATGGCGTAGAATAGTGCATAAGTATGCAAACTGGGATGCACCTATTTGCTTTTACAGAGTTAGCTTAGCAATGCCTACAGCAAATGACGTTTGGGGACTACAAAAAATACATGCAGGCTAGTGAGATCAAAAACGCTTCAGGTTACGCACATTCACCACGCACATACACCCTAGCGAAGGGGTGCGGCCAGTTGCACTGTAATGTTACAGCAGAGTAAGCTAAAATGTTGTCTAAACGCTGCTATTTTGACAGAGCATCTTCTGTTTCTGTATTTGAGTTTGTAAAGGACATGACACAAAGAGAGAAGATAGCTCTAGCATTTGACAAAAGACAGCTTCCAGTTCAGTGCTGGATTCGGCTAAAAATCAAAGAAGGAGCAGCTCCAACTATAATAGAAGGAGTTGTGGATTGTGACAAGTATTTTTATTTGTTAAAATCGATCTATTACATGCACAGTTTCTAGTGTTAATGGTGTGTTGTAGAAAGGACGTAAACTACAGGAAATGCTGTTTGGCACCATTAACAATTTAGCTATGAATTCATATTTATCCGTCAAACCCCTGTAAACACCCACCATCTTCACCAGCGCTGCAGTGTCTCTCTGCTGACACTTTCCCCAATGCTATCTCACAGCAATTCATAACTTTTGATATAGTGGCTAATTCGTATGAATTCGTATGATCTAATTCGTACAATTTAGTACGATTTGCCCATCACCCGATGACGGTTGGGTTCAGGGGTGGGGTTTTGTGCCACGCCACCTTTTTTAAATAGTACATTTTCATACGACTGAACTCATACGAATTCATACAAATTAGCCATTAAGCTGGCAAAACGTAAAATGCTTACGTTTTCTCGTGAGATCAGGCTGCTTTCCCTGCGTTCTACATCTCAAATAACACACTAGTAAAAGATATGTGAACACACAAGGTTATTCTGAATCTACGTGAAAGACACTTGTCAGATTTTATTTGAGAGAGCAGGTGTGAGGATTCCCAGTAATGGGAAGCAGCTGGAAGGGCATCCACTGCGTAAAACATATGCTGGATAAGTTGGCGGTTCATTCCGCTGTGGTGACCCCAGATTAATAAAGGGACTAAGCCAAAAAGAATATAAATGAACGAATGAGCAGGCGTGAGGTTCAACTGTGTCCTCTGTGTCATTTTCTGTCTCATTCAGGCTCAAACTGATATGGCTAACAGCTACTCAGACAGTATTTACACAGCGCAAAAGAGCGCACTTGTAGGGCCATGATGTTTTTCCTGGTGACGTGGAGCCGATCTGCGAATCACAGCATGTTATGTTAGCTGACCAGTCAGGGTCTTTTGAGTGCGAGCCTTTAGAGGAACAAGGAAATATGACACTCGTTTTCATATTAGCTGAGTAGCTGTATATAATCAAAGTAAGAAATATGAAATAACGTGATATTTTACAAATGAAGCATGAACACACACTGCTTTTTATCTTAAACACAACCAAGCCTTAAAAATACACTCTGGACCACCCCTTCAATTAATGCTCCACTGTAAATGTTCTCTGCTCTTAGGAGCAGCAGCCAGTAATGTATTGTAAACTAATAATACTTAATAGAATTTAAGTACTTTATTTTTTGGATAGTATGTGTACTAGTTTTTATATTTCTGGCAACTTTTACTGTTGGTGCCAACAGCGTAGTGGTTAGAGCTTTGACATATACTGTAACACTACAGTAATCATGGCGACAAGTTCAATTCTTGGCTCAAGGTCTTTTGTGATCCTTTCGTTCTCTTTGCTTTTCTGTCTCCTATGATCTTCTATCTCCACTGTCCTATCCAAATAAAGGCAAAAACCCATAAAAATAATTATATAAAAAAAATATTTTCCTTGACTTATTTTTTTAAATAAATACTATACTTTTACTTCAATACTTACTCTATTCCTCAAAGGACATTCGTGACTTCAGTACTACAAAAAGAAACCAAAGGAATAAAGACTGCAATTCATTTGAAAAATCAGTGGTCTGCTGCATTACTTAACTTTGTTTGCACATGTGCAATCGAGTACTTACACAACCGCCGCAGTTCGATTCATCTTCCAAACAAGCCCATGCATGTTGATAAGCAAGCAATTGAAACTACTTCACAATACAACAATAAGACAACAGTACTATTTACTCCTGTGATAAATGACTGCTGTGACGAAGATGAACACCCGGAACGAACGAACTGGAGAGAGTGCCTCTGATGCTGAGAGATACAGAAATACTGGTGTTTAAAACTCATCGTCCAACATCAAGAGCACCTTGAGGTAAAGTGCAGATTTAGCAACCAACTGTTTTTTTATATATTTATTTCTCAAATGTAAAACTTCATTTTATTATTGTTATAATAATAATAATAATAATAATAATAATAATAATAATAATAATAATAATTATTATTATTATTATTATTATTATTATTATTATTATTGTTATTATGATTGTTATTAGTAGATTATTATTATTGTCATTTTACCAAAATACTTCAAAAGAAACAGAAGAGTTAAAACAGAACACTTAAACAGCTTAAACAGTTTATAGAACATTTTATTATTTATTGGCTGTTAAATTAGATTTTGCTATGAAGGTTCAACTATTTTAAAAAACAGTTTTTATTTCCAACTAATAATTGCCATTTTTAACATGCCACAATGAATGATATGTAAGCTGCTTTGAGACATTGTGAGGACACGCAGGGTTTATATTACGTGATGTGAAAAAGGGCATAATAGGTGGCCTTTAGGACACAGGTTCAGTATATTGGCACAGTTTACTCCCTGCTGTTTATGTTCACTTGAGACATTTTGACTCATACTTGTCTGTGTATTTGACCTTTAAAGTGCAAGATAGCTATAGAGAACTGAATAAGGAATTGCATACTGTCTGAGGCCTCTTCGGGTGTGTGACAGACACTGCAAAATATGTCCTAATGTACAGGGGTTGGACAATGAAACTGAAACACTGCCCAATTTGGTGTTGATTTCAAGGCTAAATTTGACCAGCCTAGTGACTAACCTTTATTGATTGCACATTAAGATTGAATTAGCAGAGTAATAGCAGAAGTTTGCTTTACATATTCCAATGCACACAACATTATGGGAGACAGAGTTCAAAAGAGGACAAATTGTTGGTGCATGTCTTGCTGGCTCATTTGTGACCAAGGCAGCACGTCTTTGTGATGTATCAATAGCCACCATATCTATTGCAAAGCCAGCATACCACCAAGAAGGATGAACCACATCCAACAGGAATGACTGTGGAGACAAGAGGAAGCTGTCTGAAAGGGATGTCAGTGTGTGCTAATCCAGATTGTATGCAAAAAAAATAAAAAATAAAAATAAAACCACAGCTGTCCAACTCACTACACACTGTTAAAAAAATAAAATAAATAAATAAATAAAAAAACAGGAAAAAAAAATAAAACAAAGAAAAACAGGAAAATGACGAATATTAAATTACAGAAATTTACTGTAAAATGGCAGATATAAAATTACAGAAATTTACCATAAAATAACGGATAATAAATCACAGAAATTTACAAGAAATTTAAATTTAAGCAAATCTCTGTAATTTAATATCCGTTATTTTACGATATATTTCTGTAATTTAACAGCTGTTATTTTACGTTTTTTTTTGGCACCCCAGCTGCTCGAAATAAACCGTAAAATTACAATTTTTTTTACAGTGTAGAATTAAATGTGCACCACAACTCGCTTGTTTCCTCTAAAACTGTTCGTCAGGAGCTCCACAGGGTCAAAATACATGGGCGTGCTGCTTGACCCTCAGAACGTTTACCTGATTTGAATTAACTGCGTCTAGTTGAAAAGACATTTATTGCTGAAACAACCATTTTCTGTAGTGCAACTCACCCACTTTCTACATTCCTTATATTTTTAGCCCGCCATTGATTCTGTTCATTTACTTGTGTAAATGTGTGTAAATGTATATTTATTCAGTTTTTTTTATTAATTTCAGTAATATTAATGACTAATATGAAAATATGCATATAATTTATTTACAATACAGTTTGTAAAGTAATAATTTCTGTCTTTTAGTAGATATTTTATATGAGAGACTTGCTTTGTTTACCAAATAAAGTGGATCTAATTTGATTCACATTGTAAACATTAAATAAAAGTTAAAAAGGTAATACTTTTTATTTCATATATTAAGGTTTTAGTTATGATACTCTCAAAATCATTTCGCATAAATCCGCAGAATTTAAACAAAATTCTGTGCAGAAATAGCAAAAAATTGTCTGCGGATTCCGTCTGGCCCTACTTATAACCACTGAAACGGCTTAACGGCTTATTAATTTACTATATTATATGTGTGAATTGTTGTATATGACAAGAAAATAAAAGCACAGAGTATCACTGAGGGTGTGCACATTTTTCAGCAGTGACTAAACAAATCTATGCATCCGATTGCCAACTGTGTTTATGTGATTGGTAGAAAGGTGGAAGAAATCAGCTGCAAGGAAGGACATTGTTAATAAAATGTCAATTGGAGACTCCAAATGGACACCAAATGAGGAAATACCACAAATGTTGATTTACAATATTTTTTTTGTGTGTGGTTTTGTTGGCAGAAAAGTTTTGAATAGATATGCACATACTGTATGCATTATGTAATTTGGACTCATTTGGTCATTTGGTTATCAGGTGTCCATTTAGAGTTCCAAATGGCTTTTAGAAAGGACGCCTAGGTTTTTTAAAATTATTATTGTTATTATTATTTTAAGCTTACAGAAGCTACATTTTTTGGAGTATCATTATGGAATTTGAATTAAAACATAGTCAGCCATTCAGCTTTATCTTTATCACATCCATTTTTCCTCAAATGAATTTCATTGAATCTAATTGCTATTCACTTTCACCAATATTTACACGTTTTACTTTGTTTCTTTACTATTTTGAGTTACATTGACCCTTGGGTACCAAACTAGCCAATGTCTAGATTGAAACAAAACCAGACTTGGGAACATAGACCACAGGGTTCAAGAGCTACAGACAATTTTATTTGGGTATGTCGTTTTCCAGAAAATGCTCAAGAAGAGGGTGCAGGTTAAAAGGTAACATGTTCTGTAGTAAGTATTACAATAATAATAATAAAAAAACGTAACCCTTTAAAGACCACGTGAATCGGAAGTTGGTCAGACTTTTTAGCTTATTGAGGTTCTTCTAATTTGAATAGAATATAGAGTAGGGGCAAGTATTTAATATCCATGTGCATCAGTCCCCTAATAAACGGTAAGAGAGGCATGGTTTAGAATAGTGCCTGATGTCTTCAAACTGATATCAACAGAAAAGGACCACCTCTCAGGTCAGATTTTGATTGAAGATTACCAAAAGAAACCTTTTTTGTTCAGTGGATTACTAGCACAGATTATTTGTTCACCTAAAAAATAACAATGTTCATTTGCCACGTAAGGAGTTGCAGCTGCTTTAACTGTTATTGACACCACTTTGAATTTTACACCATTTTGACAAAAGGCAGTTACATTGCAAAT
>CAIGQQ010015131.1:10138292-10173693 GCA_903798035.1 Danio albolineatus | reverse complement strand
ATATGGACACCCCTTAAAGTAAATTGTGCATTAAAGCAACCTGCATCAAAACACATATAGTATACATAGTGAGCTTAGTACTTGTCATGGTACTTTAAAAGACCAGCACAAGTGGACAAAGCATTATTCAAAGGATGTTGACAGGTAACATGGCCATAAATGAGGTTGGTGTCTTCTTGTTCCTTTCGAGTGTGCAACCTGAAAAAATGCTGATTTTGTTTGGTTTAAATGTTTATAAACTAAACTTAGAGACAGTTTAACTTTATTGGTGATTCCAATTATTAAATCGTAAGCTTGGCAAACAGTTTTGGAAAATTTGATGTTTCCCCATTCAAACAGAATGCTCGAGCAAACTGCCCGATTTCAAAGAGTGAAATGACTTGCCTTAAAGAGACTTTGGTGATTTATAGTTAGCCAGCTAGTAGCTACTTTTAAAGACAATTCCTACCAAGGACTGCATTTGTGTTCAGGAATCACACTAATTTATGAGCTAGTATCTGAAAACAGTCTAAAAAAACTGTAAAGTTAAATTCATTACAGTATAGTCACTATTTTTATTACAAATCTCAAAACGATGTTACAAAATTCTTTCAAAACCAAACATTTACAGGTTTATTAAAGGGATAGGAACTGAGCTGCCATAAACTACCAAATGCACTCTCAGAAATAAAGGTACATGTGCTGTCACTGGGGTGGTACCTTTTTCAAAAGGTACACATTTGTACCTAAAGGGTCCATATTGGTACCTCAAAGGTATATATTAGTACCTAATTTTTTTAAGAGGAACACTTTTGTACTTTTTGGGTACTAATATATACCCTTGAGGTACTAATATGGACCCATTAGGTACAAATGTGTATCTTTTGAAAATGTACCACCCCAGAGACAACTCGTGTACCTTTATTTCTAAGAGTGTGCCATGAGCTACCAACTACCAAGTGACAAACTTATACTGATACATCCTGCATGTTCAAATTTCCATGCTTCTTGGTTCCATGGGAAATAATTGAAGGTGTTATGAAAAAAAAAAAAAATCTTTGTCACCATTCATTAGTGGAGTGATGGAAAACAACGATTGAACATCAGACAACTCTGGAATATGAAACACTGTAAATTCAACAAAGAAGGTTTTGCTGTATATGATTACAGTTGAACCACTGAAGCCACATGTAAAGTTTTTGGTTCCTTTTCTGGACTTTGAAAGTCTCAGGGACCCCGCTGTCTGGAGGACCAGAGAACTCTTGAATTTCATCTTAAATATCTTAATTTGTGTTATGAAGATGAGCGTACGACTAATTAATAGCAGAACTTTCTTTTAGTCATCTGCTGTGACCATTTTTGGTCAGAATTGGTCAAAAGCGAACAAGCAGAACATTTTAAATCCCTACTGTTTTCATGTTTTTGAAGACAACACAACTAAACAAGTGTAAACAGGGTCTGTTGAGCAATTTTTCTAGAAATTACTTGAAATAAACAGGGCAAACAAAATCCCACACAAGCCCAGATGAGAGAGGTTGCAGGTGATCTATTAACATTATGCAAATTAATGAACACATATTTTGTGTTCAAATTTTCATAGTGACCAATGCAGTCCATAAAGCAGAGCAAATTTGGTTGCAAACAAGTAGCCGATGATAGTTCATGTAAAATATGAACAACATTGCCCCAAAATGAGTTAAGACATGCTTTTTTAGTTATTACAGTAAGGCACAAATGTTTAAATTTAAACACACGGATCAGTATTTCTTATTCACATCAGATAATAACACTTCAGTGAAAGCTTTCTTACTATGGCATGAGTGTTTACATGCAACTGCCGATTTATCCTACTGTAAAATCTCAACTCTCACCTACACTGTACACAGCTCAGTGTGTTTAAGCTAGAGTTTAGATTACAGGCATTGTTGATGTGTTGTTTGCAAAGCCGGAAACTGCAACAAAGTGATATATATAGGTCATGAATGAGGAGTATTTGTATTGATAACAAACAAGGGATAATGGAACCACAAAACAGAAAGCCTATGTTTACAATAAAAACATCACTGTTGAGTCAGACAAGAGATAGTCCTGCTTTATTTGAGTAATAATGAGTCATTTACACATTTAGCTGACAGTAGTAGTGACAGAGAGTGTTTTCACTGATGCTTGAGAAGATGGACAAATTAGAGAGATGAGCAGTTGAAGAAGGAAAGGGGATGGATCTAAATGCATATAAACAAAGTCACCTGCTGGGAAAAAAATAGCTCTGTTTGTTTCTGAGTGTGTAAACTACACACACTGTTTGAAAGGCATAATCAATTTACCAAACCATTCAGTGTCATTCAAGGTCCTGTGTTACTTATAATAATAAACATAAGACAAGAGAAACACAAACAAAACTACGGAAACAGTTTTCTGCTAGTCAATTTCATAACTAATTACAGTAAACAACAGATAACACATTCCGTAAAACATTACATTTTGAACAAATAAGACAATGACAAACTGTTATCCTGATAGTATTTTCATATAACACCTAATCCAATAATCTGCTTGATGTTTTATTTACATGTTTGAAAAATATCTATTTTTAAAAAAATATTTATACACAGTATTTGACTTAAAAAACTTTTTTTTTCAACAATTGTGTAGGAAAAATACACAATATTCTGACCTCACTTAAAAATAAGCCCTAATACATATACTGTATACATATATTCATTCATTCATTTTCCTGTCAGCTTAGTCCCTTTATTAATCTGGGGTCGCCACAGCGGAATGAACCGCCAACTTATCCAGCATTTGTTTCACGCAGCGGATGCCCTTCCAGCCACAACCCATCTCTGGGGAAACATCCATACATTTTCATTCACACACATACACTATGGACAATTTAGCCTACCCAATTCACCTGTACCGCATGTCTTTGGACTTGTGGGGGAAACCGGAGCACCCGGAGGAAACCCACGCAACCACAGGGAGAACATGCAAACTCCACAAAGAAAGACCAACTGACCAAGCCGAGGCTCGAACCAGCGACCTTCTTGATGTGAGGTGAATGTGCTACTCACTACGCCACCGTGGCGTCCTGTATACATATACAGAAAGGTAAAAAATAAAAATACAAATCCCATTAATACTACATTTAAAAAAAGAGTAAAAGTGGCAGGAAAATCTACAATAATTACAAGTAAAAAGTTTGTATTAAAAATATGTCAAATATATCACTCTTTATTGTCAATTAAATGTAAACATTTTAATGAGCAGATGATTAAAAGTAATGGGCAGAACATTCTAATCCAAATAATTTATTTCAATAATTGCAGAAAGCAGAAGTTGAATTCACAACATTGAAAGTCAAAACATTAGGATTTGCTTTTAAGGTGGGTTCACATTCGGCAGATTTGGCTAATCAAACCCTTGTGTGATTGTTCTTTTAGTATGGTTCATTTGCATAAGTGGGCACGCTGCCAAGGCCAAACCCAGGTGCACGCCAAACAAACAGACTGAGACCTGTGAAGATGCGAGTATCCTCCCTCAAATAAAGCTCAACTGAAACATGACCAAAGACTACAAAGGAAAACAAAAACAGCACATGATGTCACAAGTTCAAGCATTCTGCATGCCACCCCAAGTACAAGCATATGCAGTCAAGGCCAAAAATATTTATACCCCTGAGCTATGAATAATTTCGGGCTTGACTGTAGTTATGGGTCAGGTTCAATATACTGAGGTTTTGTTGTATCATGCTGCGGTCAAACTAGAGTTTGAACGTGCAAAGTTCTGACACACGGTGCTGCGCAAATCGGCGGGATTAAACAAGATGATTAGACATTTAAAAAAGTGATCGATTGGTCCATATATTAAAACTATGCATGTCCAAAATGGAAAAGGAAAATTACATGTAAGAGAAATGACTTTATTCATTTATTCATTTTCTTTTTGGCTTAGTCCCTTTGTTAATCTGGGGTCGCCACAGCGGAATGAACCGGCAATTTATCCAGCATATTTTTTACGCAGTGGATGCGCTTCCCATCACTGGGAAACATCCATACACACTCATTCCCACACATACACCACACACAATTTAGCTTACCCAATTCACCTATTGACCATATTCTTCAATGCGGAAGTGTGCTCATTTTTGCGATTGTATTAGAACTTCCGATTCAGTCGCCTATAGGAGAAAGGACTAGGAATAATAAACGACAGAAAATGGTTAAACTACTTGCTCTACAAACAAGTGTTTGCATGACTACACAGACAAAATAGAATAATATAATAAGAAAATGTCAGTTTGAAACATCAAGCAGCATAACGAGCTGTTTCTAACATCTAAAAATGAATGGAGGTGAATGAGACCGGAAGTCTCAACCAAAAAGACTCAAATGGCTGCGTCCACTCGCACGCTAAGAATTAGGTCAATAGCACGTTTTTGGACTTATGGGGGAAACATGAGCACCAGGAGGAAACCCACGTGAACATGGGGAGAACATGCAAACTCCACACAGAAATGCCAACTGACCCAGCCGAGGCTCAAAGCCACCGTGACGCCCCTTGAGATAACTGTAATGCTTAATATTTTAATGCTTAAGGCTTAATTTTTTTTGGAAAGTTCGAAAGAAATACGGTATAGGGGGAAAAACTGAGAATGGAACGCAACCAGGAACTATGCTTCTAACTACAGCTCTAGAGAAATAGTTGCAAACGTACAAGTTTGCGATGCAGTTTGCAAAGTGTTTGTTGGAATGATGGATTTGGGAAACACCAAATCAACGAACTATGTTTATAAAAATGGAACTTGCGACATTAGTTGGCTTACAATGGTTTTCGGAAATGCATCCTTGGGCAGGTTGTTTAACTTAGGGGTGTTCCCTCGCACTGGCTCGACAATGGAAAAGCGTTTTGTCCTTGCACCACCTCTTGGATATTGCGGATATACAGTACCTGTTGGATGAGGCACAAAAGTGTTTTTTTTATATTTTTTTTTTATGAAAAGTTGGCCTTCGCTGCTGCAGTACGTGATCGAATGACAAACAGCACTAGGCAGTAGCCACATCTGTATGATAAATTTCTGTACAGAGAGGTCATATTTTGATTTTGGATTTGTCTCACGCAGCCATGTGATGAGATTTCACAATCTTGAACTTTCCAACACAGAGAGCTTGCATTTGCGGTCTGTCACATTTGCATCTATATGAATAGAAAGTCCATGGGGTGAAAAGTGCAGAGTGACGGCGGATTCACACGTTTTAATTTAATTTTAAATCAATTAATCACTCAATCAATAAATAAATCCATTAATTAATTTGCTTGTTTGTTTATTTATTTGTATTTATTCAGCAACCGGATTTAGCGTTCGTTAGTAGCTAAATCGTAAGCTACTTGTAAGTACACATAATAAATTTTCTTTCTTACATACAGCTGAAGTCAAACTTATTAGTCCTCTTATGATTTTTTTTATTATTTTAAAAACATTTCCTAAGTGAATTATTTTATTTAAATTTAACTAGTTATTTTGCACATAGTGTAAATCAGGGTGACCAACCCTGCTCCTGGAGATCTACCGTCCTGCAGATTTCAGTCACAACCCATATCAAACACACCTGCCTGTAATTATCCAGTGCTGTTCAGGTCCTAATTAATCGATTCAGGTGTGTTTGATCAGGGTTGGAGCTGAACTCAGCAGGAAGGTAGATCTCCAGAAGCAGGGTTGAGCACCCCTGGTGTACATTATCTCTCAAGGGGGTTAATAATATTGATGCAAAAATGTTTTACAAAAATGTAAATTAATTATTTCAGCAAAACTAAAATGAAAAAGGTTAACATTTAGTATAAATAATGATTTTTTGTGCATTGCTATTAGTTTTGCCTTCAACTGTACATTATTTGTCTTTGTCCAGCCATTGTGACCAGCCATAATTCTCTTTCTGCCTTTGTGGCGTATGAAGAGGCCTCCGTCATTGTCTCTCATTGCACATGAGCTTCAAGAGCTCCCCATGAGAAAGCCTGAACATTCAAGTATGTCACGGTCTCTTTGAAATCGGGCAATGAAGGATCTCCTCATGCTTTTAACGTCCTTCAGGCAGGTCTGACAGAAACAACACGGGCTGTTCCCTTTGAAGGTGGATTCTTTACCTGAGTCAGTGGTTTCCAAGGCAGCGGAGATATCATCCGTGGCATAAATAAATGGAAGGCAGATACTTAGTCTGAATAATACAGCGTGTTTCATTTCAGCTTGTTATCTGGCATTATGAATGAGTGTGCATTAGTCTGGAGGGCCGCATCCTGAACAGAGCTGCTGAGATGAATCATGCGTCTCAACGGAGTGTCTTGTAAAAGCCGTTGTGACTGCTTTGTCTATTTGCATAACATACATAATTCATTAGAATAAATTTGCTCCCCAAAAAAGAGCAAAAAAATGAATCATTGAGTGAATGAAA
Organism: Danio albolineatus; assembly: GCA_903798035.1. Classification (NCBI taxonomy): domain Eukaryota; kingdom Metazoa; phylum Chordata; class Actinopteri; order Cypriniformes; family Danionidae; genus Danio; species Danio albolineatus. The sequence continues at coordinate 10,167,271 of CAIGQQ010015131.1, read as the reverse complement.
GAATATACAGAATGATACATTCGGTATTCACCATATGTATATATTTTTCATTCCAGTGAATATAATTTCTGTATTTATTTTTTTAAAATTCAGTTTGTGTGTAGTTACAAGCTTTGAACATTGCAATGTAGAAAAGGCTACAGTATATCTGTAAACTGTATCAATGTGATTCAAACACAAGAAGACCCATTTTGGTACAAATATTATAAATATATATTATCATTAATAAACTACTTAGTTAGGGGTTAGCACAATTGCCTCACATGCAGCAAGAACGTCATTGTTTGAGCCAGGATTCCTTTCTGTGTTTAGTTAGCATGTTCTCCCAATGTTTGCGTGGGGTTTTTCATAGGTGAATTGGATAGTTTGTGTGTATATGAGTGTGTGTGTGAATATAAGATTTCCAGCTCTGGGGGCTGCACAAAATAATGCATGCGCTGCTAAGATAGGATATCACACCTGTTCTTTCCTCAAACATTCTTAGTAATTAAAGTATTCAATTAAATTAAATTCATGTTTATTTTTACAGTGCTTTTACAGTGTAGATTGTGTCAAAGCAGCTTAACATAGAAGTTCTGGTAAATTGAAACTGTGTTAGTCCAGTTTTCAGAGTTGAAGATCAGTTTAGTGCGGTGATAAATTCACTGCTGAAAGTCCAAACACTGAAGAGTGAATCCATCGATGCGCAGCTCCACAAGTCCCAAACCAAGCAAGCAAGTGGTGAAAGTGGCGAGGAGCAAAACTTCACCAACTGACGAAAGTGAAGGAACAAAAACCTCAAGAGAAACCAGGCTTAGTTGAGCATGACCATTTCTCCTCAGGCCAAACTTCTTGTGCAGAGCTGCAGTATAGGCAAAAAAGAAAAGAAATATTGCTGTGAGCACTGTGGTGCTGTGTCGAAACACTAACACAAGGCTATAGGTATACTGTAGATCAAAAGTGTCCAAACTTTTGCTCAAAAGTTTGCTCTAACTTGCTTCAACACACCTGCCAGTTGTTGTATATCTAGTAAGAGCTTGATAGCTGGTTCAGGTGTGTTTGATTAGGGTTGTGGGTAAAGACTCCAGGACACTGGCCCCCCAGGACCGAGTTTGGGTACCCCTGGTATAGATGCACATTGTGAACTTTAAATTGAAAGTATAACCTATGTATGCAATTAGCATATTATCTAATATCATTAAATAATAATTCCCTGCGTAATATGTATTTATTAATACACTTCTTTTGTAAGTTATTCTTTTATAAGTTAGAAGTTCCATGGTGGGCTCTGTGTCACGACACCAGACAGGGAGGATCCAATTGCAAGTATCTAATGAAATAATAAGTAACAAAGGATACGACTGGAATAACTGGAGAAGAGCGTATAAAAACAAAAGAGAGTCACAGGCCCAAAAGAAGACGTAAACCGACGAATAGACTGCGAAGACACCTGAGAGATAACAGACAGGAACAAGGACAAACAACGGACTGATAACCGGTAGTAACCACATGCTGAAATATATACCCAGTATAACAAGAATCAGCTGGAGCATAATTAAGTCAGCTGATAAAACCAGCTGATTGGAAAGCACGCTGTCAACACAAAAAAGTAAACAAACACACACCCTCGCACATGACAACACACAAGGCATGACACATAACATACAGAAAGACCACACAAACCCATAAACCATGACACTCTGCTATAAAGGCCAACAAGAGACAAATAACTAGTATTTATTTGACAAATGTGCCATTAAAAGGTTTACAAACTCATAAAACTGATCTGAGATCAGATAAAAACTATGAAACCTGTTCCGAGATGTGCCACTCAGGGGTGATCTGAATGAAGCCATGAGATTAATGTGGATTTTACGGTATCACACAGATAGCCCCAATTGGCGAGCATTACATTTTCTAAATTTTTTGAAACACGGATGATGTGATGACACTGTGTTTACTGAAATCATGTGACCTTGACTTTAAAATAAGTTTGCATTTTAAACTTGTTAAGAAATGATGAACAGTTTATATTTATCTACAAAACCAATTTTGAGAATGACAAATGTTAGTTGGTAGTGTATAGACACAATTACCTGGAAATAAGGCCATATTTAAGAGGAAAACAGCACATTCTAATTAGAAGTTGATGATTAATAGCATTTGTGCTGGATAAACTATCCTCATGCACAGCTGTCTCGCCCATTAAAAATCTATATCCTGAGCCATTGAGCCTTATCTAGTGCCTGTGGGTGTGTGAAGCAGTCATGATTCACTGCTTTATGGTCTTTATGTGAAGCAGGAGCACCTGTTACTTTCTGTCTCCAAGAGAACAGGAAGTGCACAACCTCAAAGAGGTCCTTAATGTACTGTCAGACATTGTGTGAAATAGTTGAAATAGTTTTTCTCTGAGCCAAAGATGTATTACTTGTGCTCTGTTTAAGTGATCAAACTATTTAAATCAAATCATTTAAATGGAGAGTTTAGTTTCAGTATTGTTTTTTCCTGCATTGTGTTGTTAGCATGGCCCAAGCATGCTGATTAAGGTAGCACACAGGTAGCTTGGTATTGCATCATGGGTATTAATCTGGACAGTGCACAATTACTCAAACATTTGTGGTAAAGCATACTTTTCAATAGGGCATACTGTTCAATGGGTGAGAGAGGTGCTAAATGGGAAAGCATTTCAAAAACAAACAATATTACTTTATTTATTTACATAAATAAAAAAAACATTAACAAATGATTTACCTTATAAATATATTCATTCATTAAATTAATCATTTTTTTCAGCTTAGTCCCTTTATTAATCTGGGGTCGCCACAACGCATAAACCGCCAACTTCATATAAATATATAGTTTCTAAAAAGAGGTAAAAATACGTTCAATGGCAATAATTGTATTAATTATTTTTATTAACAATATACTATTATAGGCGCCACGGTGGCCTAGTGGGTAGCACGTTCGCCTCACAGCAAGAAGGTCGCTGGTTCGATTCCCGGCTGGGCCAGTTGGCATTTCTGTGTGGAGTTTGCATGTTCTCCCCGTGGTTGCGTAGGTTTCCTCCGGGTGCTCCGGTTTCCCCCACAGTCCAAAGACATGCGGTACAGGTGAATTGGGTAAGCTAAATTGTCCGTAGTGTATGTGTGTGAATGAGAATGTATGGATGTGTTTCCCAGAGATGGGTTGTGGCTAGAAGGGCATCCGCTGCGTAAAACAAATGCTGGATAAGTTGGCGGTTCATTCCGCTGTGGCGACCCCAGATTAATAAAGGGACTAAGCCGAAAAGAAAATGAATGAATGAATACTATTATAAAGATAGACTCTTCACAAGTAAACTTAATTCAAAGAGAAGTAGATAGATTACTTTAAAGCAGGGGTGTGAAACGTACGACCCGGGGGCCGGATTAGGCCCGCAAATGGGAAATGATTCTGTAAGGTATAAAAATGATCTGCAATTTTTCTATAAAATAAGCTGCTGTTCCATTTGTGTCCATTGGTACAACTGCAAATGGTGAGTTTCATCCGATCAAGAAGCCTGAATCAGCATCAGTTTCACAGCTTCCTCAGAGAAAGAACACATCTATGCCCTGCCATTCCACCCTACAGTATTTCACATTTCGTCAGTTTGGTTCAGTCATACAAAAATGTATGATATAAAATTGCTCATTGTGAATGAAAACGTAGTCCTATGTATGTTTCAGGAGGCTGTGAAATATGTCCCTAGAGGTCTGTATTTATGCACTTTTTGTTTTTGCGAATCCACAAGAGGTTACTGTATACGCTTTTTGAGATCACAAATTTCTCTCGCGAGTGCTTCTCGCGCATGCTGTTCTCGAGTAAACCCACCAGAGGCTGCTGTCGACTGACTGTTTGACTGACTGAATGACTGACTGACTGCCTGACGAATTGACTGACCCACCCTCCTCCTTCCCTAAACCCAACCAATTTTATTGATTGTCCCACGCACACACTTTTCAAAACCACAACCAACAATTTTCAAAAGCAATCCAGAAAAAAAGAAACGCCCTCATCTCATTTTACCTCATTTTCAGATTTTGCCACATTCTCATGCTGTTATTTAACGGTTTATTTTATTTTTGATTCTGATTTTGTCTTAACTGCTTTCTGGAACTGCTCTTCACCAGACTTGAACCCCGTCGCCATGGTCAACTCTTCTCTGCTTCTCCAGTCCGCTGATGAACATGGCGAGCTAACGGGACAAACTGTTTGCAGTGGGAAAGTCGTCCACATGGAGGTAAACGGTCAGTTGGTAAGCACAAATCTTACTAAATTGTACGAATGACACAAACACATGTTGTAGAATGAGATTCATATGAATTAGCCACTAAATCAAAAGTTACGTATTTCTATGGGATTGTGTTCAGCTTTATGCTTTATGTTGACCATAATAAAACAAAGAAAACAATCTGAAGTTGTTGTTTTTAAGTTATTTAAATACCATGAATTTACTGGTCCGGCCCACATGGGAATAGATTGCTCTCCATGTGGCCCCTGGTTTAAAGAAAGTAATGGATTTCCTTCCTGTGCCCTTAAATATTGCTCTTAAATATTTATCAGTGCAGTAATTATACAGTACCTCCTGTATTGTGTGTTATGTTTAACACAGGGCAAAAACATTGACATAGCACATACAGGTAGCTCAATATTGCATCATGCTTATTTACCGTGACAGTGCACATTTACACTCAATATCCCTCAGGATATCTTCCAGTCATCCTATAAATCTTTTTAAGGCGAGCGTCGGTATAGCCCTGAGAAAGAGAGTGAAAGTGACAAGGAAACTGTTCTCCCACTTAATTGGTGTGAAAGCTTTATGACGGTGCAGATAAGATCATACCTCCACTCTCTCATTTCCCCTGTTGGCACTGAAGCGTTTGAGGTGTGTTTGAAAGGCGTTCTCAGAATGGTCATGAGGGCCTCTCTCACCACTGCAGATTTAAAGGTATCCTGTAGCCTCAGACCCTCTCGTTCCTGGAATAACAGCCGGACATCAAAGTGCGAGGCCTAAACATGTGCAACGGATAGAGAGAAACGGAGATGGTGAGGTGAGGGGGGAAGCTGTCACTTTAAAAGCCTTTATGTTCATATGGAGGTAGAGGCCGTGAAGAAAGTGAGTGAAAGAGAGAGAGGAACACATTAAAAGATTAATATCCGAGCTGAAAACCAAGGAGCTCCACAAAGGGTTTCCAAAGCCCAAAGAACAAGGGCAGGAGCCCAACAATGAAAAATGTATAAGAGGATCGCAGCCAGTGATCTGAATTTAAGATGAGCTACGAAAATTAAATGGTATTTATCATACTTTGGGGGGCCAAAGGTGTCCTAGATATCACAATATATTGTGCTTTATGCAATATTTGCTATCACACTGTTGCTTCCTATCCTCTCTGCAATAAAATGTTGCTTTTAAAGGCACAATAATTTTTTTCCTTAAGATCTTAATAGCATTCTGACTATACACCATACCATATATTAAAATACTGACATGTATTAAGTCTTAATTTTCTAGAACTTCTAAACCTATGTTAAACTGCTTTGACACAATCTATGTTGTAAAAAAGCACTATAGAAATATAAGATGAACTTGAACTGAATAAAGACTATTGGAGTTGATCAAATTTAGTATAATGTCATCACCAATCTAGCATATAATGTATGTTTGCACCTTCACATGTACATAAGGTGAATATATAAACAGTCTTGTAAAGACTGAACTTTGACATTGGTCTGTTGACTATTCTATTACTGATTTACAATGTCACTTAAGATCTTACACTCTAAAAATGAGAAGTGCCAAGTGTAAAAGTGTCAGATATGTACAAACCCAACTGTTAGTTTAAATGTGTGTGTGTGTGTGTGTTTTAAAAATAAATTTTCATATTATTTTTATTAACCCAACTGCTGGGTTTATCCACAACAATCTAGTATTTTTAGAGAGTATTTAAACATTTTAAGGCTTTTTGAAGCTAAGGATTCAGCACAATCACCACAAAACATCTGTCTTTAAATCTTTATTGCGGAATGTACTTTAAATTCAATATTACATCACATTATTTTTAATTTCACAGATTTGTGAGACGCTATAAGCTCAGTTTCATCAGAGGCTTAATCTGAACGGTTAAAAACAATCTGCACGCACAATCACCAGCATATATCAAAACAAAAACAATGTTGTCTCGTGACCAAGACCAAATATGGGCACATTGCGCAACACAAGGCATCATAAGCTGATACGGGCAGGATTATAGTTAAATCTGTGAAACACACAGTAACACACTAACCCGCTGAACTGCTCTAACACAAACACACACACACACACCTGCACTTTCTGTTCCTTTCATTCTACTGTTATTACCAATAAGAACCCCTGCGGCCTCTGTAAAATGACTTTCAGTCTTGCTTTCACTCTCTGTGCTGTTTCACTTTCAGCTTCTTATCTGCCCCCAAAAGCCCCCATCACTCTGTCTCTCTCATGTCACTAGGCATGGCCTAATTTCTGCCCTCAGCACCCAAACACTTGTCAGTGGAGAAACTGGTAAACAAAATCTGACTGGCCAGCTACTGTGCTCCTGTTGGCACTGTTGCTAGGAGACTTTCGACCTTCAGATGGCATCTGGACACACATGAAAAAGTGACCTATCTGTCTATCTATCTATCTATCTATCTATCTATCTATCTATCTATCTATCTATCTATCTATCTATCTATCTGTCTGTCTGTCTGTCTGTCTGTCTGTCTGTCTGTCTGTCTGTCTGTCTGTCTGTCTGTCTGTCTGTCTGTCTGTCTGTCTGTCTGTGATATCAGTGACATCAGCTTTAACTTTCATATTGTTTATGTTAGTTAACACTTTACTAACATGATTTATCATTAATAAAATATTAGTTAAACGAATTAGGAACCTTATTGTAGTGTACACTATTTCAACATTATCTACTAACTAATCAGTTAACTAATGCATTAGATAACACATTAATATATGTTTAGTTTACATAACAGATGTAGTTTTGATTAATTGTTAGTTCATGTTATGTAATCCATAAACAAATGCATTATTGTATAGGTAAAAATTAACTAATTAAGCTTAATTAATTATGTATTAAGACATTAATATATGCTGTTAACATTAACAAAGACAGATGTGTTGTTCACTATTATTTCATGTTAATGACTGCATTAACTAGCATTATCTACACCCTTATTGTAAAGTGTTTGTTAGGATTGTGTCCTGCAAGGATGTGAGCATTCACATACAGGTTGCAGTGCAATTATAGGCATTGTCTCTCTGAGGTGTGTGTATGCCATGCATCTGCACATGTGTGCACACATGTATGATTGATGATCCTGGGCTTTGCTATCGTGGAATCCGTTTTGCCATTGTCCTGCTTTGATACAGACTTCACTGCAACACATTTATCAACCTCTTCTTTATACATTAATACATTTGTCTCTGTCCCTAAAAATATAATACATATGGAGGGCATGTTACACACTTTTATCACATACTGTATTGTAATACAATAACAGAAAATGCATACAAAAAAATCTGATAGGATCGCACTGTAATCGTTTCACTACAAGTAAATCAGTTGTACAGTATATGCTTTTTAAAGACCTGCTTTATAATTCTAAGCTATTTATTGTGATGATTTATGTCATTAGCTGTAGGCAAGTTGTCAGATTTTCCACAAGGTCCATCATTCACTGCTTTATCTGCCTCCTGATCTACTGTGAGAAAATTTTAACGCCTCTTAAGCAACAGAATGAAATGAAGAGGCCTCTCATTCCTCACGTCAATAGTGCTTTTTGACAAAGTGAGTGATTTTGAAATAACTTCATACCTTAATTTAACACAGCATCACATGAATAGTACGTTGGAACTGATTTATGAAGCACCTGGACATTATAAACAGCAGGAAAATACAGGTTGACGTTAATTACAACTTGAGGCACATGTTAGCATGAAAGATGTCACAGGTCACATGAGCTGCAGATAGTTTTAATAATCAAAGCATAGAGACAAGTTTTAAAATTCTGCAAAGGAATTGCTCAAGATGAAACAGTTTGCCTTAAGGCATTTTTTGCTTGTTAAATCATTTGAGGTATTTTAATACATCTATGCTGCAGGTCATATGCTTGGCATTACAGGTACTTGTCATTTTTACTGAAATACTCTGAATGACAACACAGTTTTTTTGTATTGCTTACAGCTTTCCTCAGTTGCTTTGGTGCTTTTCTCAGATCATAAGAACTGGAAGTCTCAAAAATACCTGTTCAATCTTCACATCGTTACTTGTGCACATTAAAAAAACAGTTTTTCATTTATTTGGTCCATCACTTGGTCCATCCATGCAAATGTACAATTATCTGCTGTTTCCTTTATTTTTATTTCACTACTCATTAATTATTCATTAATTACATGTTGATTAAAATGTATTAGAATGGGTCTCTGTTCACTAGACTTACCCACAACTTCAAGGCATTAGTTGATAGTATAAGACTGACAAGTATAGCCAGAGCACAACACAATACTACAATGTGTGACAATGGAAATTGGAATATGCATTTAGCGACAGACTGTGAGTTTCATGTGGCTTCACTCTCATTTGAGGATTCCTGCATTGGAGGGTAAGCTTTCAAGATCCAATGAGGCCTCTTCTGCATTTCCCTGCAGTACCTAGAATGGACTTCTTGATTATAAGTACCTTTTAGGTGTACTTCTAATCAAAAAGCTAAGTGGGGCTACGCCCTGTCAGTACCTGGGAGACCAAATGGGCAAGCTAGGTTGCTGCCCAGAAGAGGTGCTAGTGAGACCAACAGTGGGCGCTTCACCTGCGGTCAATGTGGGTCCTTACACCCCAGTATAGTGAAGGGGACTCTATACTGCTCAGTGAGTGTCGTCTTTCGGGTGAGACTTTAAACCGAGGTTCTGACTCTCTGTGGTCGTTAAAAATCCCAGGATGATATTTGAAAAAGAGTAGGGGTTTAACCCCGGAATCCTGACCAGATTTGCCCATTGGCCTTTGTCCATCATGGCCTCCTAACCTTCCCCATATCATGATTGGCTTAATCACTCTGTCTCCTCTCTGCCAATCAGCTGGTGTGTGGTGTGTGGTCTGGCGCAATATGGCATCTATTGCATCATCCAGGTGAATGCTGCACATTGGCGGTGGGTGAGGAGATCCCACCCTCCACACACACACATTATGTAAAGCACTTTGTGTCTAGAAAAGCGTGTCTAGAAAAGCGCTATATAAATTTAAGGAATTATTATTATTAGTCAAAAAGGCCTCCAAACTTGCCTGATCAGTCTCACGTTGTCCTTTCTTCAGGATAAGGTGGAGTGGGGGCTGTCATTGTCGATACTGAAGGTCTATGTTGTGGCGATCTCTGCTCAATATGATGTAGAAGGTGGTGGGCCTTTGGGGTCAGAGTCTGGAAGCAGGATTTAGAGCACTATGCATATCTCCTTTCAGTCAGTGATACTAGTAAATATCCAAAAACATTCCGGAATGACTTTACCGGTAAATAAAAAAAAATGTAAGAAAATAAGAAAAGGCATTCCCAAATATTTCAGAAAAAGACAATTCACAAATCCATTGCAAAATGCCGGTAAATTCTGACATCATTAACCAGAAATGACCTCTAAACTGATGTGCTTATATTTGTAAAAATGAAAGGAGTCAAGCTTTTAGCTGATGGTTTCAATTTTATTTAAAACTTTAGCATTCATGCAGCTGCTTTTATCCTAGAGATATTCAGAGGCAGAAGCGGCAGCTAAAAATATTTTTTTGTTCAGATTTGACACATTACAAATTCTGTGGATGGATAAATATGTGAAGAACTTCTATGAAAACATATGGAGGAACTCTTTCGCTTGTGGAGATGAAACTTATGTTTGTGGGCAAGCACCTACCGGAGCACTCCTTCACGTGCATGCGCATCACAACTAAACACAGAGCTTGCAGGTAATCTCACAGCAGTTTATCATAAGCATTTTCCCCACAGTTGCCATTGAGAAGGAACATTAAAACGTTATCTGACTACCAAGCAGCAGCTAAATGTGACTGGACATGAATATAAATTATGTTTATTTTCCATAAACAGCACAGATGTGAACGCGTCGAAATGTTCTGATGGGCTGGAGTATGTCTCACACCAGCGCTTTCAAATGTGAACATGCTCTTTCTGGAAATGTTCCTTCTGCGTTCACACAAAACAGCATTCCGGGAAACTGACGGTAATGTTACAACCTCTCTTTCTGGAAAATTGGCTGAACAAATTTACCAGTATTTTTAAAAAGGCCCTGTTCACACATGATCTCTTTCTAACAAATTGCCTGTAATTTTCCTTGAAAGGTCTATATGTGTGAAAGGGGGAAAAGAGTGAGAAAATGGGATGCTCTTGCACAGGGTGGTCCTGATGGGTAATGGTGATCAGGTGTGTATGAACTCAAAACTGAGTGATTGGAATCAGTGATTATTGGGAGAATCTGCAGTATCCGTGACAGAACCCCCTTCTCTATGGACTGCTCCTAAGACCAAAAAAATCTGACGTTGTGGGGGCCTGCCTCGGCTGCTTGTTGCTGGAAACTGGGGACGTGTGGATTGGAACTCTGCCAGGAGATTAGAATTGCGAATGTCATTCCTGGGGACCCATGATCTCCCCTCTGGTCTGTGTCTCTTTGAAGAGTGACACATGGAATGTGGGGTAAATGGGATAATGAGAAGATTTGGTTATTGTTAGTCAACAAACGCTGGTTGAACGATGAACACGATGGCAAAGAAAGCAAGAGAGGTCTTTTTGAGGACAGACGATGAGGTTGAGTTGTTACTTAAAGTAACAAATGGTTATAAAACATCCATAGCTATCGAAAATACAGTGTTTACAGTGAAGGCTGGTCTGTCGATGACGTTATAGCCATGTGCGCTTGACGAATAAGGGAAGGATACGCAATGACCCAAAGCCCCAATCACGTAGCGAATCTCAGCAGCCACGCCTCCGTTTTCAAAGGTATCCGTTTCCCTCCATCCACACTGAGACGCAGCAGCAGCTATTTAGAATGAAAACAGCCTCTCCAGCGTTTCCAAAATGCTCCATTTTCGCGGCTTAAAAACTCCAGCGTAGTGTGGACGGATGGGTGTAACCGTAGCAAAACTTATGCGTTTTAAAACGAAAACGCACTAGTGTAAACGGGGCCTCAGACATGTCCCTGGTGGAAAGCCATACATTCTGTTCTGGTGAGTTGGAGTGGGGGCTCTCCGGAAATTCCTCTGGATGGTGAGATGCATTACTACTGCACACTGGAGGTGTTGGTGAGCTGAGTCCCAGACCCTCTCACTCTCTCGGAACAGAGGTCATTGGTAACAGAGTAACCAGAAGGAGTGAGTAGAAAGCTCTCCATACTTGATAGATGAACTGAAAACCGCGATCAGAGACAATGTCTTCTGGGATGCCATAGTTTTGCAACACGTGGTAAAACAGGATTTCTGCTGTTTGAGGGTTGATGGAAGCAGGGGAAGTGGTTAACGATATTAACCAGTAATTTTATTGAGGGATGAATAATCAATGCAGGGCTGTCCTTCTTTCCCACAAAGAAAAAGCTTGAAGCAGCAAGGTTCATGGATGGTCATATATTTATCCCTGTTGGAGAGCCTCACTAATGTACCCATATATTGACCTTATTTTCGGAGATGGTAAGGGACTATACTTTACCCTTGGACACTGGTTGTTCAGGAATGAGGTCAATGTCACAGTCCCATGTTCTGTGAGGTAGATGTTGTGAGGCTTGTTTTGGGTAGAATACATCACTGAAGTGGGAGTATTCTGAAGGAATATCAATAGAACGACTCTCCAGGGAACTTTCAATAGACATGGAATTCAAGGGAATTGTCAGAGCAGGAGACATGGATTCTGGAAGATGTGGGAAACATTCAGGGAAACATTTTCATTAACCGTTTTCATCCCACTTCAGTACTTTTCCAGTGGCCCAGTAATTGGAAGGTCCATGGGAAACAAGCCATGGGTGCCCTAGAACAATCCCAGTGGTGAAATTCTCTAGAACCAGCAGCTTGATATTCTCTACATGCAACAGTACAATGCATATTTGAATGAGTCCAATGCAGTAACAAGCTGAGGAGAGCATGAACTGAAACACAGCAATGAGCAGTAGTGAGTTCAACAATTATGGGTTATGGATATACATGTACAGGGGCAGTAGAAACCACACTCACAGCAGATAGTGGAGGCTGATCGTGGGACATGTCTTGATTACATGTCCATTCTTTCCACAGTAAATACACAATCTCTGGGTCAGCCGACAATAACGTTTGGCCGAGGACAGTCTGGTGGTATCCACCTGCATGGGCTCTTGTTGGGGTTCTGAAGAGCTGGGGTACTCTGATACTGGTGCTGGTGGTGTTGTTGATGGTGATGGAAGGACACACCAGAGGGAATCCAATGGATCCAAGTCTGTTTGATACGTGATGTTAAGGTCTGGTCTTCTGTTGTGTGAGACTGGACTCAGACATCTGTTGTATCAAATAGATGGGTTTATTGCAGATATTCTGCATATGGAATATATGAAGTGATGGTCAATAAAAAGTTCTTAGATGACCAGAGTTATGGAACTGGGTGATAATAAAATCGAAGGGGACAAGATTGCTGGAGCATCGGTAGGAATCTGGAGGTAGGAATGAGAGTCCTATTCATTTTGGAGACCATAAAAAGAGTGAGGGAAAATGGGGTGGTCTTACAGGGTGGTGATGATGGGTAATGTGATCAGGTGCACATGTACTCAAAATTGGTGATTGGAATTGGTGATTAGTGAGAGAGCCTGGAGTATCCGTGACACTCTTGTGCTCTCCAATGATATTTCTGTAGTCCTGGCAGGTGAGCAGCAAGATTCATTTGAACCATTCAGTTCAGTTATGTAACAATGTCTTTCAGTAAAGACAAAACTCCTGGTTGTGCTGACTTGAGTCAAAATGGTTGGGAACCTGGATGCAAATTTCATCAGAAAATGTGTCTGGAATTCAGGCCAGGCAATTCTTACTTTATGCTGTGACCCTTTAAATTGAGAACCAGGTATGTGCCCTATGTTCCTACTTTTCTGCTTTGAGATCAGAGGGTGATGCCCTCAGAGGAGAACTGGAGCCCTTTGTCTATTTTAGAGGCTTGCAGAAAGGAAGTGCCCTCTAGACTGCTCATCCCTGCTCTAGAGTGTTTCTTCCTCTTGGTCATTGGGGTGTAGCACTAGTTCATAGGCTCAGGACTACTTTGGCAAACCTTTGTCAAGTAGCACAATATGTAGTTACATCCACAAATGGTGGTTAAAACTGTACTGTGCCAAAAGAAAGCCATGTGTTGGCTTTGGAGGTGGCATGGATTCTGTGTCCGAACCAAAAAAAGAAAAGGGTCATCCAGACTGTTACCAGCAACAAGTCCAAAAGCCAGGGTCTGTCATGGTATGGTTTTGATGTCAGTGCTCTTGGCAATGGTAACGTGCACTTCTGTGATGGCGTCATTAATTCTGAAAAGTATATTGAGATTTTAGAGCACAATATGCTGCCCTCAAGAAGACCTCTTTTTCAGGGATGCCCATGCATATTTCAACAAGACAATACAAAACCACATGCTGCACACATTACAAAGTCCTGGCTGTGGAGTAAGAGGACACAGGTACTTAACTGGCCAGCCTGCAATCCAAACAAACTAACTAACTAACTAACTAACTAACTAACTAACTAACTAACTAACTAACTAAATAAATAAATAAATAAATGAATAAATGAATAAATGAATAAATAAATAAATAAATAAATACATACATACATAAATAAATATATATTGAGGAACACATTAAATATAGTGTGTTGTATTGTCTGCAACGAAATACAAGTCAAAGTAAATTTAGAAATCACTACTTTCCTTTTTTGTTTTCCATACTGTGCCGATTTCAGATTTGGGATTGTAGAAACTCTGCAATGCTATTATAGACTGACTTTCATGTGTTTCACGAGCACTTTAAGTGCAACAATTCTGACTGGCAAAGATGTCATGTAAACAAATGCTATTTTTAAAAAGGTTTGAGGAAATATTCAAATGCCTTACCCTGTCTTGCTGTTTCAGTTACATATGTGTCACACATGGAGCAAAGCTGCACATTTCAAGGCAGTTCTGAGGACCTTTCAAATGAATGCAATTTAAATGTGCAGTAACACAGTAACATAGTTACTGCGTGGGTTTCCTCCGGGTGCTCAGGTTTCCCCCACAAGTCCAAAGATATGGTGAATTGGGTAAGCTAAATTGTCCGTAGTGTTCGTGTGTGAATGAGAATGCATGGATGTTTCCCAGAGATGGGTTGCGGCTGGAAGGGTATCCGCTGCGTAAAACAAATGCTGGATAAGTTGGCGGTTCATTCCGCTGTGGCGACCCCGGATTAATAAAGGGACTAAGCCGAAAAGAATATGAATGAATGAATATATATATATATATATACCTGTAGCATTTTATCTATAACATAAATTGTCTTTGCTTTTTAACTTTTCATTTTGTAGCACTTCAGAAACAAAATGAGAATCATATTTAAAAAATAAATCTCAGCTACAGTACATCTTAGTTGTCATGTTTTTTTTATCTTAGTACATCTTTTTATGTTTTCATCTTCTGCACTGTTCAAATTTGCTACTTTTTGTTTTGTTAGGGATGAAAACTTCCTCTGAATTAAACTCCTAATAATCAGATAAATATATATTTTTAAAAAAATTGTAGGAATCTGTTAATCAACCTCAGTTCTGACTCCTGATCCAAACTAAAAATTTGCACAATTTTACTTTTTAAATGATTTCATAAATGATGTCACTAATTTTGTGAAAAAAAAACCCCACATAAAATGATGCGTTCACAATATAAAAAGTAATTGTGGACTGAATTTGGACATGTGAATGATTAGTAACAACATTGGCTTTGATGCATTGTTAGATTTTAATCTTTTCTCCCTACACTCTTAAAAAAAAGGTTCCTTGAGGTTCTATATAGAACCCTAGGGTTCTATACTTGGCCAGTAGAACCTTTTACCCAAAAAATGGTTCTATTTAGAACCCTTTGAGTGCAAAGAACCTTTTTGATTAAAATGGTTCTATAATTTATGATTTATAACATAATTATATAGTAAAGATTATAAATAATAATAAGCTATAACACAGAGAGACAAATCTTTTTGAGTCAAAACCTAATAAAATGACTGCTATGGTCAAAAACCTAATCAATGTATGATGGGATTTTTGTTTCATGCAGGTTTGTACACCATATAACTAATATTTATCTATGCTTAATATTTAACATTTTTGACGAATTATTTTGTGAAATTAATTAAATAACCAGTTTATTCAGACTGTACAGAGTGTTGTTATGGTTTAATAAATTATTTTAAACTAATAATCATGAAGAAGCCCTCTGGTGACGTCATTCATTGGTGGACTGGACTGATGATGAACAGGTGGTGAAGAGCCTGGAGAGTGACGGTTAATTTTTGAAAAGGAGAACTCCGCTTTTGCAGCTCTATCATTCAGGTACGTTATTACTCTTTTAAAACTATAATAATGAAATATTTTGTATTACGGGGTAATGTTTCTCTTCCCTTGTGTTATATGGTGACAGACTGAATAAGGGGTAACGTTAATATGGATTAATACTGTGCTTGTAAGTTTCTGATGGCCTCGACCGACAGCCTTCGGTTCAGGAATCTGTGTCAAGCTGACTTTGCTCTGCTTTTTGTTCGAAATAAGTTACAGTTTCGCTTTATTTGTTTGTCAGTATTAATTAACATCAACAACAATAAAACAGCTGCGTTATTCAATGGCGGGCTCCGAGAGGGAGCGTGAAGCGCGTGCACACTCTTTTAATGGTAACTTCTTATGAGCCGATTTCCGCTTTCGTGCAGTTTTTATCTCCAACCTTGAACAAACGAGTACTCCCAGCTTGTTCGTGTGTGAGTTTAGCCGAGTTTAACTCGGGCTAAACTCTGTAAAGTAGTGTACACGCCGGCTAGTCTGCATTAAAACCGCAAGGGAGCATGTCGCGCTCGTGCCCGCCCGAGTCTATACACGCGCCCGCCCGCCCGAGTCTATGCACGCGCTATTGTGATGATTGCTAAGTGTATTATTGAAACCTTTTAAAGCCAAAATAATCCATAGATAAAATATCAGGTGTTATTTATGAAGGACATACAAACATGCAGGCTAAATGTATTGTGAAATGTTGAACCTTGTTAAATATAGGCTACATGTATATATTGTGCTAAATAAGTGTAAATTCATATTTTAATGTATATCTTTCTTTTCTTCAAACAGCCTGGAAACTGAACTGCATCGTAAATCTTGTGCTCGGTATGTATTATTGCTTTTAATTCTAAACAAACTGTATTAAGTATAATGAAATAAATATTATAAAAGACTTTAACATTGTATTGTAACCTGGGCTGCAGGACACAAATAGCTTTGAAGAGGAAGGATCCCAGCTTAAAGAAGGACATGCGTTACATCCATAATTGTGACACAATTATCATCAACAAGGACACCTGGTAAATATTGTATTTTATAACATGCATATGTCAGACTTGGTTGTTGTGTACTGAAATAATATATTTATCACAAAAATGTTCTATTACTTATTGCTGCTGTTTGTACAGTGAGAATATTAAGGTCATTGCTTATAAAAAAGTCCTGCAAAGAAAAAATATGTTTTAAAAGAAAGTGTAAATTTGCCTACAGGATACCTTGTTGGAATGTCTGCAAAACAAATTTAAAAATGAAAGGATTTCAGTGGTGAGCTCATCAATCATCTCGCAAATGAAACAAATTAATGGGATGAAAAGGAAGTGAACTGTACTCTGAGGAACTTAACACAAGGCAAGTTCAGTTCAATACATTTTATGCCAAAGGTAGATTAATTCTGTATTATAAATTCATATTTACACACTCTTAAATGCTGTCTTCCTACCTCAGACTGTGATGGACCTGGAATGCGACACCAGATAGTCATAAGTCAAGAACCGAATGAACACCCTTTTCCAGAGTACAGATTATGGAGGGGTTTGCAGAACTAATGGAGCAGTTTCTTCTTCTTGGAGTGCCACAGCTTGTGAGTAAACACTGTTACATTGTGTGCCAAATAGTTTTGCGTCCATGATGACTTTAAGAAACTTGTATTGCTGAAAATATGTAATTTGGAAACTTACACATGAAGTAAACAAAATGTTTTTTGCATTTAGGATGCTGCATAGAAAACTTGGTGAAGAACACAGAAACATCTTTTAAAAAAATGGCCCAAAAAGGGACAGAAAGAAGGTAGTGCTCCATGACAGTCTCATTGGACCAGCAGAGGAAACCGCAGAAGGTAACTACACCCTATACTACATACAATTTGCCCCAAACACACACACACACACTCACACACACTTTAATTGTATTAATTCTAACTGTAATTCTATTTGATGACTTATGTTAATTGGTTAAAAGTACTCAACATTAAAATATTGTTTTACAGAAATCCAAAGGTCCTACACCATCCAGGATTCAGCAGCTCTCCTGATTCCACCAAGGCTTGAAGTTTCAGCATTAAAATGGACAACACTCACTCGCTATCCTTCAACTTCCTCATTTATCAGAGGCACCACAGAGGAGTGAATCACCAACTAATCTGCCCTTTCCAGCCACAACCCAGCACTTGGAAACCCATATACTCTCTCATAGATCTACACACATTCACTCACTATGGCCAATTCACCTATACTGTACACATGCTTTTGGACTGTGGGGTCAACCGGAGCACCCAGAGGAAACTCACATGAACACTGGGAGAACTTGCAAACTCCACACAGAAATGACAACTGGCCCAGTCGGGACTCGAACCAGTGACCTGCTTGCTGTGAAGTGACAGTTCTAACCAGTGAGCCACTGTGCCACCCATGGACAAAACTATTTACCTTATAAGAGAGGCTGACAGACATGGACATGCTACAGGTTGTGGAATGGCTGTTTGCAGTGTTTTGTCTAATCATTCTGCAATGTTTTAGTAATGTTTCTTATTAAATTATGTATAAAAATGGATGTTGTGATGACCAATACATGCAGGTACCATTCACTTTTTGAAATTGTAGTGTTATTTAATAGATGTTTTGATTGTTTGTGTATTGTTTCTATCTGCATTGTGATATATTTCTCTTAATTTTAGAGATGTGTGAAAGTTAAGCTCTGTATTTGTTCAAACAGTAAAAAAGCTTATAAAAGTGAAGTCATTACAATAACAGTGTTGAATGCCATTAAACTGTTAAGGTAGATCTGCTGTCCAATGCAAAGTATGCAGAGGTGCAATTTTAAATATTAAAAAAAAAAATTTGTATAATGAATTGAATAAATTTAAACAATTTGAATTGTCTGGATTGGTTTTATTTTTTATTCATTAATAAGTAACAATAATTCAATAATAAATCAAAAGAACCCTTAAATGGTTCTAAATAGAACCATCTAACTTGAATTCAAAGAACCATTTGGGGTTCTATTTAATGAACCCTTAAAATGGTTCTATATAGAACCTTTTTGGGGTTCCATATATGAAGCGCTTGATAGAACCGTTTTTGGTTCTATATAGAACCGTTTGTTTTAAGAGTGTAATTTACTGTTGTTGGCTGTTTTTGACTTCCACTATAACCACATTCGATGGTGCATAAATACAGTCTTTGTTTATATTTATATTGTTTATATAATTCTAAGAACTGAGGTGCAGATTTTCTTAGACACATCAATGTAAGTGCACAAAGGTCATTCTCACATTCTCACAGACACACATACACACATTAGTTTGCTGTTATACTCTATATAAAATCCAGAAAAAAAGTGTTAATGGTGCCAATTCATGGTCAACAGTAAAAATGACAAATTTTACCTCTTCTTACCACCAACAATCAAAAAAGCATGATTATACGGTGTCATGGTTCTGCAACCCAACAAATATGATTATAATGGAAGTCAATGGGACAAGAACAGCCACCAATAGTATATTAGGGAGAAAAAAAAAATGAAAATCAATCAAAAGCAATGCATCAAACGGCAATGTGGTTTCATATGTCCAAGACTTTGACAAAAAGTTAAAAAAAAAAAATTCCAGTCACAATTAGTTTTTTGTATTGAAAATCTATGTTTGTATATATATATATATATATATCTGATGCATTTTTACTGAATTTAATTATAGGATGTTTTAATCCCTTACGTAACAAAAAGAAAGTAAATTTGCCTAGAGTGTATTGTTGAGGCTTTTAATAATTGAAAGCATTTTCTCAAAAATAGACTTTACAATAAGATTTGTCACCAAAGATCATTCTGCTAGCTGAAACACAGAAAAAGTTATGGTCTAATTAGAACTCAAAATCACCCCAGAATGCATGAAAACATCCCCAACAGTACATAAGCGTTAAGCAAAAACGTGGATGATTTAAGTTATAGTCGCTTAAGCAAAGAGAGCATCATTTCATTTAGGTTATTGGCCCAATTTAAGTACTGATGAGATCAAAGACAGATTAGGTGACCTGTTTAGCAGCCAAACCCACTTCCTGTTGCATTTTATTTATTGGCCCTTTAGAATGTCACATTACCATTTTATGGATAATAAAGCACACCGCATGCTTTCCCGTAAGATCCTTTAGATAAAATGGTATTACAAGAAGTATACAGGAAAATCACAACTTTATACTGATTTTGGTCTTATCTTTTAATTAAAAATAAACAAATACATAAAGAAATACACAAAGCAAAGTTGGTATGATCTATACAGTGCTTGAGGGGCATTTTGTAACTGTAGAACATGATAAAAACCATGAATAATTAGTACAAGGGATAACATGTTTTGACAGAAACTGTTTCTCAGCTGTCTGAAGCTCTCAAAGTTGTGCAGATGTAAATGTCATGCGTGACAAAATTTTGAAACAGCACATCCTTTCTTTTCCTCGAATGAAAAAAAAGGCTGTTCTCGCTTTTCTAGGAATACCACAATTGGCATGGAGCGGAGGGAAATAGCAGGTTTTACTGACAAGCTCATGTACATATACAGGGGATAGCACTATTATTTAACAGGAAGTAACAGACCTATTGAACATGCAGAGCTGGGCTTACGGGCTTATCACACACCATATCTGCCTGGTCAGCAGCCAGAACAAAGTGGTTCATTCAACAATTGTGCAGCCTCTCCAGCAACCCTGCTGAATCTGATAGACATAGGTCCCTTCACTGCATGCAACATGGTTAAAGTAATCATTTCAATAGTTTCTCATGTGTGAAATTTATATCCAATGAAAGCATCTGAGGGGATCTAAAAGTTATTAACTGATGCTCATTTAGAATTGCAATACTTAAAAAGTATATAAAGAACATTTATAATTACAGTTCTCAGTTTTTACAGTGACCCTACAGGACAGGATAGTTGTAAAATGTGAATTTCAGAGTAGATAAAGAGAGACATGATCATACACTTACTTATTTTCAAATAAAACAGACATGAAGTTTTTAAATTAAACCTTACTGTATATATCACAGAAGGGGGACTGAGACCAGAACTGACAGTGTAAATGTTTATTGCACAGTTTATTGTTTACATGGATTGTTCATAATGTTGGATATAACGGATTGTTTATAATGAATATAACTGATTATTGCAGATAATGGATAACAGGTAATATGGCAAACAGGTAAAATCTTTTCTCTTGTAGAAGGTGAGCAGTAGGCTAGGATGGTATGAACCGGAGACTGATGGAAGACGATGAACACAGATGAGATACATGAGAAACATACAACCAAGAGGAAACCAACGCTAGAAAGACAGACGAAGACACTGTGGGTACACTGGAGCAGACAAGGTAAGTATAAGTATCACAATTGGTGTGACTCAATGTGAGCATTTGTCCTTCTCAAAGCGACGAGGCCGGACACTGAGTAAAGCGGAGTGCAGGGTTTTATGGTCCGGAGAGATAAGCGGGGCATGCAGTTGCGTGAGTGATCAGTATTCAGGTGATGGGGATCTTGCTGATTGGGGAGAATGTGAACAGGTTTAGTCATATGATTGGGAAATCCATCGTTAGCTAACTAAGGTCGCAAGTTCTGTTGTTACAAACATAATTCGTTGATTTGGCATTTTCCAAATCCAGCATTCCAATGGACCTTCGCAAACTGAATCGCAAACGTGTACACTTGCAACTACACCTCTAGAGCTGTAGTTAGAAGCGTAGTTCCTGGCTGTGCTCTATTTCCAGTTATCCCCTCCCCCCATGCCTTATTCATATAGAACATTCTAAGGCCCCGTTTACACTAGTACGTTTTCGTTTTAAAACGCATAAGTTTTGCTACGGTTACGCCATCCGTCCACACTACGCCGAAGTTTTCGAGGTGCGAAAACGGAGCGTTTTAGAAACGCTGGAGAGGGCATTTTCATTCTAAAACGCCGCTGCTGCGTCTCAGTGTGGACGGATATCTTTGAAAACAGAGGCGTGGCTGCTGAGATCCGCTACGTGATTGGGGATTTGGGTCATTGCGTAACCTTCCCTTATTCGTCAAGCGCACGTGGCTATAACGTCACCGGCAGACGGCAGACCAGCCTTCACTGTAAACACTGTATTTTCGATAGCCATGGATGTTTTATATTCATTTGTTACTTTAAGTAACAACTCGACCTCATCGTCTGTCCTCAAAAAGACCTCTCTTGCTTTCTGTGCCATCGCGTTCATCGTTCAACCAGCGTTTGTTGACTAACAATAATCAAATGCCGAGCAAGACACATGCTTCCTGTTTATACTTGAACGCGCATGCTCAGAGTGCGCGAATGGTGCGCGAATGGTCACGTGATATACGTTTCTGGTGGAGGGAGATCTGTTGAGATCCGCTAGTGTGGACGTAGATCAATTTCATGCTAAAATGCCGTTTTTAAACTTAAACGCACTAGTGTAAACGGGGCCTAACATTTAAACTAGGAATGATTTAAAAAGAAAACATTAGGCAACACTTTATTTTGATGGTTCACTTGAGTTTTAGCAGACTGTCTGCTTAATATCTGTTGATACTAACATTTAACAGTCCTTCAACAGACATTTAACTGACTATAAGAAACTTTGCATGTACATGTCAACTTACACTAACCCTAACCCAAACTCCAACCTAACAGTCTACTTATAATATAATAAGAATTAGTTGGCATGTAGATACAATGTAACTTAAATTCAACTAACGGACCATCAAAATAAAGTGTGATCAAACATTAAAGTCACCTCTCTAAGGTATAATTTGCTTTCAAAATATTTTTAACAGTTCAGTTTAAGCGATCTTCATATTGATAATTGCGTTCCCCTCCCACTACGCACTTTTAAATCATTATGCTATTTTGAAGACAGCTGTGGCTCATGACAAAAGCTATAGGTGACTATTATTTAAAAGTGGAATTTATGTTACGTCGCTAAAGCTTGTGATGTTAATGGTTTTAATTTATAGTAGGTTATATATTAAGAAATGCGTCTGTACTGTATATGACATGAGCCTGTTGATTAGAACATTTTTGCTGTGGTTTGAATGTGTCAAATTGTAAAAGTAGACTTCTCCAAAAAAAATGTAATAAAAAATAAAATATGAAGAATATCTTACTAATAATAGACTAATAATATTACTACTATTGCTACTACTATACTACTACTACTACTAATAATAATAATCATGATAATGATGATTATAGGATTCTTTTTATTTCTTATTATATAGCCTACTGTGAATTAGGCCTACCACCATTAACAATTTATAGATCACAATTTAGATTACAATACGTGTTAGCTAAGTGGTTTTATGTGGAACAGGCTTTTCTCAATAATATTTGTAAAGGAAACATACATAGTTGATATAGTTCATGTCGTTTACTTATATTTCAAATAATATGGAAAAAAAGAGCATGTTTTTTTTACTATAACTAATATTGGATATTTTTTTAAATGCATGTGTGTGTAAAACATTATAATTTGCACAAAAAAATTAAGCTGCTTTTCTCAAAAAAAAAAAAGTTACTCCACCCCGTTGAGCATCATTATGAATGTTTTATGGTATAACTAATGTGGTTCAAATGACTGATCTGTGACAGAGAAACTATGGTTTTTGGGAAACGTCACTTAATCGTTCTTTTCCCAAACGATGCATCGTATTATGATAGTTCAGCCGTGAGTTATGTCATTGTTTGGGAAACGCACCCCTGGCTGTGACTATATATAGAAAGAGTATTCATTTATGAATTATTTATTGGTGTGCTTGTTTGTTTGTTTGTTTGTTTATTTCACAAAACTTCATTTGCTTTTGCTTGTGGTATATTAACATTTAAAAGATTAGCACTACAAAGAAACATCACATTCTATATTCAACAAATATACAAAAACAACAACAACATCAATATAATATAATATAATATAATATAATATAATATAATATAATATAATATAATATAATATAATATAATATAATATAATATAATATAATATAATATAATATTTTCCAAGAGATGGGTTGCAGCTGGAAGGGCATCCGCTGCGTAAAACAAATGCTGGATAAGTTGGCGGTTCATTCCGCTGTGGCGACCCCGGATTAATAAAGGGACTAAGCCGAAAAGAAAATGAATGAATAATATAATATAATAATGTCCATTCAATATAATATTCATTAATTAATTCATTTGTTCATTTTCTTTTCAGCTTAGTCCCTTTATTCATCTGGGATCGCCACAGTGGAATGAACCACCAACTTGTCCAGCATATGTTTTACGCAGTGGATGAGCTTATATTAATATTAATAATACAGTTATCAAAATTAATAAATGTAAAAGCTTCTGATTATATGTTATACGATATATATATCGTAGTTGGGAAATGGTACGTTGTACTTGCAATGTTAATAATTATTAACACACATATGAGTATTATGCAAAATTATATGCAGCAGCTAAATAAACAAATTGAATCATAACCTATTGCTGGTTCTTTTATTTTAGGTTGAGAAACAGCACTGTCCAGTCATCATCCTTGACTGGAACGTTCTGTTTTACAATTAAGGAATTATGTCTTTGATAAACAATTTAGGTTTGAAAATTGTTTTGTTGTTTCAAGATAGAACAAGCTATTTCTAGCACTGACGTTTATGCTCTACGTGCATAATGTCCAGTCTCTTTAATATAATGACGTTCATGATCAAACGAAAATGGGTGGTGTCATCGTGTCCAAAACAGACGGACAGGCTTGGCTTGTGTTGCCATGCCAATTCTGGTAAAAGTCGATCAGAGGTATAGCTTCCTAATTAGCCCTAGTGAAGAGGCTGATTATTTCTCTTGTTGGGTGTAATGTGGCGTGGCATTTGTTACAAGCTGCCAGTGACCTTTGGCTTTGCCACCCGTCCTACAAAGCAACCTACATGTCCTAATGCAATTAGCCAGATTTTGTAGCGCACTTCACACAGCAAGTCAACGTCGCTTTGTACAAACGAACATCTTTTTTTGACATTTGAATGGCAGGATAGGAGCTTTAGTGCATTATCTGTTCTGCTTAGTTAATTCTGAATCTAAGATGAAATGCTGAGGGAGACTTTTGATGCTGAGGGATTTTTATTTTCTGTCTATCTGCCAGAAAATCAAAAGACAAACCTTTTGTTCTGAGACAATTTTATCTTAAACTAAGCAAAATAATCTCTCGAGTTCTGCCAAGCAATCATCATACTTATCTGTTTTATCAAAATTATCAATTATTTCATTTGAATCTTATTCATGTAACAATATTAATATGATTTATCAGCTCAATTATGTTATTTTTGATGTTTAAATATTTCACTTTCAGCTTAATATGCCAAAACAAGATATTATAAAATGGTTTGACAGGGTCTATTTTGCAAATGCATGTGATTAAATCACATCATTCAACAATTACAACTGTAACATTTGGACCAAATGCAATTATTAGAATAATCTTTTAGAGTTCTTTTTTTTCCTTTTTGGTAACACTTTATAATAACTACACACTATAAATCAATTATTAAGAATTAGCAAATAAGTAATTCATTATTTGCTAAGTATTAAAATTAGTAAGCAGTTTATAAATACAGCTACAAATGCTGTATTATTGACTTGATTGTGTTTATATACTTTATTAATGATTATTTTTTCATTACTCAATTAAGTATTGTATCATTTACAAACTAGTTATTTAGGAATAGATGGTGCTATTTTAAGATAATTCAGAATGCATAAGTAAAAAAAAATAAACTTAAAAATTGTTAACTCAGTTTACAATTGTAAGCCATATCACCCCTGCAGCCCAAGAGCGGGGTACTCACTGAAGCTAAGCAGGGCTGAGCCTGGTCAGTACCTGGATGGGAGACCACATGGGAAACCTAGGTTGCTGTTGGAAGTGGTGTATGTGAGGCCAGCAGGTGGCGTGCAACCTGTGGTCTGTGTGAATCGTAATGCCCCAGTAAAAGTGAAGAGGACACTATACTGTCAGTGGGCGCCGTCTTTCGGATGAGACGTTAAACTGAGGTCCTGACTCTCTGTGGTAATTAATTATATTCCAAACAGTAACCAACTATTCTTAAATACAAATGGCTTATAAATAATGCAATAGTAATGAACAATTAATAAGTAATAAAGCATGAATTATTAAACACATTGTAAATGTGCTTACAAGTCAAGAATACAGCATTTGTAACTGTACTTATAAACTGCTTACTAACGTCTGTAAATGTAGAGTTTATGATTAACAGATAATGAATTGTTTGCTAATGCTTAAAAGATGATTTATAGTGTGTAGTTATTATAGTGTTACCTTTTTTATAGCTATCAGTCTAAAAAGAGACTTTTAATCTATATTGTTAAATTGTTTAGGAAAACTCATACCATATAGATGTATCCACAAGGTTGTGTTCGTTTTTCACCTGGTGTTTACTTTATAGCTGTCTATAACATATGATCAGTCTGTCTGTCTGTCTGTCTGTCTGTCTGTCTGTCTGTCTGTCTGTCTGTCTGTCTGTCTGTCTGCCAGTCTGTCCATTTACTTCTGTTTATGCTATAACAAGTTGTATCTACTCAATTTTGTTTGTTCTTAAAAAGAAACAATATTTGCAAGATATTTCAGTCAAAATTTAAAGCGTTGGTACTGAAACAGCACTCATCAGAGTTAAATATGACCTGCTCTTATAGTCCGATTGGTTGCATTTCTCTGTTATTGTTGTTAGTCAGTGCTGTCTGTGGTATTATTGGTCACAGCATTTTACTAGATAGCTTTGAAAATTTGAAAAGTTGTGCTGGACTGGTTCAGTATACCCAACTGATATCAATGTGTAGCTGTTAATGAAGATCAAAAATACACCATGAGGTAGCACAAGGCTCCTGCTTTTTACATTGTATTATTAGGAGATATCATTATAAATGCAAGTTATTTTCCACTGTTTTGTCAACTCTAGGTAACACATTATTTTGATGGTCTGTTTGAGTATTATTTGACTGTCTGCTTAATATCTGCTGATACTGCTCCTTCAACAGACATTTAACTGTCTATAAGAAACTTTGCAAGTACATGTCAACTTACACTAACCCTAACCCCAACCTAAAAGTCTACTTATAACCTAATTAGAATTAGATGACATATAGATGTAATGTAGCTTAATTCAATGAACGGACCATCAAAATAAAGTGTGACCCAACTCTACATCTCCTCACAGCTTAATGATTCGTATAAAGTCACGTAACTTATCCAGTACATTGTATAGTTGATATCCTTGATGGATGTGCAATTAAGTCATCACTGTTAATCAAGAATTTGGGAGAGATATTTGATAGCAATGACTTATTTGAAGGTCAAACTTCAAGGATCTGTAAAATCACACTTTTTCATTATTTCATTTCATAACATTTTCATTATTAAAAAAGTTACCATATTATGACATGCTATATGTCATCAATGTCTAATGCAGAAAAGATCATTCATGCTTTTATACCCTTGCAGTTAGATCACTTTTAATGTATTATTAGGTGGTTGCCTCTAGGCAATATGTTCAAATAATTCTGACCAACTGACTACATCAAATTATAAAAATACGCAGAAAATCAGTTTCATATCTAGTACCTAAACTTTGGAACAAATAAAATATTCAGCAGAGCAACATGACAATGATAAAATTCCTGTGAATTAAAATGTGGTGTGCATTTTAAAAGCATAACACACTGATTCCATTAACAATAAATGATGTCATTAGACAAAAACCTTACTGAGAGTGAGCATATTTTTTTAGAATTGAAAAAGCAAGAAACAATAAATAAACGTGTGAAGAGGTAAGGTATGCGTTTTCTTATGAGCGATGCTCTCCATTCTCTTTGAAAACTTCAGAATCAGCTGGTCTCCATATCTCCAGATCCCTATAGCGGTTGAAATGATTGTTATTCTGGAAGAACATCACAGCTGGTTTATCACCATCACATCCAAAATCAATAAGCCATGACATTGGCGGTGCAACAGATGGATATACTTGGAGATGGGCCCGAGCAACTTCTCAACCATATGCCGTTTTTTTAAATATACGTTATAGCAAAAGGCAACATGGGAGTCATTGTTAAATCTACCCCAGCGGGGTCTGTAAGGCGGGACCCTAGTACAGTATGTGTCATCTGTAACCGACGTGCTTAGCAAATGTTTATTCACTTCGTTTGAAAATGGTAAAATCAAAGAACATATTGCTACCATCAGAGCCACAGCTATGTATTCTGGGCCTCTGGGATGTAAATGGATCTATATTTACTTATACCACTTGTAATTTTATTTGGTAAAGTTCAGACAGGGACGTGGCATATATATGATACTAATGTTTAGCCAATCAGATTGAATTTTGCTCAAGTAATTTCTCATTTTTTCTTTGATCTCTGTTTTAGCTGGATTATGTTAACCAATGTTTTCATACAGTACAGTATGCTGTAGCATGTAGTGAATTAGATGGAAATCTGTAACATTGACCGTGTTTGTTTGTCCTACTATGGAAGTCAATGGAGGTTGTGCACAGATTTTATAAAATGAAACTATTATTTCACCTCAAAACAAGAACCCAAAATTGATCACTCTTCAGAAGGTTGTTTCAAATCCAGAAGACATTTGTGGAAAATAAATTAAAATGTTTTAATCAAATATTTATACCTACTGTATGATAATACAATTCTAGTATATTTGTCTCATAACTAAAATCTGTTCATCCATGCAAAACTCTGACACATATCAACACATTTGCTTCAAACCATTTAATCCAAGTCTGAATAGATGCTCTTATTATGATCAGATTTATTTCAGACTTTTTTTCAGATATTAGCATTCAATTCACTCAATGGAGGACAAACATGCTTACCAAACATACAACTGTAAATGTACAACAACTGAACCACAGAGAAGAAGTACTTCTTACTGCATATTTTTTGCTCTGTAAATTTTACAAAATGAAATACTCATAATTAGGTACTGCCATCGATACAAACTTACAGCAACCAAAGTGTCTTAGCTGGAAAACTACTTTGCCACAAAAGTGTTCTCAAGCCCTAGCAGCTTACATTTGTTAGAAAAAAAATAAGTCATGCAAGTATGTATGATGAAGCAATTGCATATTGAAAATATATATAAAAATAATACTTTATTTTAACAATAAATGTTTCTTATGAATTTGAGGGCAGGTCAAAAAAGATGTTGTTCAAAAACAACCAACAACACTATAGGCTGGCTTTTTGCATATTTGCTCTGGATCCACATTGATTAATTACCATAGTAACCCTAGAATTACTTGCGTGGATAGTTCTTAGTCTATTCTTTCTTTTAGCTATGAAATTAATAGTTAAAATAGTGTAATGGGGTGCATTAATTGTTAACAAACAAATACATTATATATATATAT
>CAIGQQ010015131.1:10108579-10137892 GCA_903798035.1 Danio albolineatus | reverse complement strand
TCCTCCGGGTGCTCCGGTTTCCCCCACAAGTCTAAAGACATGTGATATAGGTGAATTGGGAAGGCTAAATTGTCCGTAG
Organism: Danio albolineatus; assembly: GCA_903798035.1. Taxonomy (NCBI): domain Eukaryota; kingdom Metazoa; phylum Chordata; class Actinopteri; order Cypriniformes; family Danionidae; genus Danio; species Danio albolineatus. The sequence goes on along the minus strand of CAIGQQ010015131.1, from coordinate 10,137,813 downwards.
TGTATGAGTGTGAATGAGTGTGTATGGATGTTTCCCAGAGATGGGTTGTAGCTGGAAGGGCATCCGCTGCATAAAACAAATGCTGGATAAGTTGTCGGTTCATTCCGCTGTGGCGACCCCGGATTAATAAAGGGACTAAAAGAAAATGAATGAATGTATGTACATATATATGTATACATGTTGGGTTATTTTGTAGTGTAAAATAAGAAAGTTGCTTTTGTATACAGTATACAAAGTAGTAGTCTGTATTATGCAAGAGAGAAAAAAAATACTTATTATTATTACTTACTATTAATATGTATGTTTGTAGTATACTAACTTGCGGTGAATGTACTGTATAAAACTCAGAAAGAAAGCTAAGAAACTAAGAAAGAGGGCAACAATATAATATATAATATAATATTTATTTCAGATGTGCAAAATTGTATATTTTAGCATTATTTGGCAAACATATACAATGAAAAATTTCACTGCACATCTGTTCTTTCATGGATGATCACGTCTAATCTAAAATTATTACAATTATATATTTTTTGCAGTGATCTGAAAAAAATACTTTTGAGAGATTTTCACAATTATGTTGATGAAATGGTCATAAAATGGTTAAAAGCCATGGACAAATGCGGTTTTGTGCTTTTCCCTGCATTTTCTTTTCTTTTTCAAACGTGTGCTCATTATTACTTTACTTGAAGACTCATGGGTATTAATTTAAGCCTCAACCCCTTATGCAGTATGTAGTTGTTAGACTCATAAACGTTTTACACTTATGTGGAAAATGTCTTTTTATAGGAAACACACAGATCCTGAAAGCTAACATATCTTTTAAAAACCTCACAGGCCAGCAGGCCACTGCAAATAACAGATTTAGATGAAAAGAACATGTAGCACTTCTGAAATCCCTGATTTCAGAAGTGCAGAAGCACAAAGTGTTCTCACTTCCAGCAGAATCCCCTCCAAAGCTCTTGGCTGCAAAAGTATCACCATATAAGTATGTTTACCTATTCCTGAAACCTTTCCAGCACAATGAGAGCGGATAACCATGACAGCAGAGGAGGAAAAGATACTTTAAGAGGCATAAAGGGCTTTGATATTGAACAGCAGCAAGGGGATAGAGAACAGAGTCTCCTTCCTGTGAAAGCAGAATGCTTCATTTCCCATCTTGGCCACATATGGCCAAGCCATATTAACTCTCTCATCATTCCAGCTGCTCTGTGGAATTTTTACTATCGGCATTCCTCCAGTGGTATTGGGTAATTTACAGTAGGCCTCATTGGGCCTCAGTGACTTATTCTTACTAGAATTTCCTCAGGTGTAGCTGGAGGTTGTGTTGGACAGGTCTCTGATTAAGGCTCATTGAAAACTAAAAAATGGTCTAATTTAAAGTGACAGCCACTATTTATGATTATACCTGAAACGATTTCCAGCATTCCAAATATTGCAGCTCTCAGTGAACTATTAAAGCTCTTAACTATGATCATCTGTTGACTGTGATGACATTTCTTGGTTGTAAAAATCTGTTGAAAGGTAGAAATAAAATATGTTTTATGCATGTAGCTTGATGTAAAACAATAAAATCAGCAACCGTGCCAGTACAGAAGTAAACCACATCTAGAGATTAAGAGCTAAATTTAAAACAATATGAGTAATACTGTCTAAAATGTTTTTTTTTTATTCGGTATAGATTCCATTAAACAATTGGTCTCTTTCGTCAACTATATATATATTCATTCATTCATTTATTTTCTTTTCGGCTTAGTCCCTTTATTTATTTGGGGTCGCCACAGCGGAATGAACCGCCAACTTATCCAGCAGTATATATATATATATATATATATTATGTTTGTACAGTCTATTTGTTTGTTTGGTCAGAGAGTAAATCAGATGATGTTGTCTTTAATCTGTTGTCTTTAATCTTAAAATTAATCTTTATCACAAAAATTATTTTACAGTATAAAGACCAACTGACTGATCATTAGCTTTTATGTACAGTATACTGTTTGTATTTGTTAATATTCATGTAACAAAAACTACAATAGAGTCAGAGGGACCTAAATAGTGCTCTAAATGCTACAGAAGTTTGTTTTAAGATCACCCAGTTTTAAATGATAATGTTAAAAAACAAAATAACTTAACTATTTAAAAAACTTGTGAATAATTGCAGAATTATAAAATCCTTAATGAAAACTAAATATGCTGTAAAAGGTACTTTAATGTTATTTCTTGTGTATGCCTTCTTTTAAAATGCAAATTATTAATCATCACACATTTGTAAAGATAAAGTTTTGCACTTTTAAAATATAATGTCCATTTACACACAGCGGTTAGCTTAAACCAGAACCTATTTAAATTAGGGTATACTTGCATATTTTTAAAAAAACGACTAATGACTGTACATGTGTCTAAACAATGCGATATGATTTTCCCACAAACTGTGACAAACTCAAACTTAATCTGTCCAGGGACCAGATATGCCCCAGCAGGCACAGGACATTAACATGACATCAGATTGACGTTGTACCCCAAACATTGTGGGGACATTACATTTTGTTTGGGAATTAAAATCGTTGTGTATTTTACCACTATGACGTCTATCAGACATTGGGTTTGGGTTGCCATACCCAACGAATAAATGTCAGTATTTGACGTCAGTATGACATTGGTTCAAGATGTTGGTGCAGCGTTGGGTTTTGGTCACTTTCCAACACAAGCTAAAATTAACCAAATATAAACCTCATTTGATGTCGTAATAGGACGTTGAAATAACGTTGTCCTTACATGCTGACTACACATTGAATTTTGGTCATCACCTGACACCACGACCTAAAACTAACCTAATATTAATGTCTTATGATGTTGTGTGCCTGCTGGGGCATTACGCAAATGTCTTATTAGCCCTGAGAAGGGTCATTTACAGTAATTAGCTAGTTAATCATTGGGTGATGCAATTGTTAGGGCAGTGTAAACATCAGAGTAATTTTTTCACAACATTCTAAACAACCAATTTGTTGGTGTTTGTCTGTGTGTTGTGAATTGGCCTTTAAAGTGTGCTTTGATATGTACACTTCTCTTTAAATACATCTAAAATCGCCTTCGGCTAAACAATGTGACTTTTGATGCTAAAAAGGAAAGTCTTTTAATGGAGAGTGTGTGTATGTGTGTGCATGTGTGTTCACTCAACCCATAACCATCCATTAAAACATGCACTAATGAAACCAGAGAATGGCTTTAGCAAACTAAGGGCCAAACACACCAAAGTTAATAGGCCATCAGTCAACTTGTACAATTTTATTGCACTGGGATTGTCAGTAGTTGTGTGTGTGGTATCCGTGCATATGCGTGCGACATTAGCTTTGTGGTGCGTGTGCATGGCCTGCTGAGTGTGTACCCAACACTTTGTGAAGATATACAGCAGCACCTGGGCATTTGTGTGCCTTTTATCAACCAATAATTGCTTTCTCTCGGCTAACCTGACACCATGGCATCATTACTCCTTACTTCCAGAGTTTCTGTTCCCTGTTAGCATGTAACAGTAGCTCACGACCCTGCTTGATCAAAAAGAGACCTCAACATTAAAAAGCAAAAAAAAAAAACTGTAAACCCAAACCACATGTCAGCCTCTCCCTTGGGTTTCACCCCAATCCTCTCCTCTTCTCTTCGGCTCTGTCTCTCACATGCCCCTTTAGAAAAATGCTGAGGGCTGCAGGGTCAGCAAATTCATTGCAGTGGAGGTGCTGCTAGCGACCACGACCTGTTTGATCTCAGCACCCGGCTTGTCTCTAATAAATTAAGCAGCAATCTAGGCTATTTACTTTGGTTTGGGGCTATTTGAGCAGAGATTGTTAAATAGCCCAGTTGTGTCGTTTACGGGGGAAGTGAGAGCTTTTCCCTTCATTTAGGAGAATTCCAGCGCTTTATGAAATGAAGGGCTCTTTGCAGGGGGGCTCCTCTCAAGGTTCCCAATTCTGCCTGACAAAAGTCAGAGAAGAAAAGCATATTGTGTTTTATATGTATATTGTGGAAGGAAAGGGTTGTAATACTTCAAAGGAGTCGCTTTAAAGGTAAATGGGAAAGTGCTTATTGCAAACAGAAGCCATCATATAGCGGTCAGCCAGGAGTTACATGCCAGAGTGCAAATTAATTCCTGAAGCCTCATATGAACAGGGCCAGTGTTTGTATCTTTTGATTTGCTTTCACAATGCTTAAATTAAATATACTACTTTATTCATTGTTTCACTTGTAAATATGTTTAGCTGATACGGATATCAAATATAGTGTATAGCTATTTCAACAGTTTTTGTATTTCAAATAATATGTATTATGATACTACTACTACTACTACTACTACTACTACTACTACTATACTACTACTAATAATAATTATAATAATATTATTTATGATATTGTTTATTTCCCAGTGATGGGTTGCGGCTGAAAGGGCATCCACTGTGTAAAACATATGCGGAATAAGTTGGCGTTTCATTCCACTGTGGCAACCCCAGATTAATAAAGGGACTAAGCCGAAAAGAAAATGAATGAATGAATGATATGATTTATTTATAACAATTTTTAATTTCAAATAATGATAATTATGATAAATATAATCATTAATAATAATAATACATATGATAATAATAATGATGCACGTTCTACTACTACAACTACTACTACTACTACTAATACTACTACTAATAATAACACTACTTATATCATTAATAATAATATTAAAATGTTGAGGGCGTCACAGTGACGCAGTTAGTAGCAGGATCACCTCACAGCAAGAAGGCTGCTGGTTCGAGCCTCGGCTGGGACAGTTGGCATTTCTGTGAGGAGTTTGCATGTTCTCCCCATATTGGTGTGGGTTTCCTCCAGGTGCTCCGGTTTCCCCCAAAAGTCCAAAGACTTGGTAAAGGTAAATTGGGTAAGCTAAACTGTCCGTAGTGTATATCTGTGAATGAGTGTGTATGGATGTTTCCCAGTGATGGGTTGCAGCTGGAAGGGCATCTGCTGCATAAAACATATGCTGGATAAGTTTACGGTTCATTCCGCTGTGGTGACTATGATTAATAAAGGGACTAAGCCTACAAGAAAATGATTGAATGAATAAATTGTCAGTAGGGTATGTGTGTAAATGAGTGTGAATGGATGTTTCCCAGTACTGGGTTGTGTAAAACATAACACTGCTGTGTAAAACATATGCTGGATAAGTTGGGGTTCATTCTGCTGTGGCACCCCCTGGTAAATAAAGGGACTAAGCAGAAAGAAAATGAATGAATAGATTCAATTAATTGCTTTCTTTAAAATGACAATAAGAGATATAATTCCCCTTTTATCTCTATTTAGGAAAGTCACATGTCTGATGTCTGTCTACTGTAAAAAAAAATACATAAATAAATAAAAAAAGTGAAAGGTGTTCATCTTTAGCGGACGCAACATCACACTCATATCAGAGTTTTTTCTTCTTATTTATAACAAATGCGCCACACACTGTTCACTCATACATGCTGGCATCAGTTAGAAGGCATCACCCTACTTCCTGCTGGGAAAATTTGTTAGTCACATCCTACTACCTTTGCCATGACTGTAATTTGTAGTACGGCACTGGTTACTAGGACACCAGAAACTGCTGTCCATGGTGCTGCGGCACTGTTATTTGCTAATTAGTGATGAAGACATTTCCTCTCTAAAAACCTCTACAGACAGCTTAACTGAGTGATGTAGTTCTCCTTTCATTCGCTGCCAAATCAGCATTTTTTCTCTGGTAAGGCCTTTGTGGTAAACTCATAATAATTCCTTGAAGTCCTCAGTAAACACCTCGTTAGCATTATGCTAAGTGTCTGTGGTTCAGACTCACACAGAAACAGTGGTTAGAGATCGACATTAAATGAGGGAGAGTTTTTTTCTCCTTCATTTTATTAAGCTCATTCACTGTGCGTCACCTAACTCGGTCCAAACGAAGCGAAGAACGTTATAATCACAGTCTACATGTGTTATGAATTACACTGCTCATGCACAAAGCCTGTTGTTAGCATGTCACACTGCATAGCATTATCATCTTTAGTTAAGTGAGGCTGCAGACAACTGCTCCACTGATTATTCTGAAGGGATTTTTTATTTATTTGTTGGTTTATTTCAGTTAGGGGTTTCCTAATAAAAGAAGCATTCATGTGGATAAGTTTTAAGGTTGAGTATTAAGTATTAATCTATGAAAGCATATTCAAACTAAACCACTTCATTTATTTAATGTTGTTTTACCTTTATACTGTATTAGATAATAATATTTAAATCTCTGACATGAATACTATCAAAGTAACATTTCATGTTGAAATATATATATAAAATTACAAAACGGCCAGTAAATTTATTGCAATATTGCATTTTTTTTGCATTCTTATTATTAACCAATTATTAACCAATATATATATATATATATATATATATATATATATATATATATATATATATATTTTAATTAAAATATCTTAAAACCATTAGAAAGAACAGTGTTAAATATTTTACTTACTTATGTACTTACTTTATTTGAAATGTTTTAAAGAATTAAGCAACTATATAGTGAAACAGACTGTGTCGCCATGCAAATTACGTAGTATTCACTTGATTTCCTGTTTGGTTTTCTAGAAAAAGGGAAACACCAAAGATGCTTTAATATGTTGCGTGTTTTATTAGACTGCACAGAGCAGCATTATAGAAACACCTTAAAATGCATTTAGTATGATAAACAGTACTGTTTGTGTTTGTGTTTGTGTGTGTGTGCAAGGACTAGCACAGACATTTCGGGAGACAGGGGCTCAAGTAGAAAAGGCATTTCCTTTTTTTTTTTTTAATCCCTGTTTCTAAACAAATAATTAAACATATTAAAGTTCACCCAAAATAAAATATTTACTTACCATTTACTTGCCCTGGTTATAAGCCTTTGCCAAAATAAGGTATTTTGAAGCATATGGAAGACATCGCTAATGGTAACCAACATGCTTAAAAATATCTTCTTTTGCTCCATCAAATGAAACAGGATGGAAAAAGCGGACAATGAGTAAATGATGAAAGTATTTTCATTTTTTTGAAGAACACAACTCAGACTTTAATTTAATTCCCTCACATTCACCCACGTTTTTCATGGTCTTTTATTCTTCAAAAAAGACTATGGTCCTATTTAGAATTTACCAATTTTATCTCAATAACATACTACAATACAAGCTGACACCAAATAACAACACAGACTACAACTAAGACACAATGCGCATGTTTTTATTCTTTTTTCAATTCTATCCCCTTTATCCAAACCCACCTCTAAACCCAAGCCTCACAGACAGTCACCGGCCACTTTATTAGGTCTAACCACTCGTTAATGCAAATTTCTAATCAGCCAACTCACGTGGGAGCAATGCATTTAGGCATGTAGACAAGGAATCAGAATGGGGAAGAAAGATGATTTATGTGACTTTGAACGTGGCATGGTTGTTGGTGCCAGACGGGCTGGTCTGAGTATTTCAGAAACTGCTGATCTGCTGGAATTGTCACACACAACCATCTCTAAGGTTTACAGAGAATGGTCTGAAAAAGAGAAAATATCCAGTAAGATGCAGTTCTGTGGGCACAAATGCCTTGTTGATGCCAGACTTCTAGCTGATAGAAAGGCAACAGTAACTCAATTTTTTTTTTTTTTTTAAACACTTGTTACACCCGAGGTATGTAGAAGAGCATCTCTGAACGCACAACACGTCCAACCTTGAGGCGGATGGGCTGCAGCAGCAGAAGAGCACACCGGGTGCCACTCCTGTCAGCTAAGAACAGAAAACTGAGGCTACAATTCGCACTGGCTCACCAAAATTGGACAATAGAAGATTGAAAAAATGTTGCCTGGTCTGATAAGTCTCAATTTCTGCTGTGACATTTGGATTTTAGGGTCAGAATTTGGCATCAACAACATGAAAGCATGCATCTATCCTGCCTTGTATCAACGGTTCAGGCTGGTGGTGGTGGTTTAATGGTGTGGAGGATATTTTCTTGGCAAACTTTGGCACATCATGTTCATCCCTTTATGATGACAGTTTACCTATCTTTTGATGGGTACTTCAAGCAGAATAACGTGCCATGCCATAAAGTGCGAATCATCTCAGACTAGTTTCTTGAACATGACAATGAGTTCACTGTACTCAAATGGCCTCCACTATCACCAGATCTCAATCCAACAGAGCACCTTTGGGATGTGGGGTAAAAGGTGATTCACATCATGGCTGACAAATCTGCTGCAACTGTGTGATGCTATCATTCCAATAAGGACCAAAGTCTCAGAGGAATATTTTTAGTACCTTGTTGAATCTATGTCATGAAGTATTAAGGCAGTTCTAAAGGCAAAAGGGAGTCCAACCCGATACTAGTAAGGTGTACCTTTTAAAGTGGCCGGTTGAGTATAGATATATGCTTTAACACTTTTTTTCAAAAACCTAGCAGTTTTCAATGCCTTTTACACTTCAATATTGATTTACAGAAATGACAAATAAATAGAATTTTGTTGAAAAACAGTCATAAAATGAAAAATAGGCTAACAGGTGTGTGCACATGAGTGAATGATATATGTGTGCATCAGTGTTCTGCACTGTATCTGTGTCTGAAATATATACATTTTCAAAGGTCTACGAGAATGAGGGGAGCTGTCTTCCTGGAAGCAACGTAGCTTGCTAAGTTAGGACACATCTGTCGAACTTGACACATGGGCTGATTAATGGGAAAGTGAGAAATGTTGTGCTCACCAGCCAGAACTGAACATGCAGCCTGCTCATATTGCACTTTGACACGTGAATGCGCATACACACACACGTTTGAACGTAAACAAACAGAGCTGGGCTGTCTACGCACAACATAATGAGTTTAAAATGGATTCATTTATCTGACGCATCAACAAGGTCACATCTATTATACAGTAGTTTGTCAATTCAGGTCATGCATTTCATGTTTGGAGTTAATTTGTTACTCTAAAACAAATGTGAGTTTTCAGAGACAAATCATTGTGTTTACTGGATTAGCTATGCCATTCATTACAATTGACCTGTAATAAATGTAACAGTCCTAACGCTCACTGCTGACCAGGGAATATGTTATGTGATAATGCCAATAGACATCATTCTAACACACATTGTATTATGTGGATATGTACTATATGTAGTTTTGTTGTATGTTGTCTATATATATTTTTAAAATTTACTCATTTAGAAACTGTTACACTCTCACATGTGTATACCATGGTATATTTACACAACAGCAATGTGTAAAAAATACGAATCATTTTGAAAATATTTCAGAAACAGGCAAAAATCACACACAATGCTAAAATAATTTATCAATATATTTAAACAGTAAATAAAATACTGTTGTCAGATTTATTTTTATAGAATATAAACTAAAATTGTCTATATTGATATATCTATATGTAACGTGGCTGGATGTAAATAACATTTTGATGTTTTCTCAACATGAAACAATTTCAATATGGCATTAGGCAGTTCTATGTCAAGAAACAAGTGTTGTTTATCAGATTGAGTCAGTTCAATGTTTGTTCAGTTAAATACAAATGTCAAATGTTGAACGATGTAATTGAAATATTAATAGTATGCATTCCAGGCCACTAATTGACTTTTACAGTCTGCCATTGTCGTATTGGTTGTGAAATATTAGTGAATGGTTATAGACTGCACAAAATGTGCACATGCATGATGCCACAATTTTCACAATTACACATTTTAGTAGTTTCTTAGCTAGTTACTTTGCTATAAAAATGTGAGTAAACCCTTGAAAATGACTAATTGACTTTATATTTAAAAATGTAAACCCATTGTCACTTGTATTGGTGGCACGGTGGCTCAATGGTTAGCACTGTCACCTCAGAGCAAGAAGGTCACTGGTTCGAGTCCTGGACCGGGCCAGGAGGTGTTTCTGTGTGGTGTTTCATGTTCTCCTCGTGTACTTTTTACCTCTCCTCATGTATTTTTACCCCACAGTCCAAAAAATGCGCTATACAGTAGGTGAACTGTATAAATTTAATAAATTGTTGTAGTGTATGAGTGTGTGTGCAAATGAGTGTGTACAGTATGGGTGTTTACCAGTACTGGGTTGTGATTGGAAGGGCATACGCTGTGTAAAACATATGCTGGAATAGTAGGCGGTTTACTCCACTGTGGCCATTTTTGAAATAGAGACTAAGCAGAAGGAAAATTAATGATTAATTAATGTAACTTGTTAGTTGTGATAACATTCATTCATTCATTTATTGATTCATGTATTCATTTTCTTTTCGGCAGAGTCCCTTTAATAATCAGGGGTTGCCACAGTAAAAAGAACCGCCAACTTATCCAGCATATGTTTTATGCAGCAATGCCCTTCCAGCCGCAACCCAACACTGGGAAAAACCCATACACTCTTGCATTAACACACATACACTACGGCCAATTTAGTTTGTTCAATTCACCTACAGCATACCGCATGTCTTTGGACTGCGGGGGAAACAGAGCACCCGGAGGAAACCCACGCAAACACAGAGAGAACATGCAAACTCCACACAGAAACGCCAACTGACGCAGCAGAGGCTCAAACCAGCAACCTTCTAGCTTTGAGGTGATCGTGCTTCCCACTGCACCACCGTGACACCCCTAGTGGACATAACATATTTTTATAATTATGCTCATATTTCATTTATGTAATAAGTTTAAGGCATCTAGTTACCTCACTTTCAACCAAACCCTTTAAATGCAAATAACGACTTTAAAAGCTTCTGGTTTGCAATTATGGGTTTGCTCAGTTTTTTTTTTGTTATTTTTATTTTTTTGCTCAGTCTAAACAAAAACAAAAAAAAAAAACATGTGTTTTATAATTGTGTGAAATCCATTTTCAAAAACTTGCATTTTGAGGCAAAGGTAACATTATTTGTGGTGTAAATAATGCCTTTTTTGTTCAGTTGTTAAAATACTGTTCACACACACCAGTATCCTATCTTGTTTGTAACTTTCTCACAATACTTTCTAAATTTAATGCATTTTTGTCTTACTAAGACTTATTCCATATAGCAGTATTTCATACATCTTAAACACACCAAACAAAATAAATATGTTTAATTCGACAAAACATTTGGAATTATGCACATTGCACTTGATTTTTTTTTAGCATTTCATGTGTTCTTCATTTCATCTTTCCTATTATACTGTTATGATTACTCTCACACTGCTGACTATGGTAAACATGTAGAGTAGCGTTTGAACAATTGTGTGCAGTGACAATTATGACAGATTTTACAATGTCTGTTAAAACCTGATCAATAACTTTCAGAGAATAAATTGGGAAAAGGCTATTGAATAAACTCTTTGTAGATTAGTTTAAATTTAAAATTGCTGTAAATTTATACGTATTGGCGGTTCATTTTGATGTGGTGACCCCAGATTAATAAAGCGAGTAAGCAGAAAAGAAAATTAATGCATGAATTTATGCTTATTAATTATTTGCATGGCTTTAACAGGAAAATTAAGGTCCAATAGATGCTATTTTTTCTAGTTTAAAAACAGCTGCAGTCAGATATGAATCAAAACAAAGAACATATGATTACAATTTCCTGTGCATTGCAATTTTTTAGAGCTCAGGACAATTGTGAAAATTTTTTTAATGATAATAAAAATAGATGATGACAAAATACATTTGTAAAACCCATTTAAAATTTAGAGCTGGCTGGTGTTGGGGTTGACCAGTCCAGGAATTGGCAGCGTCTCTTCTGCTGGCTCTATATGTGGATGTGTTGACAGGGTATGAGCCAGACTCAAGGGATCTTGTTCTACAGCCAATTAAGGTTGGAAGTCTTACATTAGAGTCTGCTTGATAAAGTTACATCATTCCCACTATGCATTGCCCACAAAACCACCGAGCAGGACTTTGATTGTTAATAAAACAGCTAATAAACATTCCCTGGAATTGAATGTTGGAGACATGATGATGTTTTTGACTTATTATTCAGTTTAATTTACCTCAAGCAAGTTCAATTTGCTTTGAGATGAACTGAAGTAACATTTCATCAATTGTGACACCTATAACTGTCTGTCGGACTCAGAAAAGCCCATTTTTTGGTCACAAGAATACTTACACATGGCTCCTGTAATGCTGCTCACTCGGATTCCGGGAATCCCTGCAACCGCCAACTGTGTGGAAATCCAATACACAATATGCTGTTATATTTGAGAGCTCAAGCCACGCACTGTATCATTCCCTGCATAGGAACAGCTGCCCTTTCAAGACAAGTAATCTGATAGCAAGCAAAAAAAAGGATTGTATATTTCTTTTGACACAGGGCATAAACTTGTTAAGGGTTGGTTTGAATCACCTGGGATGGTTCTTTGATACAAAGCCGATTTGAGTTTGTATTAAAAGATTGTTTCAAATCCTTTGGCTGTTTGGACAAAAAGCACTTCAAACCAAAACAACTGACAGTAGTAGGTTATTGAAGAGCGAAAGAGGCTATTATATTTGAATAGATTTGAATATCAGATTATTGACTTATAAAAAATTACCCAGCCAACATTTTTAAAGTATGGTCACGTTTTCTAACCTTTTTTATTTATTTATTTACATTTAGTCATTTAGCACACACTTTTGTCTTAAGTGACTTACAATTAAGGAGGTTTTCAGTGATTCAACAAGATGAGGCAATACATACAAGAAGTGCTAGTTATTCAAAGTAACTTGTTTGTGCTCAGAGAATTTAGTGCTAAGGAGAGAGAAGGGAAATGCTTCTATAGATGATTGGTTTTTGGTAACACTTTATAATAACTACACACTATGAATCATCTATTAAGCATAAGCAAATAGTTAATTCATTATTTGTTAACTTATTAACTACAATATTAGATGTTAGTAAGCAGTTTATAAATACAGCTACAAATGTTGTATTCTTGACTTGTAAGCACATTTATAATGTGTTTAATAATTGTATTTTCATACTTTATTACTTATTAAAGGTATTTATGTAAAACAATGCAGCTGATGCAGAGAGATGAGGCAGGTAAATGGTGTAGCATAGAGAGAACGATCTCACAAGCAGTTCATATGGCAAGCATCAGATCTTCATTCAAACACCAGATAAGCTTAGTCACTCCCCTTATTCAGTTTTATTTGCATCCCAGGTGAAGAGAGACATCCACGGAATAAGAAGAGAGGAAGAGGGAGAGAAGATGAGGTGAACCATCAAACTGCGATTCCAGCCGATGAGTGAGTAAAGGAGGTGAGTATTTATGGAGTATGGTGATTGCGGCTGCAGGTGCAGGTAATCAGTATTCTGATTATTGTTCACGGGTGCGGTGAGTGGTGGATGGTGAGAGAGAACGGTGATTGGAGCAGAAGGAATGAGCCAAGGGCGTGACAGGCATATAGTAATGTGTTGCGTCCAAAACCACCTACTATTCAGTAGGTACTGCATTTGAAATTAAACGTACTACTTGGTCATTAGAAAAGCGCGTTCTATACAGCATGAATGCAAGCAGTATGAATGGATTTCAGATGTACTACATCCGCCATTTTGTCATGATCACGTGACCTACCCACGTCAGTTGTGTCGCTTCACTCCCATTCATAAATTCTTTCACGGGGCATCATGGGATAGCACAACGTGCATGGGATGCACACTACAGAATCTTGCATACTAATTTTTGAATTCTATGAATTCGGACATACTACTCAGCTCCATACTGATTTTAGCATACTATATAGCAGGGGTGGGCAAACTTGATCCTGGAGGGCCAGTGTCCTGCACAGTTTAGCTCCAACTTTAGTCAAACACACCTGCTTATAGATTTCTGGTGATCTTGAAGACACTGATTAGCACGTTCAAGTGTGTTTAATTAGATTTAGAGCTAAGCTATGCAGCACACCGGCCCTTCAGGACGGAGTTTGCCCACCCCTGCTATATAGTATGGAAGTATGCGTTTTGGATGCAGCCATGGTTACTATGTATAATAATAAATGCTTTATTAACTCAAAATGTGGAGTGTCAAAATACAATTAAAAATAAATACAATAAAAAAAATTAAATTAAAACATTGAATAAAACAACAGCAATATAATAATTTAAAAATTTATTATGACATAACATTTAAAAGTCATTTAGCAAAGTTTAAACATCTCAGTTGATAGTTTTATTTGTGTATGTCCAAATGAATAGAAGTTTATGAAGTCATTTATTATTATTATTTTTTTCCTGTGTTGAATGAATAGTGCCCATTTAAGATTAGGTTACATAACTGGATGAAGTTGACTTAATAAAGTCGTTTAATAACATATATATTAACTATTAGTGTACGCCTGAATAATGTGATATATGAATGTTAATTTGAATAGTTTATTAAACATTTACTTATGCATTTTGAATGATCCTAAAATAGCACCAACTATTCTTAAATAGCTAGTTTGTAAATGATGCATTACTTAATTAAGTAATGAAAAAGTAATCTTGAACAAAGTATGGACATGCAATCATTAAGCACATTATAAAGTCAAGAAGACAGCATTTGTAGCTGTATTTATAAATTGCTTAATGTCTGTTAATGGAGAGTTAATACGTAACAGATAATGATTTAACTATTTGCTAATGCTTAATAAATGATTCATAGTATGTAGTTATTATAAAGTGTTACCGGGCTTTTGTTGTCATTTGAAGGATATCAGTCTATCTGCAGTCTGTGGGAGTGGGAAAAGATCATTCCACCAGTGAGGAACAATGAATAAACAGGTTTTGGAAAGTGACTTATAGCCTCTCTACTCGACATTAAAAAGAACAGACCATTTACTATTTTTATTAAGGCTGTACACATTTGGGATACAACAGATTTCCTTTGTGTCAGTTTTGATATGCCAGCTATAAAACCATTTTCACATCACAAAAACCACTGGCACACACATGCACATAACACCACGCACTCCCTCAAACACACACACATCCACGCACAAATGTACAAATATAATAAGAATCTGCTGCTTTAATCTTTTTTTAAAAAAAAATCTTTTAGCATTAGAAAATAAACCCTTTGCTTTAGTCAAAAATGAGCGGTGCCCTCTTTATACAGTGATGAAAAACTCCTCACCAATGAGGGAAAACCTAGATATTCACAGAGTTTGTGATAAAGAAGAGATTGTTTCTTCATGCAAAATAGATTTAAATTAAATTTAGCTGCTTTATTTTAAAATGGGCATCACGGTTGCGCAGTGGGTAGCACAATCGCCTCACAGCAAGAAGGTCGCTGGTTTAAGCCATGTTTAGGTCAGTTTTTCTTTATTGCATTGACCTGGTTAAAGAAACTAGCATCCACTCAGTTTTCATCATCACTATTTCAACAGAGCAAAAGACCATACCTGTCAACCCTCCCATTTTTCCTGGAATTCTCCCGTATTTTACAGTTCTATAAAATCATCCCTTAAAGGTGTTTTCCCATATTTCTCCCGAATTTCCAGTCTTTCTCTGAAGGGTGGCAATAAACATTAAAGAGCTGATCATCCCTATACGTAACCCATACCGCCGAACCACCAGGGGCCGCCCCTTGCTCTTAAATGTAAGTTCATTCTGTGCTTTCATTTTATTTAGACATGAAACACCTTGAAATAAACATTAAAATGGCAGGATTCCCTTTCCTTTTTATTAAAGGTGCAGTTGCTCCTTCTTTGCAATCCTCAAAACAGTCATAAAGCGGTGGGTGACTTTCAGCTGAAGTGCTCCATAGTGAAAAATAGACGCTGTTTCCCAAACCGATTCTGTACATGTGATTTGAAGCGGAGCAAAAGTGGATACTGGGTTTTGGGTGCGTGTTTGAACAGGCATATACAAATAATTAATAATAATAACATCTCAAGATGCCGATCTTGATGTTTTTTTTTTTTTTTCAAACTAATTTTGTCCTAAATGAGCATAAAAGTTAGGAAAGCAATCGAATGCTTTCATTATAACGTTATTATAATATATCTTGAAGTGACACCTCTGTTATTTAATGTAATCAAATGAAAAATCATAATAAATGAGATTCATTCGTTGCTCTTTAATTAGAATGTGTAAGTTATACAGTGAGAAAAGGGGTAATGAGATCTAATAATTCTATTTCTTTATTAATGTTAATTTTTCTAAACCTTTTTTTGGGGGGGGGGTTGGGGGCTGTTGGGGGTTGGGGGTATCCCTTATTTTTACATCCCAATGTTGACAGGTATGCAAAAGACATGTCTTGTAAATCTCTAAACACTTTATCATTTGGATTGACACATATTCCCTACCCTTTTTGACAATGGCATTTAAACAATCCAATCTTGTTTTAGCTATGGTAGCCAAACAGAAATCTATTTCTAACTATTGGAAGCTGCCAAGAACAGAATAAAATCACAGAAGCACCTGTTTGACACTTCTTCACACAAATCCTCAATTAGCAATCAGTCTGCAAACCTAATAAAAGAAGGTGTCAGGTCTGTGTTGTTCTGTGCCAGCATGGATGGAGGAGGTCAATAGAGGCTATGTTTTATAGCCAATAGTATTATGCCAATAGTAGTATGTTTTATAGGCACTGCATTTTGGTTTACATGTATTTTCTGTAATAATTACAGTATGGTGCTCTGTATTATGCACACTCCATGCAGTATGGAGTTCTGTATTTTGTTGTCCACTGTGTAATGATTGATTGAAAGAGCTCATATATTTCATGTTGTGTTGTTTGAAGACAAAATGTGCTTTTGTAGCTGAATTTAAAATGTTTTGGCAGGGTAAGAGCCTTTTGCAAACAAAATGTGTAATTTTGACCATGAGTGCCACTTTTTAGGCCTGTGTGTTAACGGTTTTGAAAATGTGGAGTTTCAGTTGACGGCTGCATCAAAGCAATCAAGAAACACCGTAAAAGAATTTGAAAGGAAAATAAGAAGTTAACTGTGTGTTTTTTTTTACATACACATCACTGTAGTCTCTGGCACCCAACCTTAAAGAAACTTTTTTTGTTTAGTTTTTTGGAAATAGGCAAATTTTATAAGGCATCTACAGTTAAACAGTTGAGATTTATCATTTTTACATCCATTGAGATGATCTTTGGGTCTGGTAGGTGCACTTTTAGCTTACATTAGCATAAATCATTGAATCTGATCAGACCATTAGCATCTCTATTAAAAAAAATCAAAAACAAATTTATATATTGTTCTTTTTAAAGCTTGACTTTTCTGTAGTTAAATTATGTAGTATTCTGTAGACCAGGGATCACCAATCTCGGTCCTGGAGGTCCGGTGTCCCTGCAGGCTTTAGCTCCAACTTGTCTCAAAACACCTGCCTGGATGTTTCAAGTATACATAGTGAGAGCTTGATTAGCTTGTTCAGGTGTGTTTGATTAGGGTTGGAGCTGAACTCTGCAGGACACCGGACCTCCAGGAACAAGTTTGGTGATCCCTGCTGTAGACCAACATAAAATGAAAAGTTGCGATCCCTGTGACTATACACTTATTCTGGTGTAATGATCAAGAAACTTTGCTGACATACCATGTCTACAGTAGGTTTGATGATATTCAAGCAATCATTTTACCTTCAGCTCTGTTGCATAATATCATTGCACATGCCGCAGCCATGGTACAGTACAGTTACTGGAATGAGAATATCGTTCCTATAGCCATAACAGCATAGACAATACCAACTTTTCATTTGCCATTGGTCTTAAAGAGCCCCTATTATGGATTTTTGAAAATGACGTTCCATGCAGTGTGTAACGTGTAAATGAACGAAAACATCCAGCTGAGGTTTAAATCTGAAAATGCACCTTGTTTAAAACTATTTTATCTATCTTAGAGTCAAATAAATAAATATTGTTGGGTCCAGATTTTTTGCTTGAATACGTCGACGTCAAAACGGTACATCACCAAATATGTAGTTCTGTTAAAAACGCGAACGCACCTTTCCCTTCAGACCCTAGCAGAGCGCGGGGATCACGGGACCGATCATGACATGAAGATGACGATCACTGACAGATTCGGCTGCCGAGAATAGAGAGTTAAAGTTCATTTTCACAACAATATCACAGTATAGACAACCTAGTCCTGTGTTTGTTCCTGTCATTTTTAATTATTAATACAATAGCCTACTCTGCAACGCAGGATTCAAAGAAGGAGGAAGGAGCAGCAGAGACTTATGCTACATAGGCTCATTCTGAAAACGTAGCCCTATGTACGTTTCTGGAGACCGTGAATTATGGAGCCTGAAGTACGTATGGCTGCATTTCATTTTTTAAATGAACGCTGCGGGGTGGCATAACGCCGTTCCTTTTCGCGCTTACCAGGACGACTTTCCGGCTGTTACCAGTTTTCCAGTTAGCTCACCATGTACATTGGTGGACTTGAGATGCAGAGAGGAGATGACCATGACGATGGGGTTCGAGTCCTGTGAAGAACAGTTCTTGAAAACGGGAAGACAAAAACAGGAGTCAAAAACTCAATTGCTTTTAAAACTTGTCGGGTGGGTTTAGGGAAGTAGGTGGGTAGATCAATCTGTACTTTTTAGAATTCTTATTGGTTGGGTTTAGGAAAGGATGAGGGTGGGTCAGTCGATCAGTCAGTCATTCATTCAGTCATTCAGTCAGTCAAACAGTCAGTTGACAGCGGCCTCTGGTGGATTTACGAGAGCACAGCAGGCGTGAATGGCACTCGTTAGAGAAATTTGAGATCTGAAAAAGCATACACATGAGCCTCTCATGGATTCGCGAAAACAAAAACTGCAAAAAAATGTAACTCCCGGGATGTATTTGAGGGTCTCCAGAAATGTATATAGAGGTACATTTTCAGAATGAGCCTGGGTTGCTATTATGTATGGGACTTTGTCAGACTTTGACAGGGACTTTGTCAGTAACTGTTACAGATCATATGGACCACTTTCTTCTTCCTCCGGATCATAAGATGTAAGTGTAATTAAAATTGTTGCCTCGTTTTGTGTAGTTTGCAAAATACTGTAATTAAAATGTGTCTAATTGTGTATTGTAACTTGTAATTGCGGGCAATTTTCAAAACAGTTAAACTTTTGCCACTGTGTGGATTAATAATAATGGATGTTTGTTGTTGTTACTTGGGGTAAGGGTTAAGAGTAGAGTAATTTGCTGGCGTTTAATTGCACTGCTTTATTGCATTCCTGCATTGGCTCTCACATACTCTGGCTACTTGATTACCATGGTGGGCTCTCTGTCTCACGCTGAACCCTGTCGACCAATCACATCAGACTGGGTCACAGGCCAATCACAGCAGATTAGTCTCACACAAAGGAGAGGTTTGGAAACAAATCAATTTCTGAACAAATCAAATCAACAAATCTAATGTGATTTTTGACCCTCCATTCATATCAGCCTGTTGTTGGGGACCCCCAAAACCAAAATAGATGTACAGTAGCTACAGCTCATTTTTGAATTTGCTAATGGTCTAATCCGATTTTTTGATTTGTGTTGAGCTAAGCTAAAAGTGCTCCTGCCAGAGACTGAAATTGGCTGAATGGATTCAAAAAGTGATAAAACTGTTTAACTCAAGGGGAGTTGTAAAATGAGTATATTTCCCCCCAAAGCAGTGGAGTGTTCTTTTAAACTGAATAAATACATGATTCCCCGATAGTGTATTGGTGACCTTACTGTTCTGGGCACAGATTTGACTGATTTACATGGACAATAAGAGGGGGGAGGAGAGGGAGAAGCATTGTGTGTTTCTGCTCTCTCTCTCTTTTAGCCTTTTTTACAGGAGGAATTTACACACAAAAGGCCACCAGGCTTCTATCTGCTCATCTAAGTGAACGCAGCAGTTTTGAAAAGCTCTAACAGGATTAAAGTGAGGGCTGTCGAACCACAGAGCTGCTGTGGTAACAAATCCCTCCCACATCACACTGGTAACTTCTGTCTGCTCACAACAATTAGAAAACTTACAGAAACATAAATGTATGGAAACAATAATAAATATGTAGCTAATATACAATGTAATTGAACTATCAGACTGCTTTTATTGTCGTGCCTTCCTAAAATTATTTTCATTCTAGGTTGTCCCATCGAGCTCTCACTGAATCTGCTCCTCAGCTACCAGTGAGGGGACTGTAGGGAGCTCTTCTGTTGACCACGATGCTGCTATGTGTCCTTTTTTTGCATTGCTTTAAGAATAGTTTAGCCATGTAAACAAACATTATAGCAGTGGCTGCTGCTGAATATTTTGTTGTCTAGTGTCACAAAGATGATGCTGGTAGGCAGGGGTGCCGCTAGCAATTTTGGGCCCTATGAAAAAATATGAAGATGGGCCCCCTACTACCAACCTAGCAATCCAAACTCTTTGTCTGCAATGTAGTTATACTGACGTATGCATTTTACACTCAAAAAAAGGTTCCTTGAGGTTCTATATAGAACACTAGGGTTCTATACTTGGCCAGTAGAACCTTTTACCCCAAAAATGGTTCTATTTAGAACCCTTTGAGTGCAAAGAACCTTTTTGATTAAAATGGTTCTATAATTTATGATTTATAACATACTTATATAGTAAAGATTATAAATAACAATAAGCTATAACACAGAGAGACACAACTTTTTGAGTCAAAACCTAATTAAATGACTGCTATGGTCAAAAACCTAATCAATGTATGATGGGATTTTTGTTTCAGAATCAGAATCAGAATCAGTTTTATTGCCAAGTGTGCTTTCATGCAGGTTTGTACATTACCATACAACTAATATTTATATATGCTTAATATTTAACAATTTTTACGAATTATTTTGTGAAATAAATAAAATAACCAGTTTATTCAGACTGTACAGTGTGTTGTTATGGTTTAATAATTTATTTTAAACTAATAATCATGATAAAGCCCTCTGGTGACGTCATTCATTGGTGGACTGGTGGTGAAGAGCCTCGAGAGAGTGACGGACGGTTAATTTTTGAAAAGGAGAAGTCGGCTATTCCAGCTCCTTCATTCAGGTACGTTATTACTCTTTTAAAACTATAATAATGAAATATTTTGTATGACGAGGTAATGTTTCTCTTCCCTTGTGTTCTATGGTAATACAGACTGAATATAACGTTAATATGGATAAATGTGCTTGTAAGTTACTGATGGCCTCTGTCGACAGCCTTCGGTTCAGAAATCGGTGTCAAGCTGACTTTGCTCTGCTTTTTGTTCGAAATAAGTTACGATTTCGCTTTGTTTGTTTGTCAATATTAATTAAAATACTAATAACAATAAAACAGCTGCGTTATTTGAAGGTGAGCTTCGAGAGGGAGCGTGAAGTGCGTGCACGCTCTTTTAACGGTAACTTCATATGAGCAGATTTCCGCTTTCGTGCAGTTTTTAGCTCCAACCTTGAACAAACGCTTACTTCTAGCTTGTTCGTGTGTGAGTTTAGCATATTTTAACTCGGGCTAAACTCTGCAAAATAGTGGACACAGCCCACTGTTGACATATTCCGGCTAGTCTGCATTAAAACTGCAAGGTAGCCGCGCAGCGCTCGTGCCCGCGCCGCGTGCCCGAGTTTATGCGCGCGCTGAAGTGATGATGATCGCTAATGGTATTATTGAAAACTTTTAAAGCCAAAACATATTTTATTAATCCATAGATGAAAGATCAGGTGTTATTTATGAAGGACATACAAACATGCAGGCTAAATGTATTGTGAAATATTGAAGCTCGTCAAATATAGGCTACATACATGTATATATTGTGCTAAATAAGTTTAAAACTCATTTTTTAATGTAAATCTCACTTTTCTTCAAACAGCCTGAAAACTAATCTGCATCATAAATCTTGTGCTCGGTATGTATCATTGTTTTTAAATCTAAACAAACTGTATTTATTAAGTATGATGAAATGAATATTATAAGACTTTAACATTGTATTCATGATTACAGAAATAGTCATTGGACCCATATTAAGTTCCCAACCTTGGTCTGTGTTGTATCATTTGCAAACAAATCATAGACCATTTCTCAGAATTTATGGGACTTTTCTAAATCTTAACATATATAGCTGACCCATTGCTTGGGAAGACTGTGATGAGCTATGCAAATATTTCAGTAAAATTTTTTGTTTATTTCTTTTTTGTGTGAAATGTTTATTTTGAAAGGGGTGTTCCCGATACCTTGATTGAAAGCTGATGTCACTCTGTTTGGTATTTTTTTATACTGCATAATGATTAAACTGTGACATAAATATGACTTTTAAAAGCACATTTACTTTCTGGTCTGTTGTATACACGTTAAACAACTATAATAATTTTGCATATGTGTTTGTGATATCTGTATGGCTGTGTATATTACAGTACATAGTTTTATCTCCCTCTCATCTTTGGTCCTGTGTTGTATCAGTAATGTTTAACCTATTTTTGTTCTTCTATACACGCTCTGCGAGAGGGAAACACTGCTGACACAACAGGATGTGTTTGTAATAACAGCCGCTGGATCATCTTTCCATGCAGCCATGAATAAGGTAGCCATGCAGATCTGGGATTTGCTTCCTACACAAAAAGATTAGGCAAAAGCATAAACATATGATAGCATGATTTCTAAATACTTTTTGTCTAGACTTGATCTTTGATACAGATGCCTGTTTGATCCCATAAGTATGAGTTTTGCCATGCGGTACACAAAGGGTTTAGTTGCTTTAAGACTAGACAAATAACACAACAGCTTATAAAGCATGCCAGTTTTTTTTTTTTTTTGTATTTTTAAATTGTGTATTGTTAAATATTATGCTTTACATATAAACAAGTTATGAGCGTCACTTTGGCGCAGAGGGTAGCACAATCGCCTCGCAGCAAGAAGGTCGCTGGTTCGAGCCCTGGCTGGGTCAGTTAGTATTTCTGTGTGGAGTTTGCATGTTCTCCCCTTGTTCGCATGGGTTTCCTCTGGCTGTTCTGGTTTATCCCACAGCCCAAAGACATACCACGCATTGATCTTATTCTTCAATGCGGAAGTGTGCTCGTTTTTGCGATTGTTTAGAACTTTTGATTCTGTCATCTATGGGAGAAATGACTAGGAATAATAAACGGCAGAAAATGGTTAAACTACTTGCTCAACAAACAAGTGTTTGCATGACTGTACAGATTGCAACATCAAGCAGCAAAACGAGCTGTTTTTAATACCTAAAAATGAATGGAAGTGAATGAGACCGGAAGTCTCGAGCCAAAGAGATTCAAATAGCTGCACCCGCTCGTACACGGAGAATCAGGCGAATAGGTGAATTGAATAGGCTAAATTGGCTGTGAATGAGAGTGTATGGATGTTTCCCACTGTTGGGTTGCATCTGAAAGGGCATCCGCTGCTTAAAACATATGCTGGATAAGTTGGCGGTTCATTTCATTGTGGCGACCCCTGATTAATCAACGGTCTAAGCCAAAATGAAAATGAATGAATGAACGAATGAATGAATGAATAAACTAATTACACTGAAGATTTTTCTGTGCAGTGGTGATTGAGCAATGTGTTTAATACAGCAACACAATTGTGTGTGATATTGTGTTAATTATAGTTCAATAAACAAGAAATAACTGCTTGGAAATACTGCTTGTTATTTTTGTTGCTCTAATGCTCTGAAATGTAACTTTTTATTATATTTCCTTACTTAATGAATGTGCTTTTAATTAGCTGCTTGTGTAAACTGTTCAGTGACTCACTGGTAACAGTAGATGTTCTGAATAAACCATAAAGATACTACATTTTACTGTAAAATGTATGTGTTTTACTTATTGTTGTACTGATTATAGTATAGAACTCAGACCCCCTTATCTTTTTGTGGTTGGTGATTTCCAGAATTCTGTATTTATTTATTGATTTATTGGTCACACTTTATTTAGATGGTCCATTTGTTGAATTTAAGTTACATTTCAACTAATTCTCATTAAATTAAAAGTAGGCTGTTAGGTCGGGGTTAGTGTAAGTTGACATACTTTTTTATTGTCAGTCAAATGTCTGTTGAATGTCTGTATCAACAGATATTAAGCAGACAGTCTACTAATACTTAAACGGTCCATCGAAATAAAGTTTTACCGATTTATTTGTTGATTTATTTGCTGTTTTGGGCAATAACGGGTTACTAGCAATAAGTTATTGCAGCAAAATTAATTTTGACAGTTACTAATGCTGTATTGCATTACTTTTTAAATATGGTAACTCCATTATCATTACAATATGGTGCGTTTGTCCGTTACTTGGTAAGTTAATTCATTTTGGCTGCAGTCTAACTCACATCTCCCTGTTTACAGCGACGACACGTTGTGGGATTGTTGGATGCACCCCTTTGGGCGATGTGTAAGGACAATAAGGTGTTCCAAAAATTGTTATAAATTTATTTTTGTACCTAAAGCAGTTCGGTTACGTAATAAATGTAGTTAATCGAGGGATTATTATTATTAGTTATTATTATTTATTATTGTTGTTGATTTTTTTCCTTCCCATTTTTTTTTTCTTTTATTTGTGTACTTGATGTTAAGCGTTGTTGTTCATTGTGTTAAGTGTATCATTTTTGTTATATGTGAAGCACCACCATGTCAGAATGAATTGCCCCAAGGGGATTAATAGTTTTTAACTAAACTAAACTAAATTAAACTAAACTAAACTAAACTAAACTAAACTAAACTAAACCGAAAAAGAAGAGGTGTCGTGAATGAGGCGCCAGACTGGACAAAAGTCAAGCTACACCGAGTGTGCACGCGAGAGAGACCGAGTGCACATGAGAGAGATGTGCAAGAGAGACCAAGAGTGCATGAGAGAGACAGAATGCATGCTAGGCAGACCGAGTGTGCACATCGTGAGATAGAGACAGAAACTATTAACGTTACTATTATTAATTACTATTGCTGATACTACTATGTTTGTTGTTTCAAATAAACAGGCACACATTTGTTATCTGTACAACAAAATTGATTAGTTTAGTAGACACAGTGACACATTTCTGTTATATTTCAGAACACATAATTTAAAAATATAAATTTATAGTGTTGTATTGATCAGAAAAAAATGCTTTGATTTATTTTTTATTGTTTTGCATAGTTTTATAGCTGTACACAACAGTAGATTTTGCACTTTGAATATACATAGCTTACTTTCCATACTATAAGTTGTTGACATACCACAATTAAGTTGAGGTTAGTTTGAAAATCGCTCATATTTCTGTCATGTTTTTGTTTTGTTTACAATGCATACAATTTATGGTTGTTTACTAGCAGTTTTTTGGTGCTGGGTTTCACCAAACAGATTCTGAATGATAATTCAGATTTCTTTTTTTTTTCTTTTTTTTTCATTTCATAAAGTTTTTGTGTTTGCTGTATATTGTTGCTAGTTTTTAACATAACATGTTTAAGGGTTAAATACAACAGATTTTATGATGCTGAAGCAACTTAAGCTTTTGCTTTCTTGTTTCAGAATATATTCATCTGGTTTATCACTTTGGGATTTTTATTTTATTTTTGTGCTGCTGGTCTTAAATAAATTACTGTTTTACGTTTTGTTTAAGTCTGTCTTGTGTTTTAGTTGTCATATATTCATTCATTCATTCATTCATTCATTTATTCATTCATTCATTCATTCATTCATTCATTCATTCATTCATTTTCTTGTCAGTTTAGTCTCTTTATTAATCTGGGGTCGCCATAGCGGAATGAACCGCCAACTTATCCAATATGTGTTTTACACAGCGGATGCCCTTTCAGCTGCAAACCACAGCTGGTTGGGAAACATTCATACACACTCATTCACACTCATACACTACAGACAATTTAGTTTACCCAATTCACCTATAGCGCATGTCTTCAGACTTGTGAGGGAATCCAGAGCACCTGGAGGAAACCAACGCCAAGACGGGGAGAACATGCACTCCACACAGAAATGCTAACTGACCCAGCAGAGGCAGCGACCTTCTTCCTGTGAGGCAATTATGCAACCAACTGCGCCAGCATGAAGCCCATGTGTTTTAGATGTCATTCATTCATTCATTTTCTTTTCGGCTTAGTCCCTTTATCAATCCAGGGTCGCCACAGCGGAACGAACCGCCAACTTATCCGGCATTTGTTTTACGCAGCGGATGCCCTTCCAGCCACAACCCATCTCTGGGAAACACATCCATACATTCTCATTCACACACATACACTATGGACAATTTAGCCTACTCAATTCACCTATATCACATGTCTTTGGACTGTGGGGGAAACCGGAGCACCCGGAGGAAACCCACGCAACCACGGGGAGAACATGCAAACTCCACACAGAAATGCCAACTGGCCCAGCCGGGGATTGAACCAGAGACCTTCTTGCTGTGAGGCGAACGTGCTAACCACTAGGCCACCGTGGCGCCCCTGTTTTAGATGTGAGAATGCAAATTAATTAAAACTGTGAAACTGATCAACAGTGTATTCTCCATGCAGCACTGAAGTGACATTATAAGGGCATTAATGGGAGTGTTAAAAATATTCTTTGTAAAAGCAACTCAAAAGCTACTTTTAACAGTAACACATTACTTTTTGGTGTAAATAATCAATAAAGTATTTGAGTTTTTTTTTAATGAAGTATCAGTATAACTAGTTTTTTTTCAGTAACTAGTAACTCTTCGTTTATTTTTTTTCTTTCTTTGCTTGTTTATTTATTTATTTTAGTCTTCTCACTTTGTCTTTACCCTGAGGCACACTTCCACACAGAAGAGTTAGAACAGGAGTCATGTATGGGTTCACAAGTGATATGATGTGATTGTGTAATAAAACTTTTGCAAATTATGAAGAACACCTAAAAGAAACAAGATTGAGAAGATGATTTGGTAATGTTGCCTGATGAACCGACACAGTAGATCCGCATACCTTCAAACTCTCCCAAGGGGCCTTATGCAACAACATTAGCAATTGCCTTAGTGCAGCATTGTCAGCATATGCTTGAGATCAGTCATAATTTACATGCTTCTCGTTCATGGCAACTGTCATTGTTTTTGTAACCAGAAGTGTTGGGTTGGAAAACAGTGGAAGAAACATCAGTGAAGATTCATATTTGTGTCATAATCGTTTAGGATCCTTCTGGAAGAAACTGTCAATTCAGAGCTCTTGCAAAACTGACGGTTGATTTAATGGATGTGTGGAAAATGTAGAAAAATATTGTCACCAGAACACAGTTTACTGTTGGGAGCTTATGCTGAACACAATGACAGCTAAGCACCCCGTCTTGAAATCTCTTCACATCATCACCAGCAAGATTATAAAGGTAAATTAATAGTAAAACTTGAGAGATTGTAAATCTAAATGTGAGAACTTATTATATGCTTTTTTGTTGTTGTTATTTGTAAGTAGAAAAGTACGTTCACAGCTCCAAAGTGAAAAGTTGAATCTTTTGATTTACACACAGAGACAATAGTCAAAGCACCTGGATTTTAAATTAGAAGTTGCTGATTAATAGTTATGTATTTGTCATGTCATTCTCTTAGTAAAGTGCCAAATATACTGTAAGCATGTGTATATTTCATTTACCATAACACTTTATTTCAGTTTCACTGTAAAACCACAAGTTGGCACTCACAACCCCTCAAATCTGGCAGTACAAAGAGCTGTAACCCATATGTGCTGTTGGGGATGTTTTCATCCATTCTGAGGTGATTTAGTGTCTTAATTTGGCCATAACCTTTTCTGTGCTTTAGTTAGCAGAATGATTTTTGGTGACAAATCTTATTTTGACACATATTTTGAGAAAATGCTGTGAACAAAAGAAAGAAAAAAACAACAACAACAACTCAACATTACACTCTGGCACTACCCTTTTGTTATATTAGGGATGAAAACATCCATTAAATTAAACTGTTGTAAAAATACACCAGATAAAAATTTATTTTAATTTAATTATATTTATTATGTTTTTGCATAAATCTGTTAATCAACATAAGCCCAGATCAAAACTACTAACTTTCTTAGAAAATGACAGGATTTTAACTCTTTATCGCCAAATTCATAAACGATGTCCCTGATTTGGTGAAACAAAATATGTATTTTATAATGTATGGCGTATTTTAGTATAAAAAATAATTGTGGACTAGATTTTCTTGGAAGTCTTGGACAGGTGAAACAAAATTGGCTTTGATGAATTGTTTTTAATTTATTTTCATTTTTTCTCCCTAATTTACTGTTGGTAGCTGTTTTAACCAGTTTATTATTTTTTAATTTTTTAATAAAATTTGTCATTTTTACTGTTGATAATAAGGTTGCACTGTTCACCCTTTAGTTTTTTTTTCTTTCTTTATATGGAGTATAACAGTAAAGTGTGTGTCTGAGTTTGTGAGACAGACCTTCACACAATTATCTTGATGTATCTGGGAAAATCAAAATATGCATCTCAGCTCACAGAAGTACATGGAGTAAAAGAAAAGGACTGTGCATTTATGCACCATCAAATGTGGATAATAGAAGTCAATGGGGCAAAAACAGGGAGACAAAACTAAAATCTAACAATGCATCAAAGCCAATGTTTTTACTAATCATTCACAGGTCCAAGACTGTGATAAAAGTAAAAAAAAATAAAAAATAAATAAAAATAAATAAATAAATAAAGTCCACAGTCCATCCAGTCCACCATTACTTTTTATATTGAAAACATATCATTTTGTATGTGTTTTTTTTTCCACAAAATCAGTGATATAATTTGTGAATTTGGCAATTAAAGAGTTAAAGAGTTATCCTGTGGTTTTCTAAACAATTTAGTAGTTTTGATCAGGACTCAGGTTGATTAACAGATTTAAGCAAAGGAATTTGAAAAATATATTATCTGATGAATTTTGTACAGCAGTTTAATTTAGTTTTCATCCCTAACATAACAAAAGAGTAGTAAATTTGAACATATATGTATATATATTTGATTAGATTAGATTTAACTTTATTGTCATTACACATGTACCAGCACAGGGCAACAAAATGCAGTTTAGGTCTAACTAGGTTTAAATTATAAAGTGCAGTTATTAAAAAACTATGGTGATATTTACAGATGGGTGTACTATGGACATTATATACAGGTTGCATTAGCTATGAGATTTACAATAAATGATTTTGCGTACAGGTTGATATTAATAATCAGAATAGTGCAGATAGATAAACAATTAGAAATGTATGTACAGTGGGGTGGGTATATACGGTTCACATAAATTAATCAGTGCAATGTAGTATATTTATATATATATATCTGTATATATACAACTATGGTGATATTTACAGATGGGTGTAATA
>CAIGQQ010015131.1:10045095-10098873 GCA_903798035.1 Danio albolineatus | reverse complement strand
AATAATAATAATAATAATAATAATAATAATAATAATAATAATAATAATACATAATGATTGCAACCCATTCGCCTTCCTTTAAATTCTCAGTCACCTCATTGGTTGATCCAGACGTTGATATATTGAACTGCTCAAACAACCAGCAATGTTTCTGAAGAGCCACAGAGAGCAAAAAAAGCTTCAGAATTTTGACACTGAAAAAAAGTGTTCACTTTAACTTTAAAGGGTTATTTCCCTTCCCAGACTGCATTTCCATTACATTGACTTTCTGACGTACGAAACAAATTAAGAAGGTACACAGACTAAATGATATATGAGTCTAAGACATTTCTTCCCCATGTTTCCTACGCATATGTTAGTGATATAATCTTAAAGAACATACCAGAATAAATCTGCTTAAAGCCTTTGCTCATTTCTCCAGATGGCTTAGCAACCTCGACTATGCTTAAAGCGCTGACATATTAGATCAGCCAAGAGCTTTGCGAGGTTCAAATCCATTTAGTCATATATCTTATTCCCTCTGCAAATTAACACCGTCTCTTACGATAGCGAAGATTTATGATGATGTCTTCTTGCTAAATAATTTAGCATGCTTTGAGAATAAAGAATGACTGCACTGTGGCAGGATGAGAAATATATCTGTTATAATTATTTAAACATAAAAAAAAAATCTTTTGTGATCTTAAGCCATATTTAATTAATAATCCTTATGTTATTAAAGTATTATTCATTTTACTATTTAGTTTTTATAATATAATTAAAACATTTTAAATAGTGATTTCAGTTTTAGATGTTTTGTGTTATACCCATTGTTCAGTCCTTTTAAGCTTATTATATTTCTATTTAGATTTAATTAATAATGAATTCATGCTTTTTTGGTGGGTTACTATAGGTTTATAGATTGAAAAAGGCAAGAATGGGTTTGTTCAATAATTTAGAACATTTTTAATGAAAGTTTTCAAAGGTAAAAAAATGGGTCCCACTTTATAATAAGTGGCCTCAACTAATATGTACTTACACTGAAATTAGTAGTTATCATTACAATGTACTCATGGTGTAAATACGTGTTTTTACATTGTGCTTATGCTTGATTAAATACCTGTATGAAATTACATCTGTACTTAATTTCTGTAACTACATTTGTAAATGCACTGTTGACCATCCCTTACACCTTAACCCACCCTTAAACCTACAGATACTGTACCACCAAACTTGTCCTTAACCCTCCCCCTATCCCAACTCAAGAGCACCACAAGTGTTCTCAAATACATTATGAACACAGTAAGTACATTGTATTAATTTTTTGATGCAAGTACATAGTAGTTAAGGACGCTTAATATAAAATAGGTATATACAAATGCTACAGTAAAAGTCCCTAACAGTATGTTTCCTCCTTAATATATATGGCAAATAACATCACTTTTTATGTCTTTGTTGACATTACTTTGGATCATTTTAGTTGTTTTCCCATCAGTTATGTACATTAGAGATTTATGTTACATCTAATGTTGATAAAAAATGTTTATTTCATGACTTTAATTTTATGCGTCTAACCATAATGGTGTTTAGTAGCGGTGTGAATGGCACTGAACACCTTCTATACACTGCTTCACTTTTCGGCTTGTTTGTGATGAGCATTGGTTCATAATGTAACTTCCTCATCACCACTATCTATCTGTGTGACAAAAGATGTATTGGTGATAGTTCAAAATATAGACATATTACCTCTATAAATTAATGTTATATGGTAATTTACTGTAAAGAAATTACTTTTACGGCTTGGATCGTATTTTTAACGGTGAAACACTGCCAACCACAGCTGCCATTTTTTTACCGTAATTATTTTTTTTTTTGAGTAAATTATTTTATACAGTGTATATATAGATCCATATGCTGCAAAAATGTTTTATTATTACAGCAATTCCTATGAATTTAGTAGCATGATATATAATTAGTCTTATTTTGTAATTATAAATATCATTAATTGAGATATGATACATCAATGGCTAATTTATACATATAATGCATGTAATTACATCGTTTCAAGATGTCTGAAAAACATTGGTCTCCAGGATTTGAATATAGATGTTTAATTAACTTGACTCCCTTAACCTTGTTGTCATAACAGCAGTGTCTTACAAATGTCGGTCACTTGAAAACAATCCCCCAGTTGTCAGCACTGTACAAAACCAGAAGACTGATTCGTACTAATCCTTCCTGTGTTAAACAAACACAGCCATTAGTCCATGAAGTCGCTTGAAGTCTGTGTGTGTCTAACACTATCAAAAAAAAAAGACAAAAGTGGCTCTTGGAAGATGCAGTGGAAGTTTTTGCCAGTTTTTATGTCTCAACACCAATTAGATGAGTAGCTATTATATTTGCTGAAAGACTTGGGCAACAAAAGGAGAGCACACTCATCTCCTAAGAGGTTGATGAAAGGATCCTGATGGATGTTTGAGCATGACAAAGACCATCCATCAATCTTTAGGCTCCTGAAGAGAAAGCGTGGAACGCAGTGCATTACGCAAACTGCAGTTTGATTCGCCTCCTCCTCCTCCAGGAACCCCACGTGCTGTCACGGTATCCCCAGGGTTCGCTGATCACCCCAGGGGAACGCTGATGATTACGTTGGAGGTTTCTGATAGCAAGTCTTTGAAGAGCTGCTTGCCTTCTTGAAGGATGAGTTCCTCGTGGGAAAAATGGACTGTCACACCGTTCTACCCCCTGTTGTCCACACAATGATTGCTAACAAGGCATACATCACACCTCGAAAGCCCTCATTCAGACTCTGTCACCATTCATGGCCATCACTTCCTTAAAGACAAATGCCTTCAGAAGGTCCCTTTCATCCTATTGTCAGAACTTCACTGTCTCCTTCCCAGTCGGGACCCTGAAGTGGAGGAATAGCCTGTTAGCGCTAGCTCAGGCCTTGACCCAAGGACCTCTCCACAAGGGGACCCCCCTATTTAGACCACTTTTGTTCCTGAGATCGGTGCCCCAAACTGAGGCAAATCAGACCCCGGTCGGCTCTTGGAAGGCGGGAGCCACCAGGAGTGCCATTATGCTTCCATTCATGAGTTAGACAAACGGAGCAGAGTGGACTGGACATTAGCGGCTCTTATATGGGACAATGTCCACGCAGAGTGACAGCTCCAACTGAGAGTGGAATGCAGGCATATTAGTGTTGATTTTAGTGCTTGTACAAAGGCAAACAATATTTTATTATGCTGTAGTGATCACTATTGACATGCCGTGGCTACATCATGAGCAACGTTTACATCAAATGCTGGATTTATCAGGACACAATCAGTTTCAAATTGAAAAAATATTGCAGCAATCTTGCTGATCGCTATTTTGGAAATATCCTAAGCAGTGTGTTTATCATCCATTTTAACTGTATCTATTGGAAAGCCATGATGCCAGAATAACAGCTACCAACCAACTTAAGCATAATTGTGTTGGTTTTAGATTTTGCACATAGGCAAACAATATTTGATCATGTTGTAGTGATTACTAGACGCAGTGGCTACATCACGAGCAACATTTACATCAAATGTTTGATTTTTTTAATACACAATCTAGTCCAAACTGTCAAATAGCAAGTTCGCAGATCAATATTTTGGAAATACCCTAAACGACATGTTTATCCTTCATTTGAACTGCAACTGTTGGAAAGTCGTGATGCCAGAATAACAGCTAAATCAAGAACCACAAGCATGTTACTTTTGATTATAGTGGTTGTAAAAAAGACAAACAGTATGTTATTATGTTTTAGTGATCACTATAGACATGCTGTGGCTATATCATGAGCAGCGTTTACATCAAATGTTGAATTCATCAAGACACATCATAAGCAACGTTTTGATGGCGTCGGATTTCAGTCTTCAAATCCATCCCCGAAAGGATCAATGTTTATCCTTTTCTCAATATCCTTTTTTCTCATCCCTTTATTAATATGGATATTTGAATCAGTATTTAATCTTGAAATGATTTTTACTAATGAATAAAGTTAACACATTGCTTAAAATAAGAATGTTCAGAGCATTTGCTTGTCTCTTTGTACTGTAACTCTATTTTCAGGAGCCACCAAACCAGGTCAGAGGTTATGGAGATCTCATGAGTGAAACTGTGCTATGTGTTCATACTGTCTAAAGTGATTTTGATATTATTATTATTATTATTATTATTATTATTATTATTATTATTATTATTGTTAATATTATTATTATTATTATTATTATTATGTGTTAATTCTGTTTAAAGGGATTTTCCTTTTATTCAAGATAGACTTTGTGTAGTGAGAATATAGCAGCCTGAACATCGTTTGTTCTGTTTTTTACCCAGTTTCAGATAAAGACGGCTGAGAGTACACTTAGCCTTGGGTAAGAAACAGATTGTACTTTGAGTATGTGAGCGTTCTCTTTGAATGTGGATCCTTTCACAGATCTGGGGTCAGCTCTAAACAGCCTAGTGGATGTCTGACGTTTGTATGCTTGAGATATTAAAATATCTTTCAGAGGTGTCTATATGTGTTCTAACCAATCAGGTTTTAAGAGCTATATTTATGACAGAGTTAATTATGTTATGTAAGAGTATAATTGTTTCTAATTTGTAATTGTTAGCAGAGCGGCTTAAGAACAAGTGTTGAATCTGGCTTTTGCTGATGAAACTGGAAATTATCTTCAGTGAACTTTATCTATTTGAATCTCTGTCTCCAGCTCTTCTTCATCTGACAGACTGCTCATTCTTTGGGTTCAAACTGTAAATTATCCCTACAGTTTACATCAAATAATAGATTCATCAAGACACAATCAGTTTCGAACTGAAAAACACCATAGCAAGTTTTGAGATCACTATTTTGGAAATAACATAAACAACTTGTTTATCCTCAATTTTTACTATATCTATCAGAGAGTCGTGATGTCAGAATAGCAGCTATCATATAAACAAACTTAATCATATTAGTGTTGATTTTTGAGGTTGTACAAAGGCAAACAATATTTTGTCATGTTGTAGTGATTACCACACATGCCGTGGCTACATCACGAGCAACATTTACAGCAAATGTTTGATTTTTCAATACACAATCTAGTCCAAGCAGATCAATATTTGGGAAATAGCCTGAGCATTGTGTTTTTTTCCTTCGTTTGAGCTGCATCTGTTCAGGTCATGATACCAGAATAACAGTTAAATCAAGAACCACAGGCATATTACTGTTGATTTTAGTGGTTGTACAAAAGCAAACAGTAAGTTATTATGTTGTAGTGATCACTACAGACATGTCTTGGCTACATCATGAGCAACGTTTACAAATGAAGCATTTATCAAGACTTAATCGGTTTCAAACTGAAAAATATTGTAGCAAGTTTGCAGATCACTATTTTGGAAATAGCCTAAGCAATGTGTTTATCCTCCATTTTAACTGTATCTATTAGAGAGTCATGATGCCAGAATAAAAGCTATGTTTATTGTATAGCTTGTACAAAGGCAGACAATATGTTATCATGTTGTAGTGATTGCCAGACATGCCGTGGCTACATCATGAGCAACATTTACATCAAATGTTTGATTTTTTAAATACACAATCTGTTATATATGGTTTGTATCTGCAAGTTTCCAAATCACTATTTCAGAAATAGCCTAAACAAAGTTTTATCAGTATCATTTTAACGATATAATGGAGAGTCATGATGCCAAAATAACAGCTATCAACCATGTAGGCATATTAGTGTTGATTTTAGAGCTTATACAAAGGCAAACAATATTTTATAGTGTTGTATTGATTACTAGACATGCAGTGGCTACATTATTTACATCAAATGTTTGATTTTTCAATGCACAATCTGTTCCAAACGGTCAAATAACAAGTTTACAGATCAATATTTTGGAAAAGCCTAAAAAACGTTTTTATCCTTCATTTGAACTGCATCCGTTGGGGTCAACATGCCGGAATATAAGCTAAATCAAGAACCACAGACATATTACTGTTGATTATACGTAGTGGTGGTACAAAAACAAACTGTACATCGTAGTGATCAATGTAGACCTTTAACGTTTATACAATCTGTTTCGAACGGTCAAAAACTGTAGCAAGTTCACAGATCAATAATTTGGAAATAGCCTAAACATCATGTTTATCCTCTCTTTTAACTGTATCTGCTGGAGAGTCATGATGCCAGAATAACAGCTATATCAAGCACCACTCTTATTGATCAGTGCAAGCAAAATCAATCCAAATGTGGAGTGAGTGCTATACTTAAGGGGTAAGATTTTTTTGCGATTGAAAAGTGTGATTTACACCAGTTCACACAGTTTCAAAATGCTGCTGCAATACAAAACTGGTTCCAGCACTTGACAATACATCACAATTACACATGTCTGAATGTGGTTACATTAGATTTATGATTTTAAAATAAATGTCCTATGTAAACAAATGATGGACTAGCTTCCCATTTCTGCAACTTCTTTTAGCCAGCTGGTGACAGAAAGTTTGGTATGAAGTGAATGTGTGAAGGCAGAAATCACTCAAACTGTCTTCTTTTAAAATTGCAAACATGCATTTATGGATGCATACAGATATTACCTGAAAAAAAAAAGAAAAATAGATTAAAGGGAACATTAAAATTGTGTCATCATTTATCCACCTTTGCCATTTCATTAACCTTCCAAAAAATGATAAGAAGTTATTTTCTATGGAAGTCAATAGTTATAGTTATGGTTTTCTAGTTTTATAGATTTTTCCAAATATTTTATTTTGTGTTCAACACAAAAAGAAAACTCATAAATGTTTGGAATCATTTGAAGGTTAGTAAATTTAGACCCAATCCCAATTCTATTTTTGTACCTCTACCCCTTCCCCTTGGCCCTTGAAACAGAGTGTGAAAGCGAAGGGCTTCAAAATGTACCCTTAAGAAATCGGACAGCACTACAACACCTGCACACGTCATCATATGTCATCGCGATCTCTTGCTTCATATGAGATCAGACGATTGTGACTGCTGTAGCTATTCCAGTTGTGTTATAATTTAGAAATTTAGCTTCAGGTAATAACTGAAGGCAATAAGCTCTAAACTGTGCATTTACACCCTGGCCATCATCAATGTAAACACACATAAACAACATTAACATTATACCGGACACTGTAAAAAGGTCATTCCCAGCCACTAGACTTTTCTGACAGGGTATTCGAGTGTGACTGAGTGACAGAATGTTGTGGGACTACTATTATGGTTATAGTTATTAATATGGATTATAGATAGCGAAATGTAGCAGTTTTTATTTTAGTGTTTTTTGTTTTTTTAAATCATGACGGTAAAACATGAACATGAATGTATGAATGCATGAATAATTACAATGTTATGAATGTATTAAAACATATGCTTGTTTATTGTAAATATTCATAATAATGTCACAAAATACTAATTTGTGCATCTCCTTACTTCCGTGTGCAGCTGTGCTGCTGTTGGAGCTGGTGTATTCTGGGAAATTTTCTTACCCCTTGGTTTCGAGAGTGGGCCTGGAAAATCTCCATTTGAAGGGGTTTCTAGCCCTTTCCCTTAGCCCTACACCAGGACTATTTAATAGGTTTGTCATGGGGGCCAATTCATGAAGAGCATCCCAAATGAGGGGCCGGAGAGATATGACTTATATGAATATAAGTGATGACACAACAGCAATTTAAAAACCCATATGCTGTATTTTTGATCCTTAAGACACCCACGTTGGCTTTTTCTACATTAAAACGTTAATATGTTGTATTTTGAAACTACATAACATCACTGCATTGTACAATGTGTTTTTTTTTTACAAACACCTTCAAATGTTGTATTTCAAAGCACAACAAAATCAGTGTATTGCTTAAGTAGGCTTCTACATTCAAACACATTTATATGTTATGTTTTGAGCTGCTTAACAATTAGGGCTAGGGATGCATCGATTATAGATTTTGGCTGTATAATATTATATATTATATACATTATATATATGTATAAATTGTCAATTTCTCTCTCTTTCGACTTAAAAATAAATGAAAAACGTTTTGATTTAAACATGAGTTATACTTCTACAATTAAAGTAAGTGACAGAACTATGAATAAATAAATAAATAAAAATAGGAATAAATTAAAAATTGTATTTGCCTAATGTAAATTTTTATTTAATGTTAATTTAAGCTACATATTAGCTGAGAGGGGCGCCACAGTGGCCTAGTGGTTAGCACGTTCGCCTCACAGCAAGAAGGTCGCTGGTTTGAGCCCCGGCTGGGTCAGTTGGCATTTCTGTGTGGAGTTTGCATGTTCTCCCCGTGGTTGCGTGGGTTTCCTCCGGGTGCTCCGGTTTCCCCCACAAGTCCAAAGACATGTGGCATAGGTGAATTGGGTAGGCTAAATTGTCCGTATAGTGTATGAGTGTGAATGTGTGTGTGTGGATGTTTCCCAGGGATGGGTTGCGGCTGGAAGGGCATCCGCTGCGTAAAAATATGCTGGATAAGTTGGCGGTTGATTCCGCTGTGGCGACCCCGGATTAATAAAGGGACTAAGCTGACAAGAAAATGAATGAATAAATTAGCTAGTTTAAATTAGTTTAAATTAACTGTTGTAATTATCTGCGTTTATACATACATAATCATTTTAATAATTTGTAATAATTCGTCTAACATATCTTTTGTTTACATTGCACTGAAAGCCACACACAACTCTCACCATGACAGCTTGAGATAATTTCTACTGTGTGCATCTGGAGGTCCACTTGCGAGCCATGCATGCACCGCTCCCGAAGTGCGCACGTCTCCATTGGAAATAATAAACTTGAAAAGACGCGATATGTGAACGGCCTACTGCTCAGAACTTTAAACTAGCACACAGTTGGCATAACTTTGTTTAGTTGCAGCAGTTTTTTTCCATGCAACAGAAACTAAGCATTGAGAAGTCTTTACGATTCATTTACCATAATGAATTTAAATGAGGTTAATAGTGAAATTGGCTAAACATTGCATCCCCATTAACGATATCAGTGCATTGTGCTAAAGGCCTTTTCTTCAAACATATCCAAATGTTTTCGGCTGCCCGCGCCACTCGCTTAATGTCACTTGACTCATTCTCTGCGCAGCCTTCAACTGCAGCTCGTGCTGTATTGAACAGATGCACGTCATTTCATAACAATAGCGACTGTTTTTCGACTGAACTAAATTTATTTTTGATGTCTTGGTCACACTATTTGGAGGGTCGGAACAAATTGCCTCGGGGGCTGGGTCTGGCCTGCGGGCCGCTAATTGAATAACCCTGCCCTACGCCTTCAAGCTAAATAAAATGTCCCAAATAAAATGAACCCTACTCCTTCACGTGAACAATCAAAACAGTTAGTAAATTTTTGTTTAAACTCTCCCTTTAAAGCAAATGTCACTTGGTTTGAAATGCAGTTAAAGACATCCATGCATTTTTATGTCTGTGACATACATTTGGGGCCTCTGAATTGTTTCTTTATTCTTCTGTTTTCTTTTCATGGTAGATCTATTAGGAGTACAGAAAGAAATGATGTTATAT
Organism: Danio albolineatus; assembly: GCA_903798035.1. Classification (NCBI taxonomy): domain Eukaryota; kingdom Metazoa; phylum Chordata; class Actinopteri; order Cypriniformes; family Danionidae; genus Danio; species Danio albolineatus. The sequence continues at coordinate 10,089,334 of CAIGQQ010015131.1, read as the reverse complement.
ATGCATTTCTCCAGTACTCACAGGGAACTTTTCGTTGGATCTAGCCCTAACAAAATACTTTGATAATACTTACACTAATATAGAAACATGCTGGTTCTTTTTTTCAGAATGCAGAAAAAAGAAGAAACCCTCAAAACTTCTCAAGCTAAATCCAGCTTCAAGTGTCTTCCCCAGTGACCCCACCTCCCTTTCCCCTCATGATGACCGTCTACAGAGGAAGAAATCCATCAGGTCTGATTGGTGTCAGGCTACTGTTTGTGTCCAAAGTAATGAAGCCTCTTTCTGTCATCTTATTCTCTCAGCTCTTTAGGGGGCGTCAGAGTGCCTTGTTAGGACTGCTCAGACCTCACAGGATGAACCCTGGAGGTTACTGAGGGGGACCCAGTAACAAGAGCAAGAAGGGGGGGTTTTCCCCTCCTGTTGATAACCCCTCTTTAGCTATTCCCGCCGGGACCTCAGGAGACACGAGGATTACTGAGGTGATGCGTATAAGATTGACATCCTCGGACCTCACTTTAGTGTTTAATCAGTTTCCCAGTCTCAGCAGGGAGGAACCATGTAGATGGGGTGGTGTTTTTTATAATTACAGCATGTTTGTGGATTAGAGCTGTGTTAATATATCACACTTTTTTATGGTTTCAAGCACATATGTATCTCTTTATTGCTCGCTCGCTCAGCCGCAGTTTGTTTTTGGCACAGCCTCCAATCTATACAATAAATTATTTGACTTTCCTGCGCTGCGGATAGGAACAGGAAAACGTGTTTTAATCAAAAGAGACAAGTGTGCTTCCAAGCAAAATAGTGTATTTCATCAGAGTGCACTATGGGACGATGAACTCCACAAAATGTGACCTGGAGTGTGTGCGGATTCCAATATTTGAGTTTAAAAATGACATCATTGCTTACTTTGTTTTTAGAAGCACTGAGTAATGTAGGATGAAGATACCAGAGAATAGAGTAACTGAGAATAAAGTAACTGAGACAAACTTATAACAAAATGAGCTTAAATTGAATAAATAAAAATAAAAAAATAAACAACTAAATAAATAAGTAAAAAACATACATACATGGCTACACAGTGGCTCAGTGGTTAGCAATGTTGCCTCACAGCAAGAAGGTTACTGGTTCGAGTGCAGGCTGGACCAGTTGCCATTTCTGTGAGGTGTTTGCTTGTTCTCCCCGTGTTTGGGTGGGTTTCCTCCGGGTGCTCTGATTCTAACTAACTAACTAACTAACTAACTATTCTAACTAAAATTGACCATAGTGTATGAGTGTGAATGTGAGAGTGTATGTGTGTTTCGGTTGGAAGGGCATCATCTGCGTAAAACATATGCTAGATAAGTTGGCGGTTGATCTGCTGTGGCGACTCCTGATAAACAATGGAGTAAGCTGAAGGAAAATGAATGAATGAACATATAAAGGCTTCACGGTGGTGCAGTGGGTGGCACATCCGCCTCACAGCAAGAAGGTCGCTGGGTCGAGCCTCGGCTGGGTCAGTTGGCATTTCTTTGTGGAGCATGTTCTCCCATGTTCCCATGGGTTTCCTTCAGGTGCTCCAGTTTCCCCCACAAGTCCAAAGACATGTGGTACAGGTGAACTGGGTAAGCTACATTGTACATAGTGTATGTGTGTGACTGAGTGAGTATGGATATTTTCCAGTTATGGGTTTCAGCTGGAAGGGTATCCGCTGAGTAAAACATATGCTGGATAAGTTGGCGGTTCATTCCGCTGTGGCGACCCCAGATTAATAAAGAGACTTAGCCAAAAAGAAAATGAACGAATGACTGAATGAATAAATGTTTAAAAAGCATTGTGTTATACATATACAATATCTACTGAAGCATTAATTTGTTTTATTGTTAATTTTTTATGTTAATTTCTTTTTAATTTATCTTACCAAATTCAGACAATGATGTACAAATATGATCATGTCTAGATTTAAGTGTTTCATTCAGTGCATTCAAACAGCTCAACTTTTCACATTTGACTTACTGACTGTTACACATGAACATGAATTTCATTCTAAAATGTGTCATTAGTGGCAGACACTCCAGATTGGAAGATTTCTCTCTTTTTTTTACTAATTTTAAAACTGTTTAAATTCAATAAATAGTTAATTCAAGACTCAAGACTGAATCATTGTCATAAGCCATGAATTAAAAAAAACACAAAAAAACATACAATTAAAACCCACAGGGACGTTTTAAGAAAGCCATTGAAGAATTAGTCTTCTGGGTTTGGATGTCATGCCTGCATAACTTAATTATTTTTTTCAAGCAATAAATCCACCTTTCATATTCATGTCCATTCTTCATTCTCAAAGCTGTCTAAAAAAACAAACAAACCGATGGAGATATTTAGATATTACAATTTTCTCTTACATCCAATCAGAACAAATGGGAAGACAGATCAGATAAATATAAAACCAGATTATGATATGAAAAAAGTTACATTTAAAGGGTATAGTTTGCGTACTTAATTACTCCCAGGGTCGTTTATATCGAAGTTGATAATTAGCTGCACCATGTTGGTGTTTCGTAGCATCTAATTTTTACTAGATGGGTTGTTAGCCCCCCAACCTGGAGGACCAGGGCATACACACATAAACAACGGACAATTTAGCTTACCCAATTCACCTATAGCACATGTCTTTGGATTTGTGGGGGAAACCCACATGCAACATAAACATGCAAACTCCACACAGAAATGCCAAATGACCCAGCCGACCTTCTTGCTGTGAGGCGATAACGCTACCCACTGCGCCACTGTGCCACCCAAGAGTATCATTTACAGATAAATATATGCAAAATCAAATCAATTGTTACTGAAATCAAACGACCGAGTAACTATAATAGACAGTCAAATACTGTATATAACTGCAAAATGTCACTACTAAGTGAAACAGAAGTAAATAAGTAATAAATATTGTAAATGTATTAGAATACTGCCTTGTAATATTAGTGTGGCACTATATCCTACTTGGCTACCATTTAATACCATTTGATATTATTGGGGATTGGGAGCATTGCTATGTGGTTGCTTAGGTGTAATGGGTATAGCACTATAGAAAGCTTAATCTTTCTGAAGATAAATTTCTAGCTCTGAATGATACAGCAAAATCATAATTTTAGCCATCTCTGAAAAGGTTTACTTGAACATGAAGAGTTGAATTAAACATGCAATTGCATGGATTGCATGGACAAAGTGGTGTATATGTATTTGAAGTGTTTAAAATGCATATATACCATTCAGTTGAATCAAAAAAAATATTTTTTAATGTTGTTGAATTGAATATACTGTCTGAAAAAATTCACAACTTTAACAATAACACTAAATTAAGAACACACTGTTTCTTGGCTTTACATTGCACATGCTGTTATGGCATGAATGCATTTTTATGTTGATTTACATTGAAAGTACTGTAACATGCCTTCAGAACATCTTGTTGCATTTTGCAACAGTTTGAGCCTTCTGCAACAGGTTGCTACATTAATTAGCCATCGGCTTTAGCAGTACTGCATGAATCATAGCATCTCCTTCTTGTCAGACCATTGTTGCATTTTCATACTGATATGTGGTTATGTGGAGAGGGCGTCATCTGGTGAAGTATAGTTTTATAGTCTAGTGCCACTGTTATTAGGTTCATATATTCGATCTTAGCGTTATAAAAAATCCATCTTTTAGAAAAAAAAAGAAAAAAGAAAAACATAAATAATGACAACCTGCCAATTAAAGTGATATTCATCATATCCATTGTTTACTCCTAACCTGTTTAAGTTTCTTTCATCTGTTAAACCCAAAAGAAGACATTTTGCGTAAAGCTGAAAACCTGCAACCTTTAACTTCAGTAGCGTTTGTTTTAATGATTGTGGAAGTCATTAATTATTAGTTTTCAGCTTTTTTAAAAAAGAAAAATCTTTTTTTTTTTTTGTATTCAACAGAAGATTTTTGGTACCACTTGAGAGTGAGTAAAAAGGGAGTAGATTTTATTTTTCTGTGAACTATCCTTTTAAGGTAGACAGGTTAATTATTTATCTGAGTCTGTATTTTCCTCTATTATTCTTATAAAGACAACAAAGCTCTTTCAAAGGCTTTAACAGTGTCGGAGCATCAGTTTAAATCTGATACTGTTGGTCCTGATCCTCCCTGCGCTTATCAGAATTAGCTTTGCCACACTGGACCCGACGCTTAATCAGGCCTCCCTTACCAGGAAACAATAAATCTTGGCATAAGTGCTGGCTAAGTGGGAATTAGTCTCTTTTGAGTCTGTCTCCCTCCCATCGGTCCCTATCTGCAGCGAAACCAGCTGGGCTGCATTACGCAGAGGGAAGGGGGTCTGAGTTTCCTTCCTTAGGAAGACGCTGTCTGCAGAAAAGCCCCAGGGCAGGCTATTTTGGCTCTGCAACAGACCACTTAAATGTGGCATGTACATGTGGCTGCCGTGGTTCATTAATAATGGACAGCTTTATCGCCAGCTGCTGTTATAGGATGCTGGAGAAGGCGCTGGTGAAAGTCAAGGAGGATTTGGCATTCTAAAGGTGAATTCAACAGGAGGAAACCCTATACTGTACTTCTAAAAATATATCTTTAATAAATTAATTAAAGAACATATTTTGTGTAAATTAAACTTAGGGTTATTTATACACTCAGTAAATTATTGTAGTGCTAATAGTCAATCATGTTTAATAGCTAGAGTGCCCACCAGACACACTAGAGGGCAACACTCACATCAGCCACTCTCTCAGACTACATGTACCATAATGCTTTGCAACACACCTGATTTATATGAACTGGACTCTGATTGCACAGCACTTGCAGCTTTTATTAGAGAAAGGTTATATAGGCAAGGTTAAACACAGTTACAGTGTTATAGATGCATGAACATTTGAGTTTACTCGCTTCATTCGCGCGTACAAATCCGCACGTCAAATTGACTTGAGAAAAGACGCGGATTCGCGTGATGGGCAGGGCTTCTGTTTATGGGTGACTGTAGCTTTATTGCTACAGTAAATGGCTAACAGGGGTTTTATAGAGAGAATAACTGTGTTAATGTGCTTTATGGAGGCTGAAAAACAGCATTCATTCGTTTGGAGCTGTATCTGAGTCCACTAGATTATTTCAGAGGTGCACAGAACTGTTGTCGGTGTCGGCAGGAGGATTTTCCCCCGAGACATCCTCAACAGGCGCTACGTCATAATCACACCCCCACAAGAGCAAGCTCCTGATTGGGTAACGTGGCGCGAAAGTCCGCTTGAAGTTCAGATTTTGAAACTGAAGCGATGCGCGCGAATTGCGCGTTAAACACGTCAAACGCGCAAAATGCGCAAAACGCTCAGTTCGTGCGGTGCCATTCGCGCGTATCGTGCCATTCACGCAATTCGCGTCGCCCCTTTCGCGCATATTGTGCCGCAGGATGCCTATTCGCGCCTTTGCATTGACTTAACATGTAATCACTCGCGCTTGACGCATCTTCCGCGTCTGGTGTGAATGCACCATCAGACAATCCAGGAAACACTTACATGATGCTCACTACAGGGGAAACAAGACTCAGCAATGGATTTGTGTGTGAATTGTCTCTATATTGTCCATGGAATCAAGAGGTGAGCTGAAACTGCTGTGTGACTGCATGGCATAATGGGATTTGTGGTTCTGTAGATCGACAGGGGGTCTTCTCAAGTATTAATACTGTAAAAGTCATCTATTCTGATATTAATTTAGTTTCAGTTGCAGCTGAAGACTGCTGGCATACTACACTCATGTCATTCAGCAACTACATATCCCTGCATGCCGTTGCACACACCAGTCACTATTTACCATTAATCACACACAGCTGAATACCATCATCATAAATAGTTTGGACTATTTATACACATTGTACACATCAGTCTTTGTTTGTCAGTACCTGTATGGTTTCAGTGATCTCCATTGTGTCAAGAAATAAATTGTTTTTATTGTAATAAGTTCATTACAAAATGTAAAAAAACAAACAAACATAAATTCCAATATTTATGATGAATAACTATATTTATTTACTAAGGATATGAAAAGTTGAGAAACTACCCTTGGTTATTGAGCATGTAAAAATATGTTATCAAACAATTTGGTGGTTTGCTTGGTAAGTGTGAACATTGACATTTATTTTATTAACCACGGACCATATTGTGTAATTGATTTGATTACCTGGACTATTTGATTCACTTGGTTGACACACGCTTTAAGCTGAATACTAGTATCTCACAAAATTACTAAAATAATAGTATAATAAAGGGACTAAGTCGAAAAGAAAATGAATGAATGAATGATTTGCACCAGGTGTGCTGTCAAATGGATGAAGATCTTTTCTTAATTTGCCGGTGTTTTTGTAATTGCATGTGTTTTTTTAAATTAAATTGCAGCACAGCTCTTTTTATTTATTAAAATGCAGTTAAGCTCTCTTGGCCACTATATCTCTCCATCAAACACCCATTGGGAATATACTCGGGCTAATAATTTGCACTTCAACTGTATGTAAATCCACATCAATCCCTTGGGCTGGTGATTTTTTGTATTATGAATTGCTAATTGTCTGTACACGAATTCATTATCATTGTTTCTATTCTATTCACATTTATTTGATTTATTTTGATAAAATTCATAATTGTATAAAAAAATTTTTGATACATTTAAATATATTATTCATAATTTATTTACTATAATAATTTTACCACTACATTGAATAATGGTAAAAAAAACAGTGTGTGCCAATATTTCATCATAGAGGTTGCACAAATCAACTGTATGTGACCTTTAAATAATCTATTGACCCATGACAGGCAGAAAGCAAAGTTTTGTCAGATTGCCATTGACCTTTCATGCTTATCAGACTAGTGCCGACTGGGTCACCTTTTGAAATTTTGCACGCTCCGTTTATCTGTGCTGATAAACTGCTGCTTCACCAAGATATAATTTACTTCATACATGTGTAGGAGAATGAACTGCTTTGCCAAAATATATGGTAAAGTTATGAATTGTTGTATATGTTGGCAAACATTTGACACACGAGTACTAAATATGTTTTTTATGTTCTTTTTGAAGAAATAACAAAATAGGATAGTTCTTTAAATCATTGATAAGCTACGATTGCAGAATTGTTCCAGACAACTACATCAAAGGCAACAGAAACATCATCAAGAACATTAAAAACTGAGATTTATGAGGAATGAAATCCCTGTGTGCAAGCTCTGAGACAAAACCCCCAAAAGTACCTTTTGAAACTGATTTATATTCCAAAGTCTTTTTTTGTCACTTGTTTGCAAAAGATCAAAAAATGCATCCCACCTTGCTCATCTAAACCTCCCAAAGTGATTTTCCAATTTTAGCATGCTGTAAGTTAATGCCTCAGTCACACAGAATATTTCAGAAGCTTTAATCAGTGCATTGCTGAAAACAAACAAAATGTAAGCATTTTCTACAGGCAGGACCCAAAAGGCATAGTTCATGCATGAAATCAATGTCTTTGTTTCTAATAGGTTGCATATTATACACATATAACCCATAGCAGAATGAACCGCCAACTTATCCAGAATATGTTTTACACCAAAGATGCCCTTCCAGCTGCAACCCTGTATTGGGAAACATCCATAGACACTCATTCACACACATACACTACGGCCAATTAAGTTTATTCAATTCACTTATACCGCATGTCTTAAAACTGTGGAAGAAACAGGAGCAGCCGGAGGAAACCCACACCAACACGTGAGAACATGCAAACTCCACACAGAAATGCCAACTGACCCAGCCGAGACTCGAACCAGCGAGCTTCTTGCTGTGAGATGATAGTGCTGACCAATGAGCCACTGTGTCACCAGAATAATAATCATAAAATATGATTACATGTGTAGTCGCTTATTTTCCCTTAATAATAACAGCCTCCAGTTCAAAACTTCATGGTGTGTTGACATATTATCTATTAAATTAAATTAAATTAAATTAAATTAAATTAAATTAAATTAAATTAAATTAAATTAAATTAAATTAAATTAAATTAAATTAAATTAAATTAAATTAAATTAAATTAAATTAAATTAAATTAAATTAAGGCGCCACGGTGGCGCGTGAGTAGCACGTTCGCCTCACAGCAAGAAGGTTGCTGGTTCGATCCCCGGTTGGGGCAGGTCCCGGTTGGGCCAGTTGGCATTTCTGTGTGGAGTTTGCATGTTCTCCCCGTGTTTGCGTGGGTTTCCTCCGGGTGCTCCGGTTTCCCCCACAGTCCAAAGACATGCGGTACAGGTGAATTGGGTAAGCTAAATTGTCCGTAGTGTATGTGTGTGAATGACAATGTGTGGATGTGTTTCCCAGAGATGGGTTGTGGCTGGAAGGGCATCCGCTGCGTAAAACAAATGCCGGATAAGTTGGCGGTTCATTCCACTGTGGCGACCCAGGATTAATGAAGGGACTAAGCCGAAAAAGAAAGTGAATGAATGAATGAATGTTGACTTATGTTATATTTGAGTAATATTTAAGTTTGCAAAAAAAATAATAATAATAATAATAAGAAGAAGAAGAAGAAGAAGAAGAAATCAATAAGGGGGCAAAAACTTTTTCACACAACTCTACATATAGTGAGAGAGTTGGAAATAAAGCTTCCAAAATGTTCTTGTCATTGAAAGAGTGAGTGCTCTTTTGTTATGACCACCTATAAATATCTAGTTTAACTTCTGAAGCTGCACAAGACCTTCAACCTTCACTTCAACAATGTTTAACGGTTGTTAAATGCCAAACTGAATTTTAAGGTTGTTTTCTCCACTAGCACATGATGTCAATCTCTGAGCGTCATGGAAATCATGATGTCATTCACCAAACACCCAGAGTGCAAGCTATCACCTGGTTTCTAGGGCAACAGAACAACGGTAGCAGCTTCCTTCCTGATGGCACCGCTCATACTTATGAAGCTGAGCCTTTGCATTGATGAGAAGTCATTGTGCTGTCAGCAGCCTGCACTGCTCAAAAAGTGCCCTTTTGAATTTAGCTAGAATAATCTGGAAGTTTCATCTGGTCAAAACATTTGTCCTTTATGAATTCAATTAAAACGAAAATAATAATAATACTGTAGTAATGAAAATTATCATGTGCATTTGTTTTCATATTGCAAAACATTCTTCTTTACCAAGAAGGTTCATACAGATTCCTTAGGGCAGATACTGATGAGATCAGAAACTGGTGTGTGGACTTTAAGAGTTTTATGATGTGGTCAGTTTGTATGTCTCAGTATTTGCCCTTTAGTCACATGGTCAAGAAAGATACAAAATCAGTGGTTGGTCTCTTTTCCTGCTCTGCACTTTTCCCGCTCTGGCTTCTCCCACTCTCTTTTCCTCTTCCCCTTTCTCTCCCTCTCTCTCAGGTAACTTTTTTTTTACACTTAAGCTGGTTACAATTTATGCCATGTGTTTTTAGCATTTCATGTTTAAGCTACAGATATTTTGTAACTAATTTAGTTATAACCATCACAAGTTATTGTGATTAAATCAATTCACTTTTAAGTATTTGTGAATTACTTTTGATTTAACATCAACACTTAATTGCTCCATATTGCTATACAATACGATCACATAATAGCAACGCCCTCCCATAGTTTTAGCTATTAGAACTGCCCTTATTTCAGTTTTTGGTTTAAGTTTGCAAAAGGATAGTTTGACTAGAAATGTACAGTTTTTCACCATCATATTGATAATTTTATATCAATATGCAGTATATTATATTTCATAGACAAGAAAAGCAGTTATAAAGTTAGATTTAAATATGTATTTGCCATTATAAATGCAATCAATGTTAGTTCAATGTTGTGCATTTAATAAAAAGTAAATAAATATGTCTTAAAGTTAAATGTTAATAACATGCAATTAAGCGTCCAAAACAATTTATTTAGTTTACATTTAAGTATATTCAAGTATATTTATGTACAACTGTTTTATAGCATGCAAAAGAGAAGTATTTTTCCACAAGTGCCATTTAAAGCTTTAGGAAATAAGTTGAAAATCAGAAATAACGTTTCATCATTGTGAAAAGAAGTTCATTAGGTACATCCAGTTCCAAGAATGCTGGTTCATGAACAAGATGTACCGCCTGCAGTCAATTTTAATATTCTAGGAATGATCATCTTCCAGTTATTTCAAGAACATTATGGGCTGTGGTGACAGGAGCACACTCAGAGACTTTACCTGCGAGATAAACCTTTTAGGGGTTTGCAATTCCAATGCAATTTTGCAATTCCAATGCTATGTTGGCTGAATTGGGACTTTTACAGACTTTTTCCTTTAGTTCTCATTTCAGCAATAAGAAAAAGAAACACTCATCTAGAGTTGAGTTTTATCTTTTGTTTTTAATCCATTCAGCCTATCACCGGGACTGCAGTTTAAGCTTAACTTAGCATAAATCATTGAATCAGATTATACCATTTATACCAGTTTAGAACCTTTTCCGGTAGCACTTTATAATAACTACACGCTATGAATCATCTATTAAGCATTAGCAAATAGTCAATTCATTATTTGTTAAGTATTAACTCTGCATTAATGAACATTTGTAAGCAGTTAATTCCTGCAGCTACAAATGCTCTATTCTTGACTTATAACTACATTTATAATGTGCTTAATAATTGTGTTTTCATACTTTGTTAATGATTTATTTTTCATTACTAAATTAAGTATCGCATTATTTACAAACCATTTGTATTTAAGAGTAGTTGATGGTTTTTTAGATCATTCAGAATGAGTTAGTAAACGATGAATAAACTATTCAAATCAACATTTATATATTGTATTATTCAGGCATATATGTATGTTAATAAATGCTTTATTAACTCAACTTTCTGCAGTTTTGTGACCTAATCTAAAGTGAGGACTATTCATGCTTTATAAATCCCTTATAAAAGATTATTAAAGGCTTAATATCAAATGAACAATATATCTTTGCAATCCTATCTAAATAATGAAATTACTGTAAAGTTTAAACATTGCTGAATAACAGGAGTACATAAAATTGGATAGAAAAACAATATGATTTAACAATATATTATGATACAACATTTTAAAGTTATTTAGTGCTGTTTAAACTGAATAGTAATTTTATTTTAGATAAAGTTGCAAAGATTTATTTTTCATTTCATACAGTTTCGTTTGTGCACAGTTGAAGTCAGAATTATTAGCCCAAATGATGTTTAACAGAGCAAGGACATTTTCACAGTATGTCTAATAATATTTTTTTCTTCTGGAGAAAGTCTTATTTGTTTTATTTTGCCAAGAATAAAAGCAGTTTTAATTTTTTTAAAAACCATTTTAATACTCATAATTATTTTCAATTGTTTACAGAACAAACCATCATTATACAATAACTTGCCTTATTACCCTAACCTGCCTAGTTAACCTTATTAACCTAGTTAAGCCTTTAAATGTCACTTTAAGCTGTATAGAAGTGTCTTGAAAAATATCTAGTCAAATATATTTTGTGCTGTCATCATGACAAAGATAAAATAAATCAGTGATTAGAAATGAGTTATTAAAAGCTATTGGGTTTAGGTATGTGTTGGGGGGGGTGGGGGGTGGGGGGGGGAATGAACAGGGGGACTACTAACCGGGGGGTGTTCTATTTTCCTGTTTAGAATAAAACTGAGCCTTTAATAATCTTTTATAAGGGATTTATAAAGCATGAATAGTCCTCACTTTAGATCAGGTCACAAAACTGCAGGAAGTTCAGTTAATAAAGCATTTATTAACATACATAGTAACCATTAATATATGGCTGAATAATACAATATATAAATGTTGATTTGAATAGTTTATTAATCGTTTACTAACTCATTCTGAATGATCTTAAAAACCACCAACTACTCTTAAATACAAATGGTTTGTAAATAATGCGATAATTAATTTAGTCATGAAAAATAAATCCTTAACAAAGTATGAAAACACAATTATTAAGCACATTATAAATGTACTCATAAGTCAAGAATAGAGCATTTGTAGCTGCAGGAATTAACTGCTTACAAACGTTCATTAATGCAGAGTTAATGCTTAACAAATAATGAATTCACTATTTGCTAATGCTTAATAGATGATTCATAGCGTGTAGTTATTATAAAGTGCTACCCATTTTCCAATTTAAAGATTAACTTTTTTTAGCTACATTGTGTACAAAGGGCAATGGAAAATTAAAAGTTGCTGCCTTCTAGGCTGATATTGCATGGGACTGTACTCTCATTCGTTCATTCATTTATTTTCTTTTTGGCTTAGTCCCTTTATTAAAAGGGGTCACCACAGCGGAATAAGCCATCAACTTAACTAGCTCGTTTTACGCAGCGGATGCCCTTTCAACCAAAACCCATCAATGGGAAACATCCACACACACTCATTCACACTCATACACTACGGACAATTTAGTTCACCCAATACACCTATAGCACACGTCTTTGGACTTGTGGGGGAAACCGGAGCACCTGGACGAAACCCACGCAAACACGGAGAGAACATGCAAACTCCACACAGAAATGCCAACTGACCCAGCCGAGGCTCGAATCAGTGACCTTCTTGCTGTGAGGTGATCGTGCTACTCACTGTGCCACTGTGACGTCCGACTGTACTCTCATTCTAGCATACTAATTAAAGAAAATTGCTGCCATACCATACTGTGAGACTGCTGCTGCAGCAAAGTTCCTTGATTATTATGCCAAAATGAGAGTATAATTCCTAGACATATTGGCTCCTAAAATATCAACTTTTCATTTTCAATCAGCTTCAAAAGATTCAACTGTTTAGCTCTGGGTGAGATGTAAAATGAGCCTATTTCCTATTGTTCCATTGAGCTTGTTCGATTTGACCATGGTGAAGCAATGCATCAAAAATGTAAATTCTAGAAACTGAATGATATAATCCCTTCCGTTTACACAAACACAAGACTGCACTGCATAACCACTTGTAATTGTTGGCCCAGATTTGACTAGCAACAGTACTTGTGGTACTATAGTACATCTTTACCAATGGCTAGGGCCAGACGGAATCTGCGGACATTTTTTGCTAATTCTGCGGAGTATTTTGTTAAAAATCTGTGGATTTATTCGGAATGATTTTGGGAGTATCATAACTAAAACCTTAATATATGAAATAAAAAGAAATACCTTTTTACCTTTTAATGTTTACAATGCAAATCCAATTAGATACACTTTATTTGGTAAACAAAGCAAGTATCTTGAATAAAATATCTGCTAAAAGACAGATATTTATTGCTTCACAAACTGTATTGTAAATAAATCATATGAATATTTTCATATTAATCAATATTATTGCTGAAATTAATTTAAAAACTGAATAAATATAAATTTACACACATTTAAACTTGTTAATAAATAGAATCAATGATGGGTTAAAAATCTGCGGAAATCTGCGGAATTCTGCACGCGCAGATTCCGTCTGGGCCTACTGATGGCTCAGGTCATTTCTCAATTAAATTGCCAGCTAAGGGGAACTGATAAACAGTTGCACAATCCTGCATTCATACATACACACTCAGAGACAAAAGTCCACCAGCCAATGTGAAAGCATTCATTTTCACATCAACACCTGCCCAGCTGACATGTAGTACACACTATACACAATTGGCATGCACACTCCATACACCTGTGACTGACCACATTCCTCTTTCATAAACGTGCAGAAGAAGTGACACTCTCGCTGACTGCCTTGGCATCGTGCCAGTCTTTGATCCTGCATGATCAGGCTTGAGTGAGTATTGCCATGGCAACAGGAATGCCATTGTTGCCAAGGGAGCAGCTGGCGCATGGTTGCAGATTAGCCCTCAAACAGATTTACTGGCAAAAAGAGAGAAACGGAGAGCAATCTTAAAGTAAGGGCAGGAGGCGAACATTTGTATTTACAAATGACACTTTTTTTTTGTAACTGTGTCAGTTAAAAAAGTTGAAATTTAGGAAATTGTAGGAAAAAGTTATACTTTCAGGAAACCACTGGAACAAGTTACAGAAAAAAGTTGTTTTTATTATACCAAACTTCAATACAGAGCTTTAAGCCATATACTGCATATGGGTATTGTTAGTTTCTGTATTTTTTTATATGGTGTTCCTTGAAGTATTATGTAAATATACAGCTATCAAAGCAGTAGCATATTCAATATAAATTATAAATATAATTGTTTTAAATATATAAGCAAACTTATTACTCCTCATGTGACAATTTTACCAGAGCAAGGAAATTTTCACAGTATTTTCTATAATATTGTTTTTTCTGTAAAAGGTTTTATTCATCTTAGTTTGGCTGGATATACTGTATATATATATTGTCCGTGATGTGAATCTCCCGTTCCACCACATCCCAAAGGTGCTCTATTGGATTGAGATCTGTTGACTGTGGAGGTCATTTGAGTATATTGTCATGTTTAAGAAACCAGTCTGAGATGATTCGCACTTTATGACATGGTGTGTTATCCTGCTAGAAGTAGCCATCTGAAGATAAGCACACATGGTCAGTAAAAATACTCTGGCTGTGGGGTTGACACGAGGCTCAATTGGTACTAATGGGCTGAAAGTGTGCCAAGAAAATATCCCCCACACCATTACACCACCCCTACCAGCCTGAACCTTTGATACAAGGCAGGATGCATCAATGCTTTCATGTTGTTGATGCCAAATTCTGACCCTACCATCTGAATGTCACAGCAGAAATTGAGACTCATCAGGCCAGGCAACTTTTTTACAATCTTCTATTGTGCAAATTTGGTAAGCCTGTGTGAATTGTAGCCTCAGTTTCCTGTTCTTAGCTGACAGGAGTGGCACACGTTGTGGTCTTCCGGTTTGCTGCTGTAGCTCATCCGCCTCAAGACTCAACGTGTTGGGCATTCAGAGATGCTCTTCTGCATACTTTGGTTGTAATAACTGGTCATTTGAGTTAATGTCGCCTTTCTATCAGCTGGAATCAGTCTGGCCGTTCTCTTCTGACCTCTGGCATCAACAAGGCATTTGCGGCCACAGAGCTGCCACTTACTGGATATTTTCTTATTCAGACCATTCTCTGCAAACCCTGGAGTTTGTATATATCTATATATATATAGATTAGGTCCCCTAATTGTACATACACACAGTCATTTACAAAATGCATGCTGAAAAATGTACTTGCTATGCAAATTGAGGGCTGTAATCTAAAGCATTACCATATTTCTTTAATTGCAGAGCATCCTCTCATCTGTGTAATTATCAAAAACATTTAGATTTTCCATTTCATGGCCCTTTTTTATCATGCCTTCTACCACTATTGCAGCACATATCATACTACAGTGCTTTTTCTTTTGCAAGGTCTGTGTTTGATTTCCCTGGTCTGCTTAATCTTTAAGTGATGTAGTTGACACTCATGACATAAAAAGATTCCAAGTTCTGCTGGTCTGTCTTGCCTCCCCAATTCAAGATTCATGGCCCCGGCTGATCTCTCAATTAAAGCAGACGGGCTCCAGCATTTCATATGCACAGCCTGAGAAATGTATCTATTACTAGCCATAGATGGGTCTGCCATATTAAACGGCTGACATTAATTATTCTCACGTTCATGATTTAAATCTGCAATGTCGTCACTGCCAGATAGTCTACCAGACTGCTGAGATAACAACCGAATTATCATCTAGAGAGACATGTCTAGATGAGATGTTTTGACGTTACCTTTCGTGTTCTCCAATTCAGGATAAACAACAGAATTTGTACTATGCATACCTAATACAAAGTCTGACATGAAAGGTCATTTATGAATATGCAGAGGATCAGAAGCACCTTGGAAAGACAGGGATGATCTGATGCAAGAAATCCTTTATTAACGTAAACTGGCTAATTTCTAATAACCACCTGCTTAGTAAAGATATACAGAACATAACAGGAACTGTACAGTGTGCTATACTAGCTGTATCAGACTCAGACCCATTAAAGACCTTTTTTATTATTTATTTATTTTTATGTGAGCCGTCCATGCTGTGATTTACAGAGTTTTATAGCACCTCCTCAAAAAAGCAGAGGGGACATATACTGCTCTCTTAATGGACAGGCTTGCAATTTCGCAAGTTAATGCAACCACATTGCATCTAATGGATTGGATGACTTTTGCTCTAGAAAGCAGACCGACATTTAGTAATGGAATTATGACCACGGAATCTTTCACTAATAAATATTGATATTCATAAATATTGGTGTTTTATTTGATTTTCTTTTAAACCAAAACTGCAACATTTCAGTTTAATTCAGAGTGCTGCTTTATTTGCTATGATTCCATCAACTAAAATATATCACAAAGCATATACTCATAACTTCCATTTGTAATTCAGATACTGACCATGACTATGATCAAAGAAAAGTTTTAACGCATATCCTTGAGCATGAAATATAAAATTTAGCTGTGAATGAGTTCAGCTGTAGGTTACATGTACTTCCCACTGAGATGTCCTTACATAATCTGTTCATTTTGTCTGATTTATGCTAAAAATCTACTGATTTGCTGGTAACTTCTTGCTATGGAACATTAAGGTAATCATTTGCAATAAGTTAGCATTAGTAAATGTATTCGTTAAGATTAATTTGTTGCAAAATGAATTGTAAAATATTTGAAATATTGTTGTTGCACTAATTTAGCAGTCTTTCCCTGAAGTTATGATCTGCTAACATTTAAACTGGGATAATTGTCCTAATGTAGGCAAATTACATGTCCACTGACTACAGCAGGCTGTTGAGTCAGGGTTATGACCAGGACACACCAAGCTGATGTCTAAGAACCAGCTCTGATGAAAACCAACTGTTTTGTCACCTTCCATCAGATGCGTCTGGTCCCATCTGGACAAAAAAGCTGCACGTGAACACATTAAACAGCAGACAAACAAGTTTACATATTGTGTCCCTGCATGAGGGAAAATGTGTCTTTCTACACCCAAGAAGGACAATAATCTGTTTTCCCATTCCACAAAGCGACGCCACCGCACTGCCCCACTACTTATATTATATTATATTATATTATATTATATTATATTATATTATATTATATTATATTATATTATATTATATTATATTATATTATATTATATTATATTATTTGTAAATATTTCCACAGTTTTTTTATTATCTGTTATAAAACATTAAAAGTATGAGTAGCCTATATTATTTGCCATAATAGCAGAAATTAGTATAACCATAATTTTTGTTTATACCCCCTTTATCTGCATATCCCTCAAGTCATAGTTTTAAAGAATCCAGGCTGTGCTTCTTTAATATTCACACTTTTGTATTCATCCCGTGAGACTGAATGCAATGAAGCTAGATGTAAACAAAGATCAGTAATAGGGCTTAAATCCCACTGCAATAGGGAAGACATGTTTGGACATGCCTAGGGAAGAAACTTTTCATCCGATGTGGAGATGTGACCAAGGGTTAAAACTCATCTAAAGGGCTCTTTGTTTGTTCAAAGCAAGCGTCTCTACGCATTTGGCAGGCGATTATATCAACAACAACTCAATTGTATTTAAGCTATATGCGTTTCACATTGGTAATTGAGCTCACAACCTTAAACGAATGTAATCTAGTTTATTTAACATGTTTTATTGAAGTGGATATGATGTGTTTGCTCCGATTGTATATCAATTTAAAAATGCAGTCGCAGAAAAACCTTGCTAAGCAAATTGATCCACAGACAATAGCAATTTGCAGCTTAAGTGAAATGGATGGGAGTTTTGGGTCATGGCGGAAACACAGAACGACCCTTGACTTGTCTGTCACCTTGTGCCCTGTCATTACCCCTGCTGTGTGGTAAAAGATCAGCCACAGCTGTTTCCAGATAAACTTTACTTTAGAGGTGTCATCATCTGGACTGAGAAAGCAATTAACCCATATCACAACCTTTTGGTAATGGCCACGTCATTCTGCCCTTTCTAAAGGCTGAGGGCTAATTTACTGCTTCCTTCTTTTCAGTTGCTCACAGTAATTATTTTGTCGCATTCATATCCTGGTCATGACCTCTGTGGCGAGACTGAGACATATCCGCCACCCGGCTCTTGTCATTTGTTTATTATATATCTTTATGTGGAGGAAAAGTATCTGGAATGAAACAGCCAGGAAATATATCAGGCATGTTTTGAGTGCTGATGTATTCATTTGGAATTATTTGCTCTGATATCCAGTCCAATGCACTGTAAAAGTATTGCAGTGATATAATTTTAGATTTTGACTGCTTCCCAAAGTATTTTAATTAAATGTAATGTAAGGATGGTTGATTACACTTGTTAGTCTTTTTTTTTTAAGTGTTAAACGTAATGTAAAGTGTAAATACTCTTAACTTCTATTCAAAGGTTTGGGGTCAGTATGATTATTTATGTTGCCAAAAACGTCTTACCACATAGAGACACAAAATAAATCGGTAGCACTTTATAATAACTACACGCTATGAATCATCTATTAAGCATTAGCAAATAGTGAACTCATTATTTGTTGAGCATTAACTCTGCATTAATAAACATTTGTAAGCAGTTAATTCCTGCAGCTACAAATGCTCTATTCTTGACTTACTGTATAAGTACATTTATAATGTGCTTAATAATTGTGTTTTCATACTTTGTTAAATATTTATTTTTCATTACTAAATTAATTATTGCATTATTTACAAACCATTTGTATTTAAGAGTAGTTGATGGTTTTTAAGATCATTCATAATGAGTTAGTAAACGATTAATAAACTAAAATCAACATTTATATATTGTATTATTCAGGCATATATTAATGGTTACTATGCATGTTATTAAATGCTTTATTAACTCAACTTCCTGCAGTTTTGTGACCTAATCTAAAGTGAGGACTATTCATGCTTTATAAATCCCTTATAAAAGATTATTAAAGGCTCAGTTTGATTCTAAACAGGAAAAAAGAACATAGACGACTTTATTCATTTCTATTAATTTGAATCAGAATTATTACCCCCCCCCCCAACCCCTTTTCTTCCCCCCCCCCCCCCACCCCCCAATTTCTGTTTAACAGAGAGAAGAGTTTTTCAAAACATTTCTAAACCCAATAGCTTTAATAACTCATTTCTAATCAATGATTTATTTTATCTTTGTCATGATGACAGCACAAAATATATTTGACTAGACATTTTTCAAGACACTTCTATACAGCTTAAAGGGACAATTGAAAACAATTTTGACCATTAAAATGGTTTTAAAAAATTTCAAAACTGCTTTTATTCTTGCCAAAATAAAACAAATTAGACTTTCTCCAGAAGAAAAAAATATTATCAGACATACTGTGAAAATGTCCTTGCTCTGTTAAACATCATTTGGGAAATATTTAAAATCAAATATGGGCTAATAATTCTGACTTCAACTGTACACAAATGAAACTGTATCAAATAAAAAATAAATCTTTGCAACCTTATCTAAAATAAAATTACTATTCAGTTAAAACATCACTAAATAACTTTAAAATGCTGTATCATATTATACTGTTAAATTATATTGTTTTTTTAATCCAATTTTTTGTTGTATTTTGACACTCCTGTTATTCAGCAATGTTTAAACTTTACAGCCATTTTATTATTTAGATAGGATTGCAAAGATATATTGTTCATTTGATATTAAGCCTTTAACTGTCATTCATAAGGGATTTATGAAGCATGAATAGTCCTCACTTCAGATTAGGTCACAAAACTGCAGGAAATTGAGTTAATAAAGCATTTATTAACATACATAGTAACCATTAATATATGCCTGAATAATACAACATATAAATGTTGATTTTAATAGTTTATTAATCGTTTACTAACTCATTCTGAATGATCTTAAAAAACATCAACTACTCTTAAATACAAATGGTTTGTAAATAATGCGATACTTAATTTAGTAATGAAAAATAAATCCTTAACAAAGTGTGAAAACGCAATTATTAAGCACATTATAAATGTACTTATAAGTTAAGAATAGAGCATTTGTAGCTGCAGGAATTAACTGCTTACAAACGTTTAATAATGCAGAGTTAATGCTTAACAAATAATGAATTCACTATTTGCTAATGCTTAATAGATGATTCATAGCGTGTAGTTATTATAAAGTGCTACCAATAAATCAGTTTATTTTTTCATCACTAAACTTAAGTATTTCAATTTGTTACACCTAATATAATTATGTTCTTTACAACTTAATTTATTAGTTTTTGATGATAAATTATCTTGGGTCAGCATGGTGACACAGAGGTTACCCTCACAGCAAGAAGGTCACTGGTTTCAAGAAGGTCTCATTTCAGTGTGGAGTTTGAATGTTCTCCCTGTGTTCGCTTGGGTAAGCCCACAGTCCAAAGACATGCACTATAAGTGAATTGAATAAACTAAACTGGCTGTAGTATGTTGATGGGAGAGTGTGTGGGTGTTTCCCAGTATTGGGTTGGGCCTGGAAGGGCATCCGCTGCATATAACATACTGTATGCGGGAAAAGTTGGTGGTTCATTCCGCTGTGGCGAACCTTGATAAATAAGGGACTAAGCCGAAGAAAAATGAATGAATTATCTTAGGTCAATCAAATTTGATCAATTGGTTCACTTCAGGGTCCACGTTCATCCCTTAAAGATGCAACTTTTTAGGTACTAATATGTACACTTAAGGTATATATGAAGGTATGTGGATTTTCTAAGTACAAGTGTACCTACTGACATGTACCGCCACAGTGACAGCTTTTGTACCTTTATTTCTGGGAGTGCAGTTCACTGTAGGCTGTAGTTATTTAATCAACAACACAGATTTAGGAAATGAGGCTACTTTCAATGCCCACCTTTGTTAAGCAGACGAATGGACACAGTTCTATATGCCAAATATCAATCAGCCTGGATTAAATAAATCACTACTCTGTATTCACCCACTTAAACACCACAAAATTCTGACCATTTCTCTTTTAGCTTGTGGCCAAACATAAGCGCACAGGGAATAAGTTGCTCAGTGTGCAAAAAATGAAATAAATCTGTAAGTGTCAAAGTACCTGACTCCAGCCTGGCGACTGCAGTACGTGACCTACGTACACTAAGGACGGCTTCTACCTACCGTGCATTACAGCAGTGATTTAAAGCCTGTCTAAATGAATGGGGCATTTTTCTGGGGCATTAAACATGCAAGCAGGGCTAGTGTTATTTCTGTACATTGGGCCGATGGCTGGAGCTTGTCTCTAGTGGGAGGCTGGCCCAGGCTCAACTATGCCGTAAGGCTGGAAATCATTTCTGGCGGTCTGCTGGTGGATGGTTGGGGCTGCCATGCTGTGGCGTTTTCATTAACCCCACTGTGACTCAAAGAGAAACACGCAGGAGGAGAGCAATTTGTCTGCGAGCAGCTCCTTCACTAAAGAACGGGAGCAGAAGCTAGACAGATGAAGGCCAGCAATTTAGCATGCACAACATCTTTGTGTGAGGTCACGGAGGCTTGGGGGCTTCCTGAGATTATTATTGCAGTGATTATCAATCGTCTGTGCTTTATCTTTAGAATAATTTAATCTCTGCTCTGAGTCTAAAAAAGTCCCAGTGCTTGTTTTCTTAGCAAATCATTCCCATGTTACAAAAAATAAATTAACTTATCTTTTAAAGAGTCAGCTGAAGCTGATATTTCCTTTCACTTTTTTTAAGATGGACCGCAAAAGCTGGTAAAGAAAGGAAAGTTGTTTCCTTTTCTAAGGGCACAAATGGTGGGAGTTGTGTTCTTTCGCTTTTTATAGTGTCTTTGGGCTGAACACTTTCTGCCCAAACTGTACTGGGGTTTGTAAATTAAAAGCATATCATTTCTTTCTGTGGAGCTGAGGTCTGAATCCGCCTCTGTTCCAATGGAAGTGAGTTATATAATCTTACCGAAGGCCTTCGCTGTTGGTTGGCGCATGTCCCTGAGTGAGGTTGGGCCGTATTGGCACATTTCCAGTCTAAACTGAAAACACTCTGTCATCCAACCTTGTTCTTGGCACCAGCTGTTCGGCTGGATAATTCAGCAGCTGAGACCTTTGTTGCACTCTTTTTTTGGTCCACCTCACTTTTCCCCTTCTTTTTATAGAAAGGAGGTTTTTAAAGGTCCAGTTCAGTCAGCACAGTCTTGTCTTCCACAATCTTTTTTTTTTTTTTTTGCTTTTGCTTTTTAACTGCACAGTATTTGCAGACTTGTGCTTGGCTGTCTGTTTGTTGCCTAATTGTTTCTTATTGCCTTTTTGAGATGCATGCTGTTTCACACTTGTTATAATTCCCTCTGTCCTTCTTTTTGCCCACTCTCTCATTCCAAATTTCTCTCGCTTCCTCCATCTGTCTCATTTTTTTTTCCTTCTCCCTTTTCTTCATCTTTTAGTAGTAGTTCTACAGGAAGCTGATCAACGTTGTGCAGCTGACGAACACCTGCTTTCCAAGTGCATGTCCCAGCGGTCTCTCTCTGTACAGTCTGCTGCTACTGTTGCCTGATCAGTAAAAAATCTCCCACCTGTTCCAGCTCTCCACCAACTGCCTGTTGCCTCTTTCCTCTTTTTCTCCCCTCTCTCTTTCTCTCTCTCTCTCTCTCTCGGTTATCCTGTAAGCTCCTGGCCTTGTGTAAACAGATGACGCAAATCCTTAACGGCTGCTGTTCCAGCATAATGACCCTCCTAAAATCATTTGCCTTTTGTGACTTTCATTTGTAATCCAAATCCTTTCCGTTGCAACGGCAAGCTACTTCGCAGTCCTTTAATCTGCAGTTATTGGGCAATTAGTTTAGGCATTAAATGGTAAAAGCTGAAATTATGCCAGTGTGTAGACAGCTGCAGAGTATAAATATTAACGAGCTCTTTATTTCAGAGTAGCTATCTCCAGATTTTGCAAGTCCTCTTACATATAAGAATCAAGTGGGTATTTGACAAATGTGCAGTAAATTATTTTACTTTTTTTTGCAAAACACCATTTTTGAAGAAAGTTCAAAATTTGTGTATTTATTTATGTAAGCATGAGTTTGAAGAAAATGTAAGGTGTCACTAACTTTATCCATTCTTTCACCGCTTTTTGACATTTTTACTAAGCTACACTATAACAATAGCATAGCATATTATAATATAGCATAAAATAATATAATATAAAATATAATATAAAATATAATATAAAATAGCATAGCATAAACATAGCAAAATTTATCTGGCCCAGATTTGACCCACACAATCAGCATTTGCTTGGCCCACATGCTACATTGAATTACGGTACATGACTGGACCAAATCTGACTTCCACTGTAAAAAATAAAAAGTTGAGTTAACTTAAAATTTTAAAGCAACCAGCTGCAAAGAAATTTTGAGTTTATTGAACTTCAGTGGTTGAAGTTGAACCAAATTATTTTTTAAGCTGACAAAAAAGGCTGGTTTAAGTCAATTATACCTTTTTTTATAATTATTTTTCAGGTTTTTCACCTTTAATGGACTGGACAGTATAGAATATTGACAGGAAAGCATGAGGAGCAGAGAGACTACAATAAAATACGTCTGGGTTTATGAGATCATAAACCCTTCAGGTTACACATATACACACCGCACAGTGAAAGGGCGTGGCCAGATGCACTGTAATGTTATAGCAGAAAAAGCTAAAATGCTGTCCAAATGCTGCTGTTTTTGCAGGGCTTATTCTGTTTCTGTATTTGGGCTTCCCAAGGACATGACACAAAGAGAGAGGTGCTTACAGTTTAATTTTAATTATGTTTCAGTGAATTATATATTTAAAAAAATATAATGCAACGTAACCACGGTGAGAACATGCAAACTCCACACAGAAATGCCAACTGACACAGCCAAGGCTCGAACCAGCGACCATCTTGCTGTGAGGCGAACGTGCTACTCACTACGTCACTGTGGCACCCCACTTACCTTTATATAGTAATATTTATTTTATATTAAAATTATTAAATTTCATATTTATATAAAAGTATTATATTCATATTATGGGCACCACATTGGCATGAATGAATGAATGAATGAATGAATGAATGAATGAATGAATGAATGAATGAATGAATGAATATATTTATATTATGTTTTTTTCTTCTGGTGTCACATCAAAGCATAACAAAACTTAACAAAAGTTACGAATTAAATATGTGAATTATTCTGAGACAAAAGCTGTTTTCTGTGGCATTGCTCTATTTAAAATGAACATGCAATGTCACACCAGAAGACATGGACAAGTTCCTATGTTTTTAGAAATATACGGGTTAAAATAAGTGACTGTGACTTACTAAATTAGCCACTTGTGAAATTAGCCCTGAGCCATTAGTTCATTCATTCATTCATTCATTCATTCATTCATTCATTCATTCACTTATTAAAATGTTCTTGTTTTGTGTTAAAGGTGTTTACAAGTGTTGTTTTGAAATGAGGCTCAAAAATCTAGAAAATGCAATAACGCAACAGTGTTTATAAAAAGAGGCCCATGGAATACAAAGAAACACTTACCCATTCACTGCATTTTAATAACAATCAGAATCAGAAAGAGCTTTATTGCCAGGTATGTTTACACGTACAAGGAATTTGTTTTTGTGTCAGAGGTTTCCCCAGTGCAGCAGAAGGACAATGTCTGGACAAAAAATATTAATAATAATAAAGGAATTAAAAATATGAAGCAAATAGACAGGGCGCCACGGTGGTGTAGTGAATACCACGTTCACCTCACAGCAAGAAGGTCACTGGTTCGAGCCTCGGCTGAGTCAGTTGGCATTTCTGTGTGGAGTTTATATGTTCTCCCCGTGGTTGTGTGGGTTTCCTCCGGGTGCTCCGGTTTCCCCCACAGTCCAAAGATATGCGGAACAGGTGAATTGGGTAAGCTAAATTGTCCGTAGTGTATGAGTGTGTATGGATGTTTCCCAGAGATGGGTTGCAGCTGGAAGGGCATCCGCTGCGTAAAACAAATGCTGGATAATTGGTGGTTCATTCCGCTGTGGCGAGCCCAGATTAAAAAAAAGGGACTAAGCCGAAAAGAAAATGAATGAATGAATGAAGTAAATAGAGAATAAAAATTGATAAATGTATATACAGGTATATCACTATGTACAATATTGTATGTATACTTATATTACCTAGTGTTGTTTATTTTACAGTTATTATCAAGTGTTCATGAGATGGAATGGCTGAGGGTAGAAACTGCTCATATGTGCAGATCCGTTCTGGTGCACAGTGCTCTCACAAAACAGTAAGAGCTCAAAGAGTGTGCTGGATGTGAAGGGTCCAGCTCTTTTGCTATGGATAGGTGCAGCTCTTGGAGAGTAAAAAGGGTTATGCCAGTGATTCGTTCAGCAGTCCGAAGTATCCAACGTAGGTCAGATTGATTAGCTGAGCTGAACCAGACAGTTATTCAAGAGCAGAGGAGGGATTCAATAATGGAGCTGTACATCAGTTTTAGCAGCTCTTGTGGCAGATTGAACTTCTTCAGCTGGACCTTGTAGACAGTGTAACCCAGAAATGTGAATGACTCCACTGTGGTGTAACGGCAGGAGTGACAATGACAACGGTGTGAGGATCCAAATGCAGATTTAATTTAAAAGCAGCATAGCAGCGGTCATCGGGGGCAAACAGGTATGTACAGGAAATCCAAAATCGTAGTCAAGAACAGTCAAAAAGGCTGGTGGCAGACAAGGATAGACAAATAACAGAGCTGTAATGTTGTATTATTGCAATAACGCTACAAAGACAGTTTGTAAACATTTATAGAGCAGCAGTATTTGATAGCTAATGTGGTTGTATATAGTTGTTATGCAATATAGCCAAATATCTTCAGAACAATAATCAAGTGAAAAAGAAGATACATTTTTCATCTATTGGAAACATCAGTGATTTATTGAGCTCATTAGCTCTCTTTTGTGTCAAAAAGAGTGAGTGACGTTCCTTATCTGTCTTTCATGCTGTTTTTGCTCTGCACGACAGCTAATGGAATGACCTTTCTCCATCTGGAATTCGCCAATAATTGGCAAAAAGGTGCTTCTATTTGTAAGAAGCTACACTGTAAATTACAATAAATAAGTCAAAACTAAGTTAATCCTTTTTCCAACTTCAACAAAAATAGTTAAACTCGTTTCTTACTATTTTATTTAACAGTTAAGTGCGTTTAATGTCATTTAAGTTGAAATGACTCACAAGTTTAATATGAACTTAAAAAACTAAGGCAGCCATGATATTTTATAGGGTTTGTAGTATTATATTAAAAAAGTTGTTCACCCAAAATTGAAAATTCTGTCAGAATTTGTTCATTTTTTAACTCGTTCAAACCTACAGGTATTTGTTATCTAACCTAATATCTAAACCTAATTTCTACCAGAAAGACCAGAGGGATATTGAATATTGAATTACATATATTTGATGAGTCTTTTTTGACAAAAGTATCATTTAACAAAACATAGGATTTAGTTTTCGAGGCCTCATCCATAGCTTGAATCGGAAGATTTTAGATCCAGCCATGACTGCTGAGGACGAAGGCAGAAGGGAGCCTAACCCCCTTGACAGGGCCTGGTGGTGGTGGGGAGGATGCCCAGCAAGCATTTTTTTCATTTTTAAAAGATGTCTAATAGATGTCTTAACATAGTTATCTTGGTTAAACATAGTTGTCTTGGTTAAACATAGTTGTCTTGGTTAAAAGAAGGCTAAACTTGGTCTGTCAGTCAAAATCTAATAGACGTCTAAGAATAGGTCATCAAATAAACAGAAGTCAATGACTACACATACAAAGTCTGTCTAATGTGTCTATTTGACAACTAGTCTAGTTTTGGACTATTCTTAGATGTCTATTAGATTTTCACTGACAGCCTATGCTTGGCCTTGTTTTAGCCAAGCTGTCTGCGTTTAGATGTCTATTAGACGTCTATTAAACACAAAATTGTTTGCTTGGCGGTGGGTGTACATAAGTGTCATATGTGTCTTGTGGCTATTGGTTGGAACTAATTGTGATGAGTGATGTAACATTAGGTATTCCTTGTTTCTTGTGGCTACTGGTTGGAACTGATTGTGATGGGTGACGTGACATTTGGTGTTCCTGGTAGAACTAGCGCTAAAAGCTACATTTCTTCTGTTGAAAAAGAAGACTTTTTGAAAATGTTGCTTGCTGGTTTTTTGTCCTACTCTGGGTTTCGCCAACCAACATTTTTTAACCAATCATAAAGGTGATTGGTATGAGAAAAATGATATATGATATGAATATGATATGGAATATGATATGAGGAACAGTAAACGATGAGGACATTTTCCCTTTAATACTTTGTACTTTATTTATTTATTTATTTTAAATGTGTACCTAATTTTCAAATATAAATTTTAACTTAAGACTTTTATTTTAAATCAATTCTATAACGCAATGCTGTTCTGAAATAAAATAATAAAAATGCAATTTATACAAAATTGCAGATATTTAAATACAACACTGAATTTAACAAAACATTTGTAAGAGATGAACTTTGACTTAAGTTGATTGAATTTCTTGTAGTTTGAAGATTAGTCATGTAATAAATAAATGATTAAAATTTGCTCATGGGCTTCACTGGGATCTTTAGAAAGAATATTGTTACAATAAATGGTATCTTAGTGCGCCCAAATGAGGCTAATGATGTATTAGTAATTATGGTAATACTTTACAATAACAGTTCATAAATAATGATGCATTAATATATAAACTAAACATTACTTTATCATAAATTAATGAGTTAATGTATAAGTTAATCATGAACTAACTACAGCATGAGTCACATGAATTCATATGTAAATGATGGCTACTTTAATTACTTGTTAGTACATGATTGTTTAATTAATGTATTAATTAGCACATTAGTTTATGCTTAACGATCACTAGCTCATGATATATTAATGTAAAATTATATTGTGAGGGGCACATCAACTCATTCTTAACTACTCATGAACTCCTTAGCAAGTCCGTCTAGTGCAGGGGTGTCCAAACTCGGTCCTGGAGGGCCGGTATCCTGCAGATTTTAGCTCCAACTTGCCTCAACACACCGGCAAAGATGTTTTTAGAAAGCCTAGTAAGTGCTTAATTAGCTTGCCCAGGTGTGTCTGATTGGGGTTGGAACTAATCTTTGCAGGACACTGGCTCTCCAGGACCGAGCTTGGACATACCTGGTCTAGTGCGTTTACACTGATTAACAATAGAAACATGTTGTCAACACTAAGAACAGTTTAAACACAGGAGTTCATGAGTGGTTAAGGATGAGTTAATGGTGATGTGCCCCTTCAAGTAAAGTCATGACATGAATTATACATTAACAGCTCATAAGTTTATGTTGGTTACACTAAGCTTAAAATTAAATGTTAATTAATATATTAACTAACAACATGTACTAACAAGTAATTAAGGTCGCCATTTTTTGTTTATGAGCTCATGTTGTAGTGAAAGTTAGTTCATGATTAGCTCATACATTAACTCATCCTTATTTCAAAGTAATGTTTAGTTTACATGTTAGTAAACTATTCATGTACTGTTGTAGTAAAGTGTTATCGTAATTATATAAAGTCTAATTAAACTACATATTTCAATGTAAGGAAGCAAAGAGTTATTACATGCATATTGTTTTGAATTCTGAAACCCCCTTTTTTTGTAAATTAATATGGTAGGAACATAAATCAGCAATAATACAAATATAAAATATCCAAGAACTTGTATGTGTAGGACAATATTATTTGTTTGTTTTTATGCTTTTCCTTTTGACATTTTGATGACTTTGCTTTTTATTTTGGTTACAATGTCCGATTTAGTGGCTTCAGACTAAAACTGGCCATTTAATAGAGGTTTGATGATTCAGTAGGAATGCATTTTCCGCTCATCCATACCTAATTTGTCTCTCTGAGGAATATGATGCTTTAAATTCCCCTCTGTGTGACCCCTTGAAATCAAATATGGAAGCAGTCAGGGGCTCTCAGATATACCCAGTTCCGGTGAGCTATTAGATCCTGCTGTTTTATGTGGCCATTAAAAAGCTGTCAGAAAGATGGGCTAACTGGTCTCCCCTAGAGACAAAGAGATGGATGAACGACGCGGGATAGAAAGCGGTGAATGACGAGAGGGTCACCGTTCATTTCCTTGATGATTTTGTGATTTCCTTGAGTGCATGTCAAAGCTTAAACGCTTCCTCTCATTAGAAGCTGCCTCATCTGATGCCTCATTGCTAAACACATCTGGATCCGCAATTCGTAAGACAAGTCTGCAGCATGATGTTGATTTTGTTTTATTAAAGTTTTGATATTGGAGACCCCAATTTAGGTGGTATTCCTTGCTGTCATTCAACATAAATAAGGATTTTCAACAGTGTATAATAACTGAAACAGCTTCCCTATTATAAATTCCTCTCTGAATGGCAGCACAATGGGCATTTGCATGTCCTACCGCATGTGCCAGCCATTTACCACCTGCTTTTTCTGAGCTCAAAACAAGTTAAATCACAAACTATGAACAGCTATTATTATTCCTAATAAGTTCTCACATAATAGCGCAATGGATTCTGGCAGGCTAAACCTGTCCGCTGCCAATATGACGACCGAATTAGATTTATCATACTCTGAATTTTCATACACTTTAGGGACTGGAATAAAACGGTTAAAAAAGAAAAGCGTTTTCATCAAAAGCTTCCCTGGACAATCTGTACCTCATTATGGTACACTAAACCTAACGGCCTCTTCATTAGTCTTCTTAAAAGGCCTCCAAAAATAGATCCTACTGGTGATATCCTCATTAAAAGACCAAAGCCAGAGCTGACCCAGACAAAAGAGAGTTTTAATTCAGCAAAACATTTGGGATGAAGCCAGCAGGAAGCCTTGTCTATGTTGAGAGTTCACACAACAGGACTAACTGTGACAGGCTAGACATTTCTAGTGCCAGTTGTACTGAGTGAAGGTAGAGATGTGATTTTTATCAACAAGATCTTAATAATAATGTTAAAAAAGGGAGGAAGGACTCTTAAATAATCAGCAGGCACATTTTTCATTAAGCTTCTAAGTTTACAACTTTTTCCTACCCCATTTATAATATGCAGAGACTTGTGCTGCAGTAAGTGGAAGGTTGAAAGTTTTTATTAATTTTATTAATTTTATTAAAGTTTTATTAATTGAAGGTTTTTATATCGTAATGACAATATCAATATAATTTACCTCTGCATCTGCTTATATCTTGGTTTCCAGAGTAATTTCTAAATAATAAAATACAGGACAAGATAAAGCAGTGGCCTGTGGGCATCCTGGGAGCTGCAAGTATTAAACACCTTATGTGTAAGGCTTCCAGTCAGTTGTCTACAAAACACTCAGTGATGGTGCTTGAGATTGCGAACTACAGTAGTATTCAATTTGTTGGGTTTTGTTCTGGATGTTGATGCAGTGAATAAAATAGCACTTCCTTGTAACAAATATAACAATTAATTGTTAAAAAATACTAAATAGTGACACTTTTTTATTTTCTTTTGGCTTAACCCCATAAATATCAGGGTCTCCACCAACTGAACCACCAACTATTCCATCATATGTTTCTAGCAGCAGATGCCCTTCCAGCCACAGTGCTAACTACTGAGCCACTGTGGCGCCCTGTGTACATTTTGATTCATTATAAAACACATTCATGAAGTTTAAAATAATATGTAGGGTCCGATTCTCTTTATTAACTTCTGTAGTGGATTATTTCCGG
Source organism: Danio albolineatus (assembly GCA_903798035.1). Lineage (NCBI taxonomy): Eukaryota > Metazoa > Chordata > Actinopteri > Cypriniformes > Danionidae > Danio > Danio albolineatus. The sequence goes on along the minus strand of CAIGQQ010015131.1, from coordinate 10,058,662 downwards.
TAACACTTTATTTTGATGGTCTATTTGAGTATATTTTAGTCAACTAAAGTTTCTTAGAATTTAAAACTTCCTATATTCTGTGAGCAGAGCTGGAGACTTTCAATTGCACTGCAGTAATAGTGTTTTGAAGAGCAATGTTTATCACCAATATCTATAAAATCTACCTCAGCATCGGCTTATCTTGGTTTTCAGAATCTGGGGTCACCACAGTGGAATGAACCGCCAACTTATCCAGCATTTGTTTTACGCAGCAGATGCCCTTCCAGCTGCAACCCATCTCTGGGAAACATCCATATACACTCATTCACACTCATTCACTACGGACAATTTAGCATACCCAATTCACCTATACCACAAGTCTTTGGACTTGTGGGGTAAACCAGAGCATCGGGAGGAAACCCAGTCAAACTCCACACAGAAATGCCAACTGAACCTGCTAAGGCTCGAACCAGTGACCTTCTTGCTGTGAGGCGAATGTGCTACCCACTACACCACCGTGGCGCCCAGGTCTTCTCTTTCAAACAAAAAATAGAACATTGGTTTTAAAGAAACAGTGGCAGGGAAATAAACATAAATATCATGTTGCCATATGGCAACACCATGTGGTAGAGGTTTAATTAGCTGGTTTAGGTGTATCTAATTGGGATTGAAACTAAACTTTGCAGGACACTTCAAGACCTGGGCACCCCTGACTTAAACAAATATATCTCATATCATCTGCAGAAAGAAAAAATCACACACAGTATTTATTTAGCACCAAAAATGGGCTCTGCTATAGTCACAACACAAAGAACTCTATTTTGGTACTGTTTAGAACAGACCAATGTCCAGAGGGAAAATAACTTACATTTTTATATGGGGGTTAGAAATTAGTCCCTAATTCATGCAATTATTTTTTTTAATTATGTAAAAGACATCACATTTGACACATCACACTACACTTCTCACATGTACTGTAGCACAAAGACAATAAAGCTCAACTTGGCTTGACTCGAGCCTGACAAATGCACACAGTTTTGGATAAGAATATCAGCCAAATGTGCAAATGTATGTAGTGATACTTTGTAAAGTGAGCACAGTGGGTCTATTTCAGAGACAATGTGGGAAACATAATAATTGGGACATGCATCATAGGCCTGTAACAATATTGAGTGAGTGTATTACAGAGCTGCATCCTCTGGCTAGCGTGAGCGTGAATGAATGACCCCCAACAACAACTGATGTGACTTTCACTCCAGACGGACAATTAACCATCTGCACAAACAGCGCTGTCTGCATCAGCTCATTTCAAAAGCAATTTCACAAACAGTTTCATTATGTTTGAAGGGAATGTTATTAAAAGGTCACAATATGACAAATGAACACGTTGCAGGCATTTATTCAGGTTGAGAGGGTCAGCTGGCTGAATAACAGTTCACCTGTTGATGCCGGTCTGCTGTGATGCATCCGGACCCTTAAGTCATCTATGTTCGATCAATCAGGACCGGCTGGTTTCTGTGGTAACCAATGTGGCGTGTGCAAGGGAAAGAGTGAGTCATCTAGTCCAATAAAAAACCCAAATAAACAGGAGCATGCGTCAGGCAGGGACATGACCCGACATACTAAATGTCAAAAGCATTGTTTCCTTAGCAGCCAAATGAAAGAGTGGAGGAGAGGGTCACTTGGAGATCTGATGCAATAAAGCAGTGGTCTGAACTGCATACGTGGCTTCAATGAGCTGCTGGTATTAAACACCTAGTTTTCTTTTTTATATTGAATGTGCAAGACTTCCAGTTAGCCACTTCAAGTTGTTTCAGCAGTACAAAAGGAGTCAAGAGTCTGAAATTGAAAACTGGTATTTATTTTGTTATTTTCTTTTATTCTTATATGGTTCAATGAACAAATATAAGTTGTAATTAAGCCTGCAATTGTGAGACAATCAATAAAATAATGCTTTCTTGTAAAACATAAAATGGAAATGGAAGAATGCTGGATATAAAGTATTAAAAAGGGTACATTTTAAATAAAAATATATATAATTGAATTATTTTTTATGAGTATAAAAATATATTTAAAAGGTTTTTCATAAATAAAGTCTTAAATTTAGCAAATTTGTTGTCTTATCCTGCATGTTTTTTTTCTTTTCTTTTTTGTACTAATTGCCCGTTTCCACTGAGTGGTACAGTACGGTACGGTACGGGTCGGTATGGGTCACCTTTATCAGGCTTGTGTTTCCACTGCAAAAGGGTACTCTTTGTACCTGTGTGGTGTACAGCAGAAAGTTTCAGTCGATTTCATTTTCGCTCGAGGAAATGTTTACAGTAAAGCTTTACGGGTCGTTCTCAAATCATACGAGAAGCACTTCTCACAAAAAAGAGGCTTTATTATACACATAAATACTGGTATATAAATGTTACTAACCTTTCTATGAACATGATCTGATTATAACAGCAGATCAATGATGCGAAATAGCCTACTGTCCATGATAATATAAAATAAATAAATAAATGCAGCACATATGAACACATACAGCCCCTTACAGTCTCCGATATGTTACCAATTACAGAAAAACTACACACAGCAGACATTTAGTCTTTATGATAGTCCAGAGGTGATGATGATAATGGTTAAACGTAACATTTTCTTCATGTTTGCTGAAACAAAAATTTGCTCCTTTTTTTCGGCTTCTCCTTTGTGTTTGCATGCGTCAGTCTCGCGTTTGTCTATTTCTGAAAGGATCGGGTTTCAAAAGCACGTCAATTAAGTGCACATTATTGTCATCTGTTTAAGATGTTATTTCAAATATTGGCGCGCAAGTGAGAAAGCGAAACCACTCGCTCTTCAGATAGGCTCGTAAAAACTACAAGGCACAGGGGAGAATCTGCCCTTCTCTTGGCTTTGTGGCTGTTCACCAAGACGACGACAAGGTTTGTTTGAGCTCGGGTCGACCATGGCTCGTTATTATATGTTTATATTGTTTCGGTGTATTGTCTCTTGGCTATATATTTAAAAATGGCGGGTCCTTTGTTTTCATTCTGGCTTGTTGCGCAAGCAAATGAAGTATCTCTGTAAACCAATGTGTGTCTAGCTCCACCTTTTGGTCACCCCTGGTACCTTTGGTACCCTTTGCAAAGGGTGACCAAAAAGTGGTACGGTACGGTTCGGTTCGGTACGCTTTTAGACAGTGGAAACGGCCTTAAAAGCGAACCGTACCGTACCGTACCACTCAGTGGAAACGGACCATAAATGTCTGCCATTTTCTGCCATCTACTTCATGATAACTTTTTGATAACTGAATATCATAATATCTGGTAGATTTTGTAGACAGAAAATCTAATCAGTTCAGTTAAAGCTAAATTGGATTTTAGTCAAATGTGATAGATTTAGTCAATTACAATTTAAGCCACTTAAGGTTAACACTCAGCAAAAATATCCATATTTACCTACTTCCTCTGCTAAAATTCTGGCAACCCAAGCTCATTGAAAATACATTACTTTTTTGCAAAACGTAAAATACATTATGCTGGGTACGTCAGATGACAAAGTCCCTGGAGGGTGCTGTCTACATTTTTTGAAAATCTGAAATATATTACTTAGGATATGTTAAATAAGTCCTTCTTGTACAAGTTCAAGTGAATGCCAGGCTTGTCATGCAGATTATCTAGCAAAACATTAACCCAAAGCCTTCCCTAAACCCAAACAATAACAGGTCACACTTGATTTTGATGGTCTGTTTGTTACATTGCATCTACATGTCAACTAATTCTCATTAGATTATAAGTAGATTGTTAGGTTGGGGTTAAGGTTGAGTTTAGGGTTAGGGTTAGTGTAAGTTGACAAGTACTTGCAAAGTTTCTTAAATGTCTGCTGAATGTCTGTATCAACAGATATTAAAGGGCCCCTATTATACGTTAAAAAGGGTCATATTTTGGTCTTGGGGGTCTCCAACAGCTGGCTAATATGCATGCATGGTCAAAAAACACTTTAATTGTCTTATAATCTGCATTTATTTTTACCTCATTATCCCAGCGACTCCTATATGAATCGTTCAGCGATTCATTTGTTCCAAAACCCCTCCTTATCGCGATGCTAAACTGCGCTGATTGGACCGATGTCCCACACTCACTTGTTGGATAGCAGGCCAGGGAAATGTCCCGCTGTTCCCTATGGCTAGTCCGCCCCTGCATACATCAAGTCTTTTCTGATCCATCCTTTAACAAACGATCGACGAATCCTCCATTGTAAGCTTATAGATTTCAAAAGTACTCCTCAGAGGTACAGTACAGTACTCTCTCGTCTGTGGTTCATTTGCACACTTCCTATAATATCCAGCCGAGCACAGTGCTCTTCTCTGTGTTGCCAGATGTAGATGACTCATTCCAATCCAAACCCTATCTAAAAGGTTTTTACCTACACAATTAAATTCAAAACCGCCCAATATGGCAACCTTTGCTCGCCGCTGTGGTTTGTGGGCAGGGCTTATGTTTTCTGTCGGCTTAAACGGCTAAAGACTCATAAGCACGGCGACTAGTTTGAGGAACTATGAGTCGACTCTTTTATGGATGAATCAATAGTTTTAAACACTGTGCACTTTCAGATTTAAGCCTTAGCTGGACATTTCACTTCACTTAGAGCTGTGTTACACACTGCATAAAAGCTCATTTTCAAAAACCCATAATATGGGCTCTTTAAGCAGACAGTCAACTATTACTCAAATGGACCATCAAAATAAAGTTACCCAATAATATATTTTGCTTTTATGATTTAAGTCAACAGCATCTTTAGAAATATATTTTCTGAGTGGAGAGAGGAGGGAGGTGTTAATGTGTAAATGAGCGTCACCTGTATCGTCACACCAGCGTCACACCAGCCTCGAGTAACTCGGAGGAGCATGGAGGTATAAAAGAAGGAGTAATGACAAAGAAAGGCTAGAGAAGACCAGGTCTGGGAAATTTAAAGTTTGGTTTTGGTTTCTGTGTGGTCAGCAGTCATCTGTGAGGTGCTTCCACCACACATTTATTTTCATTTATTTATAAAAGTTTATATTATATATAAGACGTCACAGTGGTGCAGTGAGTAGCAAGATTGCTTCACAGCAGGAAGGTTGCTGGTTCGAGCCTCGGCTGGATCAGTTGGCATCTCTCTGTGCAGTTTGCATGTTCTCCTCGTGTTGCGTGTGGGTTTCCTCCTGGTGCTCTGGTTTCTGGAAGCACATCCGCTGCATAGAACATTTGCTGGATAATCCGCTGTGGTGACCCTATATTAATAAAGAGACTGAGCCAAAAAGGAATGAATAATATATATTAATTTGATATTCATTATGTGTTCCTACCACCTACTTCTCTTCAACTATGAAGTTTTAACGATGTTACATAATGTATAGGTGTGTGCATGTGTATTGATAACATTTTAAAAAAAAAATAAAAACTGCTAACCTACTGTAACCTAACTTATTTAGAGTGCTTCTTTTATTACCATTTGGAAGTCACTTTGGATAAAAGCCTCTGCTAAATTAATAAATGTAAATGATACTCGTTCAATGTTTTCCCAACTTACTTTCACCTGACATGAAACCTTATGTGTTTCTTTGAACATTTGTCAAAGCTTTTTGTTGGTACATTCAAACCAATAGGATGGAAACATTTTTGATTTAGTTTTTCACTGTGCATCACACTCCCCTAGCAGCAAAGAATTTGACCCAGATTTGGCTAAAGCTGGCACAGCAGGCATTCATCCGGCACTGGCATACAACATGTGGACCAAACATGGCCCAAGTTTGCCAGAGGTGGCACCGTCTTTAAGGTGGCACACAAGATTTGGGCCAGATGTATAATATATTATTTGGCCCAGATTTTAAAAAATGATATGAGGACCATGTAAGTTTGGCCAGTCTTGATCCACATTTTAAATAAATTAAAATAATTTTTGAGTAAAGAAAAAAGTCTACAAAATCAAGTCACTTAAATCATAACCATAGTAAGTCTAAAGTGCAATTCTTATTTATAGGTTTATCAATTTCGTTGCAATCGTGCAACCAACCTATCTGGCCCATTTCAGGTCCAGTTATGAGTTATTATTAACTTGGCTGAGACTTGATCCTGATATGGTCCATGTTTGGCCCTTGTCTGGAAGCCAGATATTTTTCCAGTCATGTACCATAATTTACTGAGGCATGTGGGCCAAGCAAAACCTGATTGTGTGGGCCAGAGCTGGGCCAGAGAAATTTGGCTATGTGGGTCAGTATTGGGTTGTACTGCCGTTTGTTTCCATGCCTCATCATAACACAATGACATTAATTAATTACTTCTTTTTTAATAATTATATTTTTAAAATAAAACCATTATTTAAAATAGCAAAAAGACAAATATGTCACTGTTTTACTTTAACAATTCTATACTTTTGAACAGTATTGTAGTTGATAATAAATTAAAATCCTTAAACGTTCAATCATTAAGTAATGTAATCTTTAAGATAACAATTGGCTTTTTGAAAATAAATGTGCGCACACACACACGAACAAACGCACACGCACACGCACACACACACACACACACACACACACACACACACACACACACACACAAAGCCTCTTCTCCTTCTGAGTGGACTGTAGCTATGGCAATTAAACCCCATTAATAACTCTCTCTTTTACTCTCTCTCTCTCTCTCTCTCTCTTACCAGCTCAAAACAATCTCTCTTTTTCTCTCTCTCACTTTAATCTACTCTGATAAAAGGGAACAAAAAGGCTTGCGTGGCCCACCCAAGGAGGAGGCGGATCTGACTGCAGCACTAGCCTGTCATTAATTATTAACCAAGGTCAAATTTAATGCGTGGTTGGCTCATTTTGGCATATATTATTGATAGAAAAGGGTCAGGGATCTGCAGCGTCCTCTGACTGCAGGAGAAACGCTGGACACTGCAGACATGCATGCAAACACACATGCACACACACACACTCACACACACACAATATTGATTCACCTCAGTCTCAGTCAAATCCTCTATGAAACCATATTTCCAATTTATTATTCATGATGCGAGGGGATGGAATGAGGAAAAAGATACAGGCGCCAAAGTGATGGAGGGAGAGGAAACATCATAACCATTGATGAAAGTGGGAAAAACTGTAATATGAGAGGTGTTAAAAACAAGCATCCTTTCAATAGAAAGTGTTGGCCTAAATTTTAAAAATATGCCTATTATTGCATCAACATCTTAAATGAAAAACAAAACAATTTCTTTAGCTCCTGCTCTTTATTCCTGTGTTGACAGTACACTTGTGGCGTAATTAAATTTTTGAAAGTATATGTATATGAGTATATGACCGATTTCATAAATTAACTAAATAAAAGATTACTTACAGTACAGCACATGACACTTATGGCCTGTTTCCACTGAGTGGTTTAGTACGGTACAGTTCGGTACGCTTTTAAGGCTGTTTCCACTGTCTAAAAGCGTACCGAACCGTACCGTACCACTTTTTAGTCACCCTTTCGAAGAGGTACCAAAAAACAGAAAGGGTGCCATAAGGTGGAGCTACATGCACAGCTTAACACTATTGGTTTACAGAGATACTTCATTTGCTCGCGCAACAAGCCAGAATGAAAACAAAGGACCCAACACACCCAAATAATATAAACATATAATAATGAGCCATGGTCAACCTGAGCTCAAACAAACCTTGTCGTCGTCTTGATGAACAGCCACAAAGCCAAGAAGAAGAAAAGCTGTGCCCCGTAGTTTTTTTACGAGCCCGTCTAAAGTGCGAGCGCTTTTGCTTTTTCAAGCGCGCGTCAATATTTGAAATAACAAACTTCTTGAGCTGGTGATAATAATGTGGGCTTGTTTATAGACGTGCTTTTGAAACCCTGATTCTTTCAGAAACAGACAAACGCGAGACTGACGCATGCAAATAATGGTTTCAGCAAACATGAAGAAACAGCTTTTCATCATAACCTTCTGGACTATTATGAACTCGGTATGACGAAATTACTTTCTAACAGATTTCACACGTGCTGGTGAAGATTAAAGACACAGATGAGAGGTTTGCACTGACTGTGGGCTAGACTTCGTGTTGTTTTTAAACCTAAATAAGGCATAAATGTATGCTGTGTGTAGTTTTTATGCAATTGGTAACATATTGGAGACTGTAAGGGGCTGTATGTGTTCATATACAGTATGCTGCATTTATTTATTTATTTTATACAATCGCAGACAGTAGGCTATTTCGTACGGAGACCCGGAAGGGACGTGGTGGTGGGAAAAAAATTGGGTGGGAGAAAAAAAAATGAGTGGGAGAAAAATGTTTTGCGTTCCCTCGCAAAGTTTTGCGTTCCCACGCAAAGATGTTTTGCGTTCTCTCGCAAAGTTTTGCGTTCCCTAGCAAAGATGTTTTGCGTTCACTCGCAAAGCTGTTTTTCCACAAACACTTCCTGCACTTCATTCAAACTCGTTTTTGCTGGGATTCTCCCGTATTTTACCATTCTATCCCGCTATCATACCATCATTAAGTATTTTCCCATATTTCTCGTGTACTTTTTAATCTTGAAAGCATGCTGAAATTAATATCAAATTTCTGCATTCACTTTCTTTCCATCAAAGCTGTGCGTCGGTCATCACCATTCATATGCAACCTCTGAATCAGATGTATACGCGCTCCGTATGATAAACTAATCCCTGATCAGCCTCTGTACACACCATGTGACACCTCTGTTATCAAACAAGTGAAGAGCAGCAGATGAATCTCTCTTTTTTTGTTTGATAACAGTGGCGTCACTGTAAGAATGCGCAGATCTATAATGAAAGCATTCGATTACTTTAGCAACTGTTTGTGCTCATTTAAAAGAAGATTAGTTGTGTTTAAAATTAAACATGCAGGATGGACATGCTTATATATTATTAAGAGTATTTGTCTGTTTAAATACACACCCGAATATCAAAGTGTCCTGCACTTTCGCTCCTCTTTAAATGGTGTGTACAGAAGCTGATCTGGGATCAGTTTATTATACGAAGCGCGTCAGTTAGCGCTTATACCAGTCATTGGCTTATGCATTCGCTAATTCAGAGGTTGCATGTGAAGGGTGATAATCGATGCACAGCTTTAAGGGAAAAAAGTGAATGCAGACATTTGATAATAATTTCAGCAAGCTTTCAATATTTAAAAATACATGAGAAATATGGGAAAATACTTAATCATATAATAGCAGGATATAATGGTAAAATACAGGATAATTCTGGCAAAAATGGGAGGGTTGACATGTATGAAGTGAACAGAAAGTGTTTGTGAAAAAACAGTTTTGCGAGGGAACGCAAAACTTAAAAATATATATTTTTCTCCCACCCATTTTTTTTCTCCCACTCATTATTTTTTTTCTCCCACCCAATTTTTTCCCCACCACCACGTCCCTTCCGGGTCTCCGTAATTTCGCATCATTGATCTAGTTATAATCAGATCATGTTGATAGAGAGGTAATGAACATTTATACTGCAATATTTATGTGCATAATAAAGCCTCTGTGTTGTGAGAAGTGCTTCTCGTATGATTTGTGAACGACCCATAAAGCTTTACTGTACACATTTCCCACGAACGAGAATGACGTCGACCAAAACTTTCTGTCGTACACCACGCCCACCAAAAGAGTACCCTTTAGCAGTGGAAACGCAAGCCTGATAAAGGTGACTCGTACCGACCAGTACCGTACCGTACTGTACCACCTAGTGGAAACGGGCCATTAAGTATACCTTTAAAACTGTACTTTAAAGTAATGCCAAATTGAAAGCATTACAATCAGAATTGTAATGTATATCCTGTAAATCATATTTGATGTGTGTACAGTGTGTACCTTATCTTTACACCTTTCATGTTTAATTTTTTGGATTTTGAATTTAATATCATACATTGTTTTTGTAATACTGCTTTGAAACAATAATTAATATTAATTAATAAGTATTATTACTGCGTCACAGTGGCACATTGGGTAGCACAATCGCCTCACAGCAAGAAGGTGGCTGGTTCTATCCTTGGCTGGGTCAGTTGGCATTTCTGTGTGGACTGTGACTGTCCGTGTTCGTGTGGGTTTCCTCCGGGTGCTTGGGTTTCCTCCTTAAGTCCAAATGTGGTACATGTGGGAATTGGGTAAGCTAAATTAGTGTCCGTAGTGTATGTGTGTGAATGAGTGTGTATGGATGTTTTCCAGTGATGGGTTGCAGCTGGAAGGGTATCCGCTACATAAAACATATACTGGATAAATTAGCGGTTCATTCCGCTGTGGCGACCCCGGATTAATAAAGGGACTAAGCCGACAAGGAAATGAATGAATATATACATTGTCGTACTTAAGCAGGTATTCTAATTGCATTTACAACCCCAAATCAGAAAAAAAGTTGCGACAGAAATTGAAATAGAAAATAAGTTTTTGAAAACATTACATTAGGTTCAGACTGATAGCATTTAAATTATTTTGCAAATATTTTAATAAGATGGACAGTAGAGCTAAACTTTTCGTTTTTACTTAAGCAAAAGTTTGATCTTAAATATGTTAGTTTATTCTTAAGTTAAGATGGATTTAATCCCCCAAAAGCAAATCATTTTTAACCAACTATAATTCTTCTGTTACCATTTTGTCTTGTTCAAGATACTCCAATAAGATTTTAGTCCAATTCAGACAACTTGAGCAAACAAGCAGGTACTGCAAACACAAAGAGAGGTGCTCATGCAAACAGTCCTGCAATATTTAACCTCAGACTTTAGCAGCTGCTGATCTCTCCCAGGCAAATCCAACCTGAGTTGTAGTATTTATCCTTGATTCTCTCTAGAAAGAACTGGCTTCCCTGACCTACATTCAAACTAGTAGGCTACTTGACTAAACCCCTCTACTGTATTTATCATAAATGTGCTAACCTTAACCCTAGGAAAAGGTACGCTGTAGTAAACATACTGTCGAATAAGGTGCTGCCAGTATTAAATTACCATTAGTTACATTGTTAACTTAGGCCCAACATAAACATAACACAATCTTTAATCTGAACCTTAACCCTATTATTGGTCATCAGTAGGGCCACACGGAATCTGCGCGTGCAGAATTCCGCAGATTTCCGCAGATTTCCGCAGATTTTTAGCCCATCATTAATTCTGTTTATTTACTGGTTTAAATGTGTGTAAATTTATATTTATTCAGTTTTCAAATTATTTTCAGTGAAAATATTGATAAATATGAAAATATTCATATGGTTTTTTTACAATACAGTTTGTAAAGTACTATTTTCTGTCTTTTAGAAGAGATTTTATACGAGAGACTTGCTTTGTTTACCAAATAAGTGGATCTAATTGGATTTGCATTGTAAACATTAAATAAAAGTTAAAAAGGTATTACTTTTTATTTCATACTTATTTTTTTAGTTATGATACTCCTAAAATCATTCCGCATAAATCCGCAGATTTTTAACAAAATACTCCGCAGAAATAACACAAAATGTCCGCAGATTTCGTCTGGCCCTGGTCATCAGTAATAATTGTGTGGTTTTTGAAACTACAGTAACTCCCCCTACCTCAGCATTTGCATTGGATGGTTTGGGATAGGGATACTGAAGAGAGGTACATGCTTTTTAGACTCACCCATCTGGAATCTAGAATACTGTCTAGGATGGCTATTCTCTACTCTGTAGGGTCATGGCTGATGATAGCTTTCCTACCTATAAGAACCATTGTAGAAATGGAAGTTAGATTAAAATCACAGGTGACCCCTGAATTTCCTCCACTCTTTTGTTATTTCAGCTGAATCTGGCCATTATTTCCCCACTTCTTCCCCGCTTCTTCACCCCAAATAGAGCTAGAATGCCAGAAAGTTCCCTCTGGTGGACTGTTAGGGCTGTGATGGGTCAGAAATACAGTATCCTGAGCAATTTGCGAATAGTTTTAATAGGGCTAAAAGGTCCCTCCTGTTGTGTGTTGGGGCTGTGGTGGGACAGCGCTACCGTTTGCCAGAAGCCTGAGCAACTTTCAAATATTTCTAATGGGGCTAGAATGCAAGATGGTTCTCTTTGGTTGAGTATTATACTGTAATAAAATCTAACTTACAAATTGTTAACTCTGTTTAAAATTGTAAGTTAGGCAGACATATTTTTGAGTTGAATTTCCTCATTAAAATGATTCAACTGCATGTTTGGAATTGTCTGTTCAATGAAAGTAAAAAATTAAGTTGAGGAGACTTTAAATTTAGATTTTTCCATATCTTCAAAAAATAAAAATTTGAGTTAACTTAAAATTTTAAAGCAACTGGCTGCAAAGAGTTTATTAAGCTTCAGTTTTTGAAGTTGTGCCAAATTATTCCGTAATGTATAATCGACTTGTCGGCGTCAGTGGTGTAGTGGTTAGTGTGTTGACACATGCACTGTGGTGTTCACGGCGACCTGACTTTGATTCCCGCCTCGTGGTCCTAAAACCCCGTAAAAATAATTATAAAAAAAAGCATAATTGACTTAAACTAGCTTTTTCGGTCAACTTAAAAAAATAATTTGGCTCAACTTCAACCACTGAAGTTCAATAAACTCAAAATTTCTTTGCAGCCGGTTACTTTAAAATTTTAACTTAACTCAACTTTTTATTTTTTTACAGTGTAGAGTAGTGGTGGATCAGGACTATTTTATGAAAGCACCATGAGCAACTTGTGATTAGCTCGAATAGAATGCGTGAAGGGTCTCCTACTTGTTGCTTAGAAAGGGGTTCTCTGATCCAGAATCTACATGTACAGTACAATCTACAATCTTTTCCTGTAGTCATGATTCTGCAACAAGTTTTCTTTATTTTTTATTTTCTTCAATATGCAATTCTAGGAAATGCCATGTCTGACTGTTATTTCTGGATATCTAGTCCAGTATGAAGCCAATGAAGTTGAAATGGCTGAATGCATTTACTGGGCCAATATGACCATCAGCTGTGAGAGTCAAACTCGTGGCTGGCCTTCATATTACCCAAATCCCTAGATTGGTACAAACTAAACTGAAACTTAACTGGCTAGCCAGCTAACCCATTTGAAAAAATGGCATATAAGCAAATGGACAAGCTAAATCTATAATATAAAAAATGGTCCAAGTACTTAACTTATTTGCAGATGGAACGGTAATAAATGTGTGACAAATATATTAATTGTGACAGTGTAAATCCGTTATGTTATTGACTGAACTTACCTGTTATTTTTAATTTATTTTTCATTATGGTATTTTATTTAAATTTTCTTTTCATTATATAAAGATGGAGGCTTTAAATGTATTCAAGGATAGCCAAGCCAGTACCTTAAAGTCGTAGTTAGGGATTAGGTTAGGTTGGGATTGTTACTGGGGAAAAATGTTGATTCTTTATAGAGTTGTATTTTGTATGACATTCTGAAACTTGTCTGAGAATCAATAAAAAATTGTTAATCACTAATAATAATAATAATAATAATAATAATAATAATAATAATAATGGCGGTTAATTCCGCTGTGGCGACCCCGGATTAATAAAGGGACTAATCCGACAAGAAAATGAATAATAATAATAATATTAATAATAATAATAATAATAATAATAATAATAATAATAATAATAATA
>CAIGQQ010015131.1:10006640-10022168 GCA_903798035.1 Danio albolineatus | reverse complement strand
TATTTTCATTTTCTTTTCGGCTTAGTCCCTTTATTAATCTGGGGTTGTCACAGCGGAATGAACTGCGAACTTATCCAGCATATGTTGTACGCAGCGGATGCCCTTCCAGCTGCAACCCAGTACTGGGAAACACCTATACACACTCAATCACGGGAAACCGGAAAGATGATAATGTGTGCAGCTATAAGAAAACTCTAAGTAAATATATTTATCTGACAGTTTTTTCCAACTGCTTACACACATTTTCAAAACAGTGTCACTTTTTTTCAAAACTCTACACACTATTCTCAAAACTGCACACACAAACTGCCTTCATTCATTCATTCATTTTCTTTTCGGCTTAGTCCCTTTATTAATCCGGGGTCGCCACAGCGGAATGAACCGCCAACTTATCCGGCATTTGTTTTACGCAGCGGATGCCCTTCCAGCCACAACCCATCTCTGGGAAACAAACTGCCTTCACATTTCCTTCAAAATGTAACACTGCATTCAAAATGGCATAAACACATGTCAGAATGAAGCATTTGCATCTAACGGCAAACACTTCTTTTATATAGTAAATGTTTGGAAATGTCATGTCAACATTGTTGTTTTAAATCTAAAGCTTTTTGCTCTTTCGCAGGCATCTATCTAAATTTCAATACATGTCAATTCTACAGTCACAAAAATTTGCTCAGAGTGGGAACAGGTACAATGTAAACACCACTGCAATGTAAGAACTGAAAATATTTATTAGGCCAAACATTACTGTTGTATACAGTAGCATACAACAAAACCATAAAAATACTGTTTGTAAAAATGTAAAACATATTGTAGTGAAGCCAAATCTGGATCTAATCTAACAAAATAACTTACAATAACGGTCCAAACATTAGTAGCTGTCCAAACATTAGTAAATTTGTACAGTAGGGGAAATATTAAATAAAATAATTTAAAAGAGATGCAAAAAATGTATAAATCTGTGTCGTTTTGTAGTTTGTATTATTATTTTTTTCATTATTTATTTTTGCATGAATTTAAATGTACCATCTTTCTATTTCTATAGAGCTTTAGTGACTAAAATATTCATTCATTCATTCATTCTCTTGTCGAGTTAGTCCCTTTATTAAAGTGGGGTCGCCACAGCGGAATGAACCGCCAACTTATCCAACATATGTTTTATGCAGCGGATGCCCTTCCAGATGCCCTTTCACACTCATACACTATTTAGCTTACCCAATTCACCTATACCACATGTCTTTGGACTTGTTGGGGAAACCTGAGCACCCAGAGGAAACCCACACAACCACAGGGAGAACATGCAAACTCCACACAGAAATGCCAACTGACCCAGCCAGGGCTCGAACCAGCAACCTTCTTGCTTTGAGGCGAATGTGCTACTCACTATGCCACCGTGGCGCCGTGACTAAAATATAATTCTAATAAATATGCTTTGATCAAATGCACCAAAATGTATTACCTATGTTCACTGAGAAATTAATAAAAAATAAATCATTAAAAATGGTGTGACCTCATTTAGGTTGAGCACTATATATATTGTAAAACAAAATGCTGTAATCTTGGTAAATAAGTGTGACTTAATGTTTTAAAGGATATGAGTTATCTAAGGGGGGAAAGTCCTGTTTAAAAACAGTAAGTGTTGCAAAAATTTGTGTGAAGGGAAGAATTTAAACTGCTTGTAGGAGTAGTTAAAAAATGAGGTTATTTAATCAGCAACATATTCAAATCATTTGCCAGAAGTTTCGTCTGCTTAAGTCTTTAGGATTTCCCTAAACCCTTTATCACATTTTTGTTCAACATTCAACTTTCTAAATGATTACGTTTTAGTGGCCATCAAAAGGATCTAACCAGCTGATCTCAGAGGAACATCTATGAGTTCCTCCCTCTCAGTGGCTTAAGTTGAACTAATTATCTCAAGTGTTCTTGATGAAAATTAAACCAGCTTGAGGCTTTATTTAATGACCACTTATGTTAAATTTAACAATCAGGGAAAGTTCTCAAACCTAAAATCAAACCACAGGTGGTTCCTCCTCGGGACTCTCAAAACTCTGCCCTGCAAATATTAATTATCACTTTAAATAAAATTATTTTTAAATAATTTCTGAAGCGACAGCACAGAGAATGACAGCAGGAAGAGGAGAGAAAGAGCGAGAGAGAGAGAGAGAGAGAGAGAGAGAGAGAGAGGCATGTTTCTTTCCCCATAATATCATCCAAAATTTGCTCTCATTCACACTTTCTCACTCTTCCTCACCTCCAAGTGAGCCACATGGGCATCTGGCTTAGCCAAAATACTATGGGACAACAGCTACAAGAAAATACACCCTCAGGCTTTGCTTACGAAATCCTCTCATAGACACGCACACAAAAAGAGCTTTTCTATTACACAAAAAGAAAAAGATATGGCCTGCGGCTTGAAACAATGCAAAAAGTATGCCAAGTGACAATTTTTTTATGCCGTGAAACTCACAAGTACAGAACATTCACACCTGCAGAACACTTTATTCAGCATGGTGACAACCTCAAGAACACTGGATGACTGTTTTCTGCTTTACCTAAGAGTTCATGTCCTGCAGTACTTCAAGTCATAATGACACATATTTTTGGACCTTTGCATGATTGCAGTTGAACCAGTGAAGTCACATGGAGTGTTTTGGTTCTTTTTCTGGACTTTGAATGTCCTTGGATTGTTGCTGTCTATGAAATGTAAGGATTTCATCTAAAATATCTTAATTTGTGTTACCAAGATGAGCAAAAGTCTCAGGGGCTTGACATTAGGGAAATAAATTAATAACAGAATTAGTTTTTTGGGGTGAACTAATATTTTAAGGCGGATGACCTCCATTTTGTGCTGATGGCAGCAATTCAGGGGTTTTTGGTGTGGAGAAATTCTTCATCTCCATCATTTTTTTAGAACTGCTGCTGTCTGCATCGCTCTTCATCTCATCTCATCAGTGTTTGTGTGTTTACATTCCTAGTGTGCAAATTAGCTGTCTTTGTGCACTTTTCGGAGCTCCCTTTTTACGCAATCCCCTCTCTCTTTCCACACTCCCACCTTATCACAAACGCCCACTGCCTATTTTGGAATCCTTTTTCTAATCTGAAGTGTGAAAAAACACCGCTTAAATAAGGGGGTGTTCATGACAGATTAACAACTGCATAACAATGCCTGGGCAATCATTTGGTACACCAGAGAACTTCTATATCTGTACCCTGGAAGCTACTCATAGCAACACAATAGCAACAGCATAGCAACGCTACATTGCAAATCCTTGGCAGTTGCTAAGAACACCATAACAGTCATTCACTGATGCCTTGACAATTATTCTATTAAGATTACCACAAAACTTTGCACTAGTAAACACTCAGAGCAGCATAGAAACCATTTAGCAATTCCTCAATAATCACTCTACATTGCAACAATGCCCCGGTAATCACTTAGAATACCATAACCACTTATTCTCAAATCTCCTTAGCGTTCACACAATAGTAGTCACTCAAAATAAAATGGCATCTTTCAAACAATACCCTGGTAATGGCTCAGACCATAGCAACCAACTAGCAGTAGCTTAGACATCCTGCAATGCCTTGGCAAACAATCAGAATGCCATAACAGAGAACCTTGAACAACCTCAGGTCAGTATACACTCAATAACAACTTTCTAGCAACAGCCTCATGACCTCTTAAACACAACAGCAACTAATTAGTGCCCTGACAACCAGATATAATGGCATAGTAACTGGAGAGCAATGCCCCAGCATACAGTAGTAACCACATCGTAATACCATGGCAATGACGATGAATACCATTACAATGCCATAACAATCACTCAGAGCAACCACCTACAGTAGCAATGCTCTGGCAACTACTTGGGGTGCATGGATAGTGATAAGAAGTGTACTTGGGCACTTGTAAGGACATTGATGAGCTTGATTCACCACATACTGGGATAATAGGATATGGCAAATTTATAATATGCAGTAAGTTACTGTAAAAGTTTTAAGAGGGTGGCATGAGAACATCCTCATTTTACAACATCAAAACAAATTTATAAACAAAAACAAAAATAATATATATTTAAAATTGATTTTTTATTAAATGATTCATTTATGTTTTAAAACTACATTATAGCAAAATAATTTGATGCAACCCTTGAGCATATTAGCAACATCCTAGTAAAAATTAGGACTATTTTAGGCAGATTTTTAGCGCCACCCTTGTAAAAATAGATGACAACCTATGCCATAGTAATCGCATACAACTGTTTAGCAACCTCAAAGGCCTATACGCTCAGACCTCTTATTGTGACTTTCTAGCAATGCCCTGATATACTGTCAGAATATCATGGCAACCATCTAACGATGCCCTGTTAACAGATGAAGATTGCAATAAATAAGGAACTTCCTAGAAAGCACATACTGTACTGTAACCATACAGCCTTATCAACTGCACACTCTGACAACCACACACAAGACTTTAAAGTGTATCTGCAAACTTTGCACCGCATTTTCTTTAACAAATGTTTGAAAATACAGTTTGACTTTAATTGCATAGCTCCAATTCTCATCTGCATCACCGGTTAGCTTTTTAGAGTTCTATAGTCTAATAATGGTATATAATCAATGCATATTTATAACAACATCCTGGTAGCACAGAATACCACAGCAACTGCTCAGCAGTGGCCAAACAACTGTTTAGAACACTATAGCACTGCAATGTCCTATAGTAACTAATTAGAACACCATAGCAAACACCTACAAATATTCTAGGTACTACTTATAAGCAACCTCATAGTGCATACAGTACATTCATATTTATTGTTTATAGTCTATAGCAGAGATGCCCATACTAGGGCCTGTGGGCCAAAGTTGGCCCATGATTTGGCCCACCATCCAATCTGAGACGAGAGTGATGTGGAGGATTGGGGAGCGACTGCCATGAGATTATCGTTTCTAATATAGCTTAACCTTTTTTATTGTTTTATTGCTGAGCTACAAAAGCAAGCTATTAAATCTTTCAATGAAATGTTGTACATGATTATGATTTTCAAAAATGTCAATACTGTCACCGAGAACAATGCAGAAGACATCAAATCAGGTGAAAACAGGTGCAGCTTGACTCATTTATTCAGCATTAAATTCCGATCTGTTATAAATGGGATTGTTTTTGTCTATACTGTTAAAATTCAAGAATTTATATATATATAATTATATATATATTATATATTATATATTTATAATATATATTATAATTTAATATTTTTTTTTTAAATATTAATTACCCATAGAATTTTTTATGCAAAACAGTTGCATTTGTTTACAGTATAGTTACAGTACCTTCGGCCCACAGCCCTCAGTCAAGTTTGGTTTTTGGCCGTTCGTAAGAACAAGTTTGGTCACCCATGGTCTATAGACTTATTCTTAAAGTATTCTTCATCAAATGAGGCTGTAAAAATATATTTTAATTCTATGATTCTCTCTCATATCAATTATTGTCTTTTTAAGTTGGTCTAACACAAATTCTACATGCTGAAAACCCTTGGAATTATTATACAAACGAGCACTTACAAAACATCAAGTTTAAAAATGGTTGTGTAGTCTACAAGTTGATGCATGGTTTAGCTCCTCCGCCTATAGCTGACTTTATTCAATTTAACTTTATTCAATTTAACTTCAGGGCGCCACGGTGGCCTAGTGGGTAGCACGTTCGCCCCACAGCAAGAAGGTCGCTGGTTCGATCCCCGGCTGGGTCAATTGGCATTTCTGTGTGGAGTTTGCATGTTCTCCCCGTGGTTGCGTGGGTTTCCTCTGGGTGCTCCGGTTTCCCCCACAGTCCAAAGACATGTGGTACAGGTGAATTGGGTAAGCTAAATTGTCCATAGTGTATGTGTGTGAATGAGAATGTATAGATGTGTTTCCCAGAGATGGGTTGTGGCTGGAAGGGCATCCGCTGCGTAAAACAAATGCTGGATAAGTTGGCGGTTCATTCCGCTGTGGCGACCCCGGATTAATAAAGGGACTAAGCCGAAAAGAAAATGAATGAATAAATGAATTTAACTTCAACTAGAGGTACAGCTAGAGCTGATTGCATTATTCCACTGAGAAAAAAAAACTTCATTTGGTCAAACTGTTTTCTATTTTCAGTGGAATTACATTTAATCTAGCATATCATTTTTCTGATCCCCCTCCTCAACTGCCCTCCTTCCCCGTCCGCTGTTTACTTTCCCTTTTTTCCGCAACTCCTCAACCCTCCGTTCTTCACTTTCGTCTGCGACACCCCTTCACCACCCCTCTTGAGGGGCATCATGCGTTAATTAGGGGTAACACCCCTCACCCCAAGCCTGGTAATTAGCACCCTGCTCAGAACACCTTAGCAACTGCATAGCAACACTGTCAACCATCCACAACACCTTAGCATTCATTCATTCATTCATTTTCTTTTCGGCTTAGTCCCTTTATTAATCCGGGTTCGCCAATGAACCGCCAACTTATCCAGCATTTGTTTTATGCAGCGGATGCCCTTCCAGCTGCAACCCATCTCTGGGAAACATCCATACACACTCATACACTACGGACAATTTAGCCTACCCACCTGTATTCACCTGTACCACGTCTTTGGGTTTGTGGGGGAAACTGGAGCACCCGGAGGAAAACCACGCAACCACGGGGAGAACATGCAAACTCCACACAGAAATGCCAAGTGACCCATCCGAGGCTCGAACCAGCGACCTTCTTGCTGTGAGGCGAACGTGCTACTCACTATGCCACCGTGGCGCCGCATTCATACATTTATTCATTCATTCATTTTTTTTTCTTTTCGCTTAGTTTCCTAATTAATCTAGGGTTGCCGCAATGGAATGAACCACCTACTTATCCAGCATATGTTTTACCCAGTGGATGCCCTTCCAGCAGCAACCCATCATTGGGATACACCCATACATTCTCATTTACAAACATACACCACAGACAATTTTAGCTTACCCAATTCACCTATAGCACGTGTCCTTAGACTTGTGGGGACAACTGAAGCACACGGAGTAAACCCACATGAACATGGAGAGAACATGCAAAACCCAGCCGAGGCTAGAACCAGTGACCTTCTTGCTCTGAGGCAACAGTGCTTGCTACACACTGCGCCACCGTGCCACCCCCTTAGCATTCAATGTCAAAATATTATATGACAAAAAAAGTCATGACAACAAATATTTGTTACTTTGTTTAATCAGTTAATCAGGTTTCAACTATTTCTATACAAAAGTCTAGTCAGTTTGTCTGATGCAAGTTGCAATAACTAGTAAAAGTTCTTCTGATTCAATAACAACAACAAAAGAATGTATTTTTTTTACAGTGTTGTTGCTGCGAACTTTGTAAATGTAAAATTCCAGTTTGACATTTATTGCACATCTCACATTATGTCACTTGCACAATGTAAAGCCATGATGTAAAACGAGTCTGAAGTTCTGGCAGAGCTCCAGTGAACGTTATCTTCTCATCTTATCTCAGCTCTGATTACTGATTACATATGCTCGTGACACAGGCAAGTCTGAGCCTCAGCTGACAACACTGCTGATATCCTGATATATGCAAAGCGCTTTCAAAGTCTGTTTTATTGAGGACACCGCCATAGACGCTCAAACCACAGCGCTATTTTAGGTGAGAGTGAGGCTCGATCTTATAGGTAGCTATAGGAAGCTGAATTCTTAGAAACTGACACAGTTACTACACTCTACACATGCAAACATAGCTGCAGTGACGCACCACGGATGGTTGTAACCGTTGTTCGGAGACAGCCTGTTGGGTTTACAATAATCAGATGAAAGGTGTGCTGAGTATATTGTGCTGAGAGAAATGTTTGCAGACAGGTTTAGCTCAAAATGATAGCTTTTCTGACGCTACAGCGAACTTCCTTTACTTTGAGATCTGCGAAGTGACATGAAAATACAACCACAGGAAGTATTTCTCGACTTCTTCATAATTTTGTATATAAATAGCACAGATGGAATCAGTCAGACCTTCTCGGTATTTTTCAGTGCACATTCTCACCAAAACATACAGCTTATTTTTTAAAGCCAGGTGGTGTAGAGTTTCTGTAGGGAAGTTTCATTATTGCATTATTTATGTAGTATCCCTTAACCCATTCATGTAAAACATTCAAATGCTTCAAACATGAAAGTGAAAGCAGTAAAGGTAAGAGTTCATATGCATGAGGATAATACTCTCTCAAGAATGACTAAGGCGGCAAGTACAGACTTTGTTAATAAGTTGTAGAGGTGAGCATCATCAAAACTATGCTTACTCATTGCACTTAGTACACTTTTATGTTCACAAAATTCACAAGACAACAAAGAACATGCTCCACCATGTTTATTTACAGATATTTTAGTAATTTCTTCCATGAAAATCTACAAATTCATTGTATTCAATTTTTTTCAATTGAACTTTATTTGTATAGCGCTTTTACAATGTAGATTGTGCCAAAGCTGCTTCACATAGAAGGTTATAGTAAATTGAAACAGTCCAGTTTTTAGTGTTGGAGTTCAGTTCAGTTGTGTTGTTTAATATTCACTACTTAGAGTCCAAACACTAAAAAGTAATCCATCGGTGCGCAGCTCTACAAGTCCCGAACCATGCGAGCCAGTGGCGACATCAGCGAGGCAAAAAACTTCACCAATTGGCGAAATCGAAGAATCAAAAAAAAAAAAAACCTTGAGAGAAACCAGGCTCAGTTGGGCACGACCATTTCTCCTATGGTCAGATGTCTTGTGCAGAGCTGCAGTCTAGGCGCCGGAGGCTGGAGAACTTGCTCGTCTGTCCTTGGAGGATCACAGGAATTACTCATGCTTGCTACTCCGCCATGCACCAAGCAGCTACTCAGGATACAGCGTGGTCCAGGATTATGGAACCTTGGGATCGTCTCGTCGCGGGTCGTGGATCGCATCCGTGGCGCTGCATAGTCTCTGGGGGCCCCGGGATGATTATCACCAGTTGGAAATAGAGAACAAAGAGAATAATTAGCGTAGCTGCTGTTCATAGTGTATATAAACGAGATGCGTGGAACACATTCATGCATCATACCGCTATGTGATGTATTGTGTGTATGCTTTACTAAAAAGATTTTTAATCTAGTTTTGAACTGCGAGAGTGTGTCTGAGCCTCGGACATTATCAGGAAGGCTAGTCCAGAGTTTAGGAGCCATAAATGAGAAGGCTCGACCTCCTTTACTTGACCTTGCTTTTCTGGGTACTACCAGAAGCCCTGAGTTTTGAAATCTTAAAGAGCGGGTTGGATTGTACAGAAGGACAGAAGGTTGGTCAGATAAACAGGAGCTAGATTATTTAAAGCTTTATAGGTAAGAAGCAATATTTTAAACTCAATACGAAACTTAACAGGCAGCCAGTGTAAGGAGGATAAAATTGAGGTGATATGATCATATTGTCTAGACCTGGTAAGAACTCTGGCGGCTGCATTTTGTACTAGCTGAAGCTTGTTAACAGAGAATGCTGGGAAACCAGCGAACAGAGCATTACAGTAATCCAACCTAGAAGTCATAAAAGCGTTAATTAGCTGTTCTGCATCTGAGATGGATAGCATACTTCGTAGCTTAGCAATATTTCTCCGATGAAAGAATGCAGTTTTTGTAATATGGGAGATATGGTTTTCAAAATTTAAATTGCTGTCTAATATGACACCCAGATCATTTACAGTAGAGCTAATGCTAACTCTGTATCCCTCTAGTAGAAGCCTGAGAGTGGGCAATGATCAAAAAACTGCCCAAAACTACTCAAAATTCATGCAAACACATTTCCAATACAAATTGTATATATATAGTTCTAATTGATTTCAAGTTAGTGCTATTCTGAAGTTCTTAAAGCTGTCATATTGAAAAATTATCATAAATATTGATAGACATGATTACTTAAGTGTTAGCGTAGGTTTCCTCCAGGTGCTCCGGTGTCTCCCACTGTCCAAAAGCATGCAGGATAGGTGAATTGAAAAAACAAATTTGGCTAAAATGTGTATGAGTGTGTTTGACTGTGTATGGGTGTTTCCCAGTACTAGACTGCAGCTGGAAGGGCATCCGCTGTGTAAAACATATGTTGGATAAGTTGGCAGTTCATTGCGCTGTGGGTACCCCTAAATAACAAAGAGACTAAGCCAAAGGAAAATGAATGAATGAATGGAAGTTGACCTAATTTTAGTAATAATGTTGTAATAACACATTACAGGATTATAGTGATAACATGATAATAATAACCAAAACAATGCATTCACTCAATATTACTCAGATACATTTTGGTATTTGGTGATAATTGGACAAGGGAACAAGCAATGTGAATAAAATCACAATATTACAGTGTCACTTTCACACCCTCAGCTCTTTCCCGCAGTCCCAACCACCGCAGCCAATCACAAGCCACCACACACCACTCACGTGAACCATCACCCGAATACTAACTGCACACATCTGGTACCCTAATCACGCACTCCCTATATAACCTCACCTTCTCCAGTCACTCACCGGCTGGAAACAAAGTCGGATGGACCTTCCTCATCGGCTTTGTTATGATCCCCTGTGCTCTTCCCTGGATGTTCTCCTGTGGATGCAAACAGCCTGCTAAAGGGAAGTGTCTAAAAGTGTGCAGTGTTATCACTGAACTGCACTCTACATACAGAACTTTGCTTCATCACTCACCTGCTTCACAATCTCTTGTTGCAGTTTCACTTGAATAAATACTTGCAAGTCTTAACCTCCATTGTCGTTCTTGTGTGGCCGTAATTTATATTCATTTGTTTACATTTATGAAGTATTCAGTGATCTTTATTTGTACTCAGTTGCCCTGTTTCATAAGCACCAAAGGAGAATGGCTATAGATTAACACTTGCCTCCTGGCAAGACTCCTGGCATCCTTTCCTCTACTTACACTAACATTCACACTTTCACACACTGTTTTTATGTTTATAATCTCTCCACCTCAGTGTTGTCTTCCTCCCTGTTTTCTCACTGTTGTGTCAATTATACCACATAAATGATCCCATCTGTGTAAACAGACAAGTTTGTTAGCTCCTCCTGTTGTCTTTAATGATGAAGCACTATACTAATGAGATGTAGGCTGAGCGGTGGGAAAAAGCACCAAAAAAAGAGAAAGTGAGAAAGAGAGAGAGCAAAACCACCACACCAGGATGTGGCCTGTTTTCTTTCCTCCCTTTTCATGTGCTTGCTTTTATTGGGCTTGAAGTTTTTTTGTCATCATTTTTTTCATCTTATTTGTTCATGCTGTTCACTTCGCTTTTATGATGTCCGGATGTGATGATACGATATGACCACAGTCTTGACATTATTATATTTTTTATGTTGACTGACAAAAGTACTCTGATATTAGATAAACAGGGGAGTCCGAAGAAAGTTTTTGATATGCAAACTGGGACAAAACCAATCTGCTCACCCACTTAGCTGCTATTCGTATAAGTAAAAGAAATGTAGAGCTGACAGCGGTTTTCCACTGCTGGTGATGTGTGTATGTAACATTAACCTCAAATCAAAACATCATCGCCGAAATAGTGTAAAACACCAACAGAGGGTTCAAAGCATCAGTGAACCACCCTCTATTGGGACAAAATCTACATCTTTCTGAAGTGAAAATGTTAGCCGTGGGATTTTTACTGGCCCATGTAAAGGTAGTTAGAGATAAAATGTCTTCCCTAACAAGAATAAGAGTGAAAGTTACTGTGGTTTGAGCCCACATGCCAAGAGTAATTGTTGTGAACAACAAAACACATTGTTTGACAAGGGAGAAGTGAAGGGGATTTACTGTAACATGTCTTCCTTTGTATCTCGGCCCACCATTCTGCCTGTTTGAAAATTGGAAATTAACCAGACAAAAATATGTTAACGGCTACTCTTTAAAGGGTACAATCACATGAAAGTTCAGAGTCAGAATGAGCTTTATTAAGCAAGTATCTGCAACACACAAGCCATTTTTTTGTGGTTCACAAAAGCTCAAAGTACATTGACGCAAAGAAAACAGAAGATATATACTACCGGTCAAAATTTTGGAATGTTTTTTTTTTTTTTTTAAGAAAATGATTCTGTTCATCAAGGAAGCATTTATTAAGCGTAAAAAAATGTTAAATTGTTCAATGTAATTACAATTTAAAATAACTGCTTTCTTATTGTATGTCATTTCAAACGAAAGTATTACTCCAGTCATTATTGCTTTTACAGTATTACTATAACTGTTAATAATATTGTGATTTCAAAAGGATCATGACTCAACACTGGAATAATAAAGCTGAAAAAATCATAATTAAATTCACTAGAAATTAAAAAAAAATTAATTATAAACTGTTTTGAACAGTTATTTTATAGTTTGACTGTATTTTTGATTAAAGAAATGCAGCCTTTGTGAGCAGGATGCGCTTATTTTAAAACATTTAAAAGTTGTACTGGTATATATTTTATATATTTTTCTCTTTAATATCTCAAAACTTAGGGCTTCTGGTAGTACCCAGAATAGCAAAGTCAAGTAAAGGGGGTCGAGCCTTCACATTTATGTCTCCTAAACTCTGGAATAGCCTTCCTGATAATGTCCGAGGCTCAGACTCACTCTCGCAGTTCAAAACTAGATTAAAGACCTATCTTTTTAGTAAAGCGTACACACAATACATCACATAGCAGTATGATGCATGAATGTGCTTGTTTATATAAACTATGAACAGCAGCTACGCTAATTATTCTCTTTGTTCTCTATTTCCACCTGGGGATAATCATCCCGAGGCCCCCAGAGACTCTGCAGCTCCATGGATGCGATTCAAGACCCGCGACGAGACGATTCCAAGGTTCCATAATCCTGGACCACACTGTATCCTGAGCAGCTGCTTGGTGCTTGGCGGAGTAGCAAGCAAGAGACTGATTCCTGTGACCCTCCAAGGACAGACAAGCCTCGAGTTCTCCAGCCTCCGGCGCCTAGACTGCAGCTAGAGGTTTGCGCACCGATGGATTACTCTTCAGTGTTTGGACTCTAAGTAGTGAATATTAAACAGCACTGAACTGAACTGAACTCCAACACTAATAACTGGACTGACACTGTTTTAATTTACTATAACCTTCTATGTGAAGCTGCTTTGACACAATATACATTGTAAAAGAGCTGTACAAATAAAGGTCAATATATATTGAACACAATTCTGTAACTCTATTGTTTATGACTATAAAAACAGGTAGCCATGGATATTGCCTGAGGAAAGTTTTTGTGTTTTAGTACATAGAGATCTATAGCATCTCCCTGAGGGGGAACAGTACAGTATGAACAGTTCTCGGCCTGGGTGAGAGGGGTCTTAAAAATGATGTTACCTGCTTGTTCCTCTTTCCTGAGATATATAAGTCCTGAAGGTTAGGCAGGTGCACACCAATTATTCTCTCAGCTGTCCTAACAGTTTGTTGCAGTCTTCTTATGTCTGATTTGGTGGCTGATCCAGACCAGACAGCAATGAAGCAGCACAGAACTGACTCGATGACAGCTGGATAAAACTGCGAGTAGCTCCTGTATTGTTTCATTTAGCAACACATCCGTCTACAGCCTTTCAAAGTAATGGGATGGGGGAAAAAGAAAACAAACTAACACATTAATCAAGTAATTAAACGATTATTCTATATGAACAAATTAATCTGGGAACTCATTTTAATTTGTGGCCACAATATCTCCAAAAATTGAAAGTTTATTTCATTCTGTCCTCATTTATTTATAATAAAAACACTTTAGTATATTTAGGATATATAATAGTGATACACAGTTGAAGTCAGAATTATTAGCTCTCTTGTTAAATTTGAATGAATTAATCTTTCTTCCACAATTTCTGTTTAAGCTAAGAAATTGTTTTTCCGACACATTTCTAATCAAAATATTTTTAATAAACCATCATGGCCTCCCACTCATCCCGATCAAACGAATTGGCTCGATCACTGTCTCTCCACTCCACCTATATCTTGTGTGTTGTCCTGTGGCTGCCGTCACATCATCCAAGTGGATGCTGCACACTGGTGGTGGTGGTGGTGGTGTAGAGAGATATGGCCATACATGATAAATGTGCTGTATATGTACACATTACATTAATAACTAATTTCTAATAACAAAAAGTAATAACTAATATTTGTTTTATCTTTGCCATAATGACATAATAGTTTACTAAATAACTAAATAGTGCCATATAAATACTGTAGTTCTCAACAGATTTTATGGCATTTGTAATTATTTTTGTTTTTTTAACATTAATAATAATAACTCAAAGTAAAAAGTCCATTTATATTCATTTATTAATTTATCATTATTACTTGCAAATACATACAAGTCGAGTACCTTTTAATACAGGTTACACTGTTATAAGCACATGCATTATCTCAATGAGCTACAAAGCTAACAATGATGTGCTAGAAAGGCATTATAATTGACACAGCCAGATGTGTTCAACACCTGTGGTATTAAGCTGTGTAATTCAAGTGAAGCATTTAGCTGGGGAAAGTGAGGAAAAGGTGAGTATAGAGAGGAAACAGCGCTTGATTCCTGTTAGAGTTACATACGGGTGGATGTGCCAGAACATGAGGAGCAGGTATCTGCATGTTCAGCTGCCTTAAAAACGGGATTCTGGAATCTTGGAACAGCGAGTTTGCCAAACGGCTCCATGTACAAGCTCTTCAGCAGCTGCTGGCTCTGTGAGTTTGGCGGTCAACCAGTGCACGAATCGGTCAGCGAGGTCAACAACTTTGCCTGAGGGTAGCTTTAAGAAGCTGCCAGAACAGAGAGATTTTCCTTTTCACCTGTTTTTAACAGCTGTGGTAGAACTATGAAGGTTGAAGCAAGTCCAATATATATATAGTATAATATATAATATATAAAGTATAATATATATATATACATTTAAAGTTAGAATAATTTAAAATACATTAAGAAAACACAAAGTAGAGGAGATCCTGAATCATTCTCAATGTAAACATACTGTACACTGAGAACTCAGACCTAGGGTAGACAGGCATTAGTCTATCAGATAACAAGATTAAATGAGTGATATTCTGTCCTGCAACAGTAATTGACGATTAGCTGATAAAGATATATTAAGGCTTAATGGGCTGGAGCTATTTATATACACCACCATTGACGATTAGATAGGGGGATTCTGTTAGCGTGCTGTACACTGACCACCCTGCTGACTTACCATTCATAAGTAACAGTCTTTGGTTAGTTAGTAATAAATAAAGAAAGAAAAAGAAAGAAACCCACAGGGCCATGTCATATACAGTAGGCTACATTTCTTAATAAATAACCTACTATAAAATAAAAGCATAAACGTATGCTATGTTTTTTGTTTTCACAAGCTTTGGAGCAATGACTGTAAAATATACTAGCTTTGGAGATAAAACAAACTCCGCTCTGCTGTGTTCAAAATGATCGCTAAAACTGAACTGTAAAAATACTATGAATTTTTTTTTAATGCTTTAAAAAAATAATAAATATATATATATATATATATATATATATA
>CAIGQQ010015131.1:9949168-9986640 GCA_903798035.1 Danio albolineatus | reverse complement strand
ATATATACTGGGTTTTGGGCAGCCGCTGCAATCTTATACTACACCAAACTTGACGACCCGGATATATATAAATATGTATATCCGGGTCATCAAGTTTGGTGTAGTATACGATTGCAGCGGCTGCCAGAAACCCGGTCCATATAACAGTTACTAACACCACACACACCCAACCCGGTTGGGAAAGAAAGTGCTCATCACAACATGTGGTGTGGTATGGCGGTGGATGGGGGTGTTCACTATTCTGCCACTCTAGGCGGCCGCCTAGGTTGTCTCTATGGACACACCGGCCCCTGGCAGTACATCAAACAAATGCAGTTTTGACCATAGTACCTTAAAGTGATACAGAGGAAATTGGTAAACAAAGTTAGTTTTTCAGTTTTTTTTGGTGCACAAGAGTGTTTTTGGAGTTTCGTATGACCACAGTTGACCCACTGAAGTCACATGAAACATGGGGTTTCCCCCACAAGCCAAAGACATGTGATATACAGTGTATTCGAAAAGTATTCATAATGCTTCACTTTTTCCAAATTTTTTTTGTTACAGCCTTATTCCAACACACGTTACCCCAAAATGACAATGTGAAAAATGATTTTTCTGAAATTGTTGCAAGTTTATTATAAATAAAAGACCTGAAAAATCACATGTACTGTACATAAGTGTTCACAGCCTTTGCCGTGAAGCTCTCAATTGAGCTCAGGTACATTCTGTTTCCACTGATCATTCTTGAGATGTTTCAGCAGCTTAATTGAGTTGATTGGGCATGATTTGAAAAGGCATACACCTTCCTACATGAGGTCCCAGGGTTGACAGTGCATGTCAAAGCACAAACCAAGCATAAAGACAAAGCAATTGCCTGTAGACACAAGGCTGGGGAAGGTTACAGAAAAATTTCTGCTGCTCTGAAAGTTCCAATGAGCACAGTGGCCTCCATCATCCGTAAGTGGAAAATGTTTGGAACCACCAGGACTCTTCCTAGAGCTGGCCGGCCATATAAACTGAGTGATTGGAGGGCCTTAGTCAGGGAGGTGATCAATAACCTGATGGTCACTCTGTTTGAGCTCCAGCATTGTTCTACAGCATCCGAGGACACCCATCTGGACAGAGGCAGTGCAAGGCTGTTACATAAAAAAAAATGTCGAAAAAGTGAAGCGCTATGAATACCTTCCGGATGCACGGTAGATTAATTAAAATAACTAAACTGGAAATTTGTGTTTTCCAATAATGGGTTGTGGCTGGAAGTGCATTTGCAGTGTGAAACATATGCTTGAATAGTTGGTGGTTCATTCCACTGTGGCAACCCCTGATAAATAAGCTGAAGAAAAATAAATGAATGAATATGTACTCTATAAATATATACTCTGAATATATCAGAACCGATGTAGTCTGTGGAGGATCAGAGAGCTCTTGGATTTCATCTAAAACGTCTTAGTTTTTTCAAAAGTTTTTCACCTTTAGGTGAAGTAACCCTTTCATTTTTACCCTACAAATATAAAATCTTTCATTGACAGTAATGTTTTAGTTTGTACCAGGAGTTCATTTTATGTTATACACTTTATTATATAGTATCCATTAATTATGAAAACATAGAGTCCAAATACAGTTTCTTTGCATTTTTTTAATCCTAAAATGTTTATGTCAACCTATAAACTCTATGTGTGCAAATTAGTGTATGATCAGCAATTGACTGTACAGTAAGTTGAAATGGTTGGAATTTTTTTCTTAATCTGTTGTGCTTAGTTTCATTTCACTTTAATCCAGTGGCATGGGGCATCCCCAGAGCTAAACAGGCAGACATCTACAATCTGTACCGAACAATCTGAGAAGTCAGCAGTCAAACAGAGACGAAGGGGAGAGCCCTTTGCATTACAGATTATAGAGCAGAGACGTGGCTGAGAAGCCTTGCAAGAACCAACTGGCAATCTGAATGAGTATTTGCTGCTCTACTTTCTGTTTACGGAATATTTTTACTCTGCAAATGTTTTCATTTTCTCACTTATGACTGTTGTTTCATGTGCTGTTGAACATTTATAATTAAACGCATAGCTGTGTCTGGTTTCGCTTAAGTGGAAGTTCACTGTTCTACATCTGATGATCATCTTCTTGTGATCACCAGATTCAGGCAGTTTACGTGTTTGTGAATATGTGCATCCTTACCGCTGTCTTCGGATGTGCTGTGTATATCGCAGCCCTCCGTGGGTTGTAATATTCTTCAAACGGTTGGGATGGTATGCAAGGGATGGTGGGAAAATCAGTCACCCAATTCCACACTCCCTATCAGGTAGGCAGGTTGCTGTTGAGTGGCCATCACTCACTTACCCATATCCTTTACCCCTGATATTATCTCACACGTACACATTCTTGCTGAACAGCACCGTACCCACACACACACACACACACACACTCCAGCTTGATTCTGTGGGAAGCACATTTTTGTCATTTTGGGAATAGATTTTTTCCTTTATTCTGTGAGCGTGAGGGTTGTGAACAGAACAGATAAAGGCAGAGAGTGACGAGTCGTGACAGAATGACGTTAGCAGATTTGAGGTAAAGTCAAAGGGAGAAGAGCAAGACACACTATTAGCAGTAACCACTTCAAGAACTAGAACAGTAAAGATGTTTCTTGACCACATTAGGGGAAGTTCAGATCAACCATGCAAGTAATGAATCACATTTGACTTGATCTTCATAGCGCAACTTCTTTAACTGTCTTAGGAGGGCAGTATCCATCCATGGCATGCTGGTTGAGCATTTATAAATTAATTTAGTTAGTTAGTGCGCATACACAAGTGTAGGGATGCAATTGTTTAGGACACTCGTAGTCCATTTCAGTTACACATGAGGGCTCCTTATGGCTTGATTCTGATTGGTTGATCGTTCAGTTTACACTGGTGAGCAATTATTTACAAGCAAGACACTGACCAAGCAAAGAAGTGTGTGACCTTGACCCCAAAAAAGTCACAATTTTCAATGTTTTTTTATTATTATTCTTCATTCATTCATTTATTCATTCATTCATTCATTTTCCTTTTGTTAGGCCCAATCCCAATTCTACCCCTTAGCTCTTCCCCTTACCCCTACCCCTCATTTTGTGTGTTCCTGTAAAGGGGTAGGGGTGTCCCAATCCTCTTTACCTTGAAGGCGTAAGGCTAAAGGGAAGGTGTAAATAGCCCTTCGAACGAAGATTTTTCAGAACCACACTCGAAACCAAGGGGTAAGAAAATTTCCAAGAATACACCAGCCACAATGGCAGGATAGCTGCACCCGTAAGGAGATCCACAAATCAGTTTTTATTTTTTTATTAATTTATATTGTCACAAAAAATTTTAACAAACAAACATATGTTTTAAAAACGCTAAATTTCCCTATCCATAATCCATAATAATAACTCCTGTATAGCAGTCCCACAACATTCTGTCACTCGATGACACTCCAATACCCTGTCAGAAAAGTCTGGTGGCTGGGAATGACCTTTTTACGGTTTCTGGTATAATGTTAATGTTGTTTTCGTGTGTTTACATAGATGAATATGGCCATTGTGTAAATGCGCAGTATAGTTCTGATTTTATTGCCTCATTAGATCGATATGATAACATAATATACGCCTTAAGTGATTTCCTGAAGATAAATATCAAACAATAACCCACCTGGAATAACTACAGCAGTCGTGATCGTCTGATCTCATATGAAGCAAGAGATCGTGATGACATATGATGACGTGTGCAGGTGCTGTTGTGCTGTCCCATTTCTTAGGGGTAATGCAATTGAGGCGGTACCGAGTGAGGTTTCGTGGGTTCAAGTGTTGGTTAAGGTGTTAAGTGATGGGTCAACAGTGTAATTATGTTACTGCATGCACATCATTTTCAAAACTATATGTACAATGTAAAAAAATATGTAATTACATAACAAGTGCACTGCACTAATTATTTATTTAAATTGTAAGTAAATATAGTAATAAAGGCCACTTCATCTAAAGTAGGATCAAATAGATCTTCTATCTCTGTTGAGTTGACATTGATCTTGTAAACATTTTATCATTAAACAAAAGATAATGACTCAAACTACACTACATACAGTATAACCCCTACCACAAGCTTTAAAAAAGCTGTAAAAAGCAATAACAAATTATGTTTTTACTGATATATAGAACAAATAACAACAAATATATAATACAAAAACATAGCTCAGAACATTTTGTTCATTTGTTCAACATGATCTTTTATTAAAAGAAGTTTCCCCAAATCACTATAGGATTCAGATTTACTAAAATGAATAAATCAAATGAATCAGAATTTCCAAAATCAACCAAATGAGAGATTACTAACTAATTCAGAAACTGATTCACTTGAAAGAATCTAAGACAATCTAATACAATCAGAGTGCTTTCGGATTAATCTAATTCACAATAATTAATCTGACTTTAAACTGCTCAAATTAATTACATTAGTAATTCCTCTCCATTGGTGTCTAATATGAGAAAGAGAGAGCGAGAACTGTTCGTTACAAGTTGTTAGAATGAATCAGACTTTCCATCAAAATACATGAAAGATGACCAATAAGTTCAAACGGTTCACTAGAACGAATCGGACTTTCCCTGCAGTGTTTACTTTTAAGTAGTTTTACTCAATCCTTCCCCAACTTAGACATGTGAAAGCAAGTATACACACTGATAAAACCCTGTGTGGGGGTTTGAGAACAAGAAAATAATTCCCTCATTTCAGAAGATCTGTAGAGCCAAATAGAAATCATAACACACAGAGAGACAGACACACACACAGACAGAATCATTTATTTAATTGATTTTTATTTTAATATAACAGCACCATACTTCAAGATTCACAACTATGGAGTCACTAGAAGAAATTCTAACAGTCACTAAACCTGCTGACGGCAACTGACACATCTGTGATATACAAAACACTTCAGAAAAATCCCAAAAGAAAACAGAAAAAAGCTGTAACAAATTACTGGTCACTAGTTAGTATTTATTAAGCATTTGCAAATACACTGAAAAAAAAAAATATTTATTGGATTTACAAATTTTTTCAACTATTCGCATTTTACAGTGTAATGTCTAATTATCTAGAGTTAATGCTAAACAAATGAGTTCAGATGCAAAACCCTCTAAACACCATCTGAAATTTACTTATTAAATGAGCATTTTTATCACACTGTAAAACCCGATAAGTTAAGCTAACTCACACAGTTTGAGGAAAGTAATTGTGGGTTAATATTCAAAGATGGTTCCTCAATTAGCATTTACTAAAAAAATGTTACGTTAAGTGGTTGTAAACAATTAATTTGTGCTGAATTTAAACAAACAAGTTAAGATGCAAAACCCTCTAACACATCTGAAATTTACTTCTAAAATGAGCATTTTTATCACACTGTAAAACCCGATGAGTTAAGCTAACTCAAACAGTTTGAGGAAAGCAATTGTGAGTTATTATTCAAAGATGGTTTCCTAATTAGGATTTACTAAAAATGTTACATTAAGTGGTAGTAAACAGTTCATTTGGGCTGAATTTAAACAAACAAGTTACGTTGAACATTACTAAAATTTGTTTGTTTAAATTCAACATGAATTGTTTGCAACACTTTTGCAGACATCTTTTTTTTAGCATACTGTAAACTTATTGAGTTACATACACATTGTTTGTGTTGATACCATTAAACTTTTAGAGTATTAGTAACTTCTATCAAATAATTAACTAATTATCTAATTAACTATCAAATTACTATTAGTTCAATTAACTTAAACTGGTCAAATAACTTAAAGTCCAAACAACTATAGCTACTCAAATGGTTTGGTATTCCTTCTAGCATTAACACACATACAAAAATAAATAAGTGAAGTTAAACTAACTTATTTTCGTTGGGTTTTGCAGTGCAGGCTCCTGTGTGTAGGTTCAGTAATATCACTAACACTCTCCGAAAAAATGGTACAATGTTGTACCAAAGAAGGTACAAGCCCTTGTCACTGGGGCAGTACCTTTTTATGGGACAGAATTGTACCTTAAGAATAGAAACAAATTTGTACCTTTTAAGGTCATGATTTGTACCATGGGAAACCAAAATGTACCTTTGTTTTTAAAAACCTGCAGATACAATATTGTATACTTTGTGAAAGGTACCAACACAGTGACAAGACACTTTGTACCTTAACAGTGTCAAAAATGCTTATAAAACATTTTTTAAAATGCCTTAAATGTTTAGTTTACAATACCTATAGTTTTATGTTTTACCAGTTGTTTTGTATTATTATATTATAGGACAAAAAATATGTTTATAAACATATACTTTTAAATGATGATTCTTGTTTTAATATGGAAATTATTCATAAGAATCACTTTGCCTTTCCAGTCATATTTCTTTCATAGATACTGTAATAAAAAAGGAGTTGTTTTGTACTTTTATATGAGAACAATTGTGTACCTTCATTTCAATTGTACCATAAAAGGTACAGAACAGTATCATAAGAGGTCTTTTAAGTACCATATAAGGTATAATTTTTACAAAGGTACAAAACTGTTCCTCAAGGAACATTATTTGTACCATTGTGTACCTTTTTTTCTGAGAGTGTATATAATAGCCTTTTATTTATTTATTTTTATTATTATTATTTTTTAAGTGAAAGAACTCAACATAAACAAAGGAGGCTGAAAAAAATATTGGTAACACTTTATTTTTAGGGTCCAAAATAATGCAGTTAAGCATTAATTAATGGTTAATTTGTGCTTTTGCTTTTTAACTAATGCTTGTTTGTGAACAAATTAACCATTAATTAATGCTTTACTAATGCATTATTTTGAATACTTAAACTACTTAAGTAAAACAAAGTGTTACCAAAATATTTATTTTCAATGGAAATTTCAAACGGCACTTTTTGCATCTAAAACTCTTCAAATGATGCTTAACTAACTGATTTTAAGTTAAGTGGTTGCAAACAATATATTTGGGCTGAATTTAAACAAACAAATTTTTTTTTGTAATGTTCAGCTTAAAGTGTTTCTTTAAATTCAGCCTGTATACATTGGTTGCAAGTTGCAACCACTTACCTTAAAAAAAACAATCCCTACCCTTCCCCTTACCTAATACCCAACCAATACTGTTTTAAAAAGCACAGATTGACCCGATCGCCCCATTACTAAACCCAACCACAATGTTTTAAAAAGCAATCAGAAAAAAAAAGAAAATCCTCCTGATTTTTACCACATTTTCAGATTTTACCGTTATTTATTTATGTATTTTATTTTTTAGCTCTTGTTTTAAACTTCTTGTTTTAGCTCTTGCTTTCACCCCATTAGGATTTTGCTGTTGATATTATTGATTTAAATTCACTTGCCTAAATTCACAATGTTTCAAATCAATTAAGAGCAGCCACTAAATTATTGTGAATTGATTGCCACTGCCGCAGCTGATTCACTGTACAGATAGTCGTTGACAGAACGCACACATCTTCAATATATAGCAATGGCAATTTAATATTTACCTTAAGGTACATCAATAGAATAAGTTGTATTAATAATGTTGTGACTCAAAAAGGAAAATGAATAACTGATTTGATTGGGGTCTGTATAGTGAGTGTGTGTGTATAGTAATGACTCAGCTTGTTCATTTGTTTGTTTTATTAATAAAAAACGTTTTTTTTGTTTTTAATTAGAGTATGCAAAAAAATACACTAAATGGGAATACATACAAACAAAACAAAAACAGGAAAGTAAAGAAATAAGTAAATAATAATAGATAAAAAAATAGGAAAAAAAACAGACAAAAAACAACCACAATACAGTCAGATACTGGCAAATGCATGTGTGTGTGTGTGTGTGTGTGTGTGTGTGTGTGTGTGTGTGTGTGTTTGTACATGGAAAAGTAATTAGGTGGAAGGTCAAATTACATACATAAGGATTTTTACATACATAAGAAGTTTTATTAATTAAATAATTAATCTTCAAAAAAATAAAAATAATAATAATAACTTAAAAGTTGCAAATAAACTGCAATATTTCTAGAGTAATTAATTTAAACAATTAAAAACACATAATTTCATTCACCAGAAACAAAAATACAACATTACACTAAATTCATAATTTTTTTGTGTGCCACCCCAATATTTGGTGCGTTCTCTTCTGGCCACCCCTAAGTAAATTTTCAGGGGGTGCCAGTGCCTGTTTTTGTCTTACCTGCTTTCTGGAACTTTTGTTCACTGGACTCGAACCCGGTTGTTGCAGTCAACTCCGCTCTGTGTCTCAAGTCCGCCAACGTACGTGTCAAGCTACCGGACAAACTGGTAGTGGAAAATCCGTCTCTACGGAGGTAAAAGGTCAGCTGGTCAGTGAGAAAAGGACAGGCGTCATACCGCTCTGTAGCGTTTGTTTTATAGATGAACTGCAGCAATATGTAGCTCTGGCTAAATAATTCATGATCATACAGACAATGTAAACAATTTTTTGGGCTAAATCTAAACAAACAAATTAAGTCACTAAATTTCATTTGTTTAAATTCAACACGTTTGCAGCAAATTTGCAGATATAATTTTTTTTCGTTTTCAAGATGAGTCTGTGTTTTGTTTTGATTTGTTGGCTTTACTTAAACCCATTTTCTGAAAATTATTAAGTAAATTAATGATGTGCATAATTTAATTAATTTTATAATTTAAAAAAAATTATGTTAACTTAACCTTTCCAAGTTACAACAGATTTTTTCACTTTTTCATGTTTTTTAAGTATAGTAACTAATCACTTTTCACAGTGTAGTAAGCAGTTTATAAATACAACTGCATAAAGTGTTTCCATTTATTCTTAATTAGGCAGCCAAACAACTGTAAACTTCCAGTAAACTTGATTATGCAACCCATATCCTCTTTTTACATCCGTGGGTTTCTCTAGTAAGATTCTGATTTTTAGCATTAACTGGAAAACATGACTGCATTTCTCAACTTGAAATGTTTTCTTAAGCAACCAGTAATGTGATAAAGAGGACAGATCCAAATTTGAGCAGATAACAGCTTAATCTAATCTATATGAACAATTTTGAAACAATCAGATGAACAATACGTTTTCCTAACATCTTTCACAGCAGCTTAATCAAGATTTCCACATCCGTATCCAGGATCATGGGAAAGTTCAGATTAAATCTCACCTGTGATAAAAATCAAAGATGTGTACGACAGCATGTTCTGAAATCGCAATATATACAGTTTTTCTGCATTGTTACACATCAGACTGTGAGCAAACTGACTGTTTTAGGAATGAGACACTCCTGGGATAAAGGTGAACTGAAAATTGTCTCAATGCATCAATCAAAGGAGATATTTCTTCAGAACAGAATGTGTATGGGTGGAGTGTGTTCTGCTTGTA
This sequence comes from Danio albolineatus, assembly GCA_903798035.1. Taxonomy (NCBI): domain Eukaryota; kingdom Metazoa; phylum Chordata; class Actinopteri; order Cypriniformes; family Danionidae; genus Danio; species Danio albolineatus. The sequence goes on along the minus strand of CAIGQQ010015131.1, from coordinate 9,977,284 downwards.
CAAAGGCTTCAAATGAATTCTAACAGGTGAGAGAGTGTTTAAAACATCGCAGGGCTTCAGGCTAAAACTGTTATGCAAAAACCCACATTCCACTGTCTTTCCAACACAGAAAAAGTAAATAATAAATAAATCTGTTATCATTAACTTCTTCTGACATTGTTGCAAACCATTACTACTTTTGTTGATTTTTAGAACGCAAAACAAGATATTTCAAAGAAACCTGAGACATTTCAGCTCTTCCTTTAAACAGAATTTCAGAAAATCTATGTAAAAGTAACTTAACACAAGACTCCAGTAATTTAACTCCATATTTTCAGAGTGATCCAAACGCTTTGTGCAGAAGATCAGACTACTTATTGACAAAATATCCAAATTTCAACATAGAAATACAACTTTAACATATATTAGTCGGAAGGTGAATAATTTTGCCTGCAGCTGTAGATATCCAACACATGTTGACAAAAGTTTCTTCTTTGGATCACATCCAATAACTGTATTCTTGTGCATCATTTAAACAAAGACTCAAATGTAATGAAAAATCCCTCCTCTTCTGCTGCACATTATAGGTCAGGGATCACCAATCTCGGTCCTGCAGGGTTTAGCTCCAAATTGTCTCAAAACACCTGCATGGATGATTCAAGTATACCTAGTGAGAGCTTGATTAGCTTGTTCAGGTGTGTTTGATTAGGGTTGGAGCTAAAATCTGCAGGACACCGGACCTCCAGGAACAAGTTTGGTGATCCCTGTTATGGGTATTATAGGTTGTATCATGAGAAGATCAGTTTGAATTGAAATGAGGCTTTATCTTTTATTTTAAATGGTGCACAAATATGTATTTTTCAGAATGCAAGGACTTAAGATTGCATTACTGATTCATAATAACAATTCACATTCATATGCATGTCTATTAATAACATTTGGTAAATACATATTTATTTATTTATTTATTTAGTCACAAACAAAGCACTTGATCACTTTGCATCATGTGGATTTCTTTCTGAATATGAATTCGAAGCTCAAAACAGTTGAAAAGATCTTCAAATGGAGAAAAAGTTCAGAAATCTCTTTAATTTAACAAAAACGAATCCTTAAATGAAGATTGTTAAAAATAATATGATTTTTGGATTTATTGATTCATTCATATTCTTTTCAGCTATCTTCATCAATCTGGGGTCGCCACAGCTAAATGAACCGCAATCTCATCCAGCATATGTTTTATGCAGTGGATGCCTTTCCAGCTGCAACCCATCAATGGGAAACACCCATACATGCTTATTTACACACGTACACTACGGACAAATTAGCTTACACCCTATTCACCTGTACCGCATGTCTTTGGACTTGTTGGCAAAACAGGAGCACCCAGAGGAAACCCACGCAATCGCAGGAAGAACATGCAAACTCCACACAACAATGCCAACTGACCCAGCCGAGGCTCGAACCAGCAACCTTCCTGCTGTTAGGCAACAGTGATGCCTACTTCATCACCTTATTTATTTATTTATTTATTTATCTATTGTGTTATCACTACTATGTAACTTGTTTTCATTTGTTCTGTTTAAGGTAATCATTACAAATGCTGGTGCTGTCCTGTCTGATACAGTCAGCAGGAAGATAGTGGTCCCACTGAAGCTTTATGAAATCTGTAGCCACTATCGCACTGCTTAGATTTTTCATATGAGACCACTTCAGCACTGGTTTCATGATCGGGTACCTAGATCCATCCCACCCCCCTCTCATGCCCTCTTGGGATTTCTCTGTATCCTCAACCGTCTGCAGTGAGGTCCATTCGATACACTCGACTCAGTATTTGTAAGAATTCTGTCCATGAGGACAGCTCTGTTGGTAGTGTTGGCATCGGTCAAGAGGGTCGAGTATCTGTGGCATTTTCAGATCGTGCCAGGAATTCAGGCCAGCCCACTGTCAGGTTTTCCTGAGACCCCACCCCAGCTATGTGACCAAGGTTCCAATCACTATTTAGCCCAGGTAGTAAACCTGCAAGCACTGCCAACGGAGAAGGCAGACCCAGTCCCTTTCATTGTTATATCCTGTTTGCACACTGTCCTTTGGTGAGACCGCATTTACCACATGAGCCAGCTCTTTTTCTGTTATGATTGACAAACGGCGAACTGTGTTGTCCATATGTTCGGCTTCTTCAGCGATAAAAGTCTGCCTCACTCTCTGCTAGTGATGGGTCGTTCTTGAACGTTTCATTCATTTTCAATGAATCTTCCGTATGACTCAAGAACGATGATTCCTCTCAGGGAGTGATTCGTTCATTTGTGGAGTAAGAAGATTAGTAGCAGGTGGATTAGTTTCTTTTTCGAGTCCTCCATAAGGTTTGAGATGTTCGTTCATCATGTGAAAGACAGAAGCCTATCATATGCATTTAGAGCCGGAAAAATATTTGATCTGTTCATCTCTCGAGTCCTCCGGTTTGAGTCATCTCTCTTTGGTGTCACGTAATGAACAAATGACTCAAAAACCAGTAGACTCGAAAGATGAATTATTTATGGCTCCTTTCGGCTCAGACTGTGTTCATTGGTTAAGCTTATATGGGACTGTCTGTGTGACATGAACGAACCACTAAAATTTGAAGACCTGTCAGAAGAGGTGAGCGGACATAATCATAGACAAAAGACCAGTTAAACAATAAATGATTATTTTCTCTTTCTTATAGCATTCTAGTTATGTCTTGTTTGTAGTTTAAACAATGTTAGCTGTAGTTGTAGATGAGTTTGGAAGCAACTCCCAAATCATTTTAATTATATTTTGGCAAATTTAATGAAATGACTCGAAAAAAAGATTAGTTCATCTCACTGAACGAGACTCAAAGGTCCGAGTCAATAAAATTATCCAAACTTCACATCACTACACTCTGCAACTGGTGGCTTTATAAGCAGCTGATTGTAAATAAAAACTGTGTGCTGCCAACTCATAGACATTCATTGGCCAGTTTTCTTATTCTTCAGAATGATTGGTTATCTAGCGGTATGACCCCAAAGTGTCGTCCGACTCAGAATCTCCATTTCTTCCTTCGGGGAACGTGGGTTATGCCCATAACCAGAACATTTCTCTTAAAGTGATAATCTGATTCTACCTAAAAAACACTTTACAACAAGGTTTCATTATTAGTTAATGTTTTTACTAACATGAGCCCATTATGAACAATACTTGTTTAGCATTCATTAATGATAATTCAGCATTTACTAATGCATTGTTAACATCAAAATTCATGCTTGTTAACATTAAAGAGCCTCTATTTTGCATTAAAAAGGTCCTATTTTGGTTTTGGGGTCTCCAACAACATGCTGATATGCATGCAAGGTCAAAAAACTTTCATTGTCTCATAATATGCATTTGTTTTTACCTAATTATCCCAGCGACTCCTATATGATTCGTTCAGCAATTTATTTGTTCCTAAACCCCTGCTTAGCATGAAGCTAATCTGCGCTGATTGGACCATTGATCCAGTCTGTTGTGATAGGTCGACTGTGTTAAGCACGAGACAGAGACAAAATGCCCACCACTGCAACAGTATGAAGTAGCAAAAAGTATGTGAGAATCCAATGCAGAAAATGCAATAAAGCAATGCAGTTAAACAATAGCATATTACTCTACTCTTAAACATAACCCTAAGTAATAACGACACATTCAGTATTAATCCACACAGTGGCAAAAGTTGAACTAACGTTATTTAGAAAATTGACCACGCTGCGCATGAGGAACAGCTCATGGTGGCTATAGCAGCGACAAACGGCAGAGGATCACGAGTTCAGAAACGCATTTAAATCGGTAAAGGAAGAAGCATGTGTCACATTTTAACGTAATTTTGGACACAATATATGAGAGATACAGTACAGTACAAGCACTGACCTATTATAGATACGTGATTACAAGCTGCGCGGTGTGATTAAAACTCATAACAAATAATTAGACACAAATTTTGCAAACTACACAGAATGAGGCAACAATTTTTATGACACTTACATGTTGTGATCCTGAGGAAGAAGAAACTGGTCCATTTGAACTGTAAAAGTTACTGACAAAGTCCCTTTCAAAGTCTGAAGTCCCATAGTCTCTGCTGCTACTTCAATAGCAAACGGCCAGCTAATCCCACGTTGCAGCGTAGTTTATTGTATCAATCATCAGAAAAATGACAGGAACAAACACAGCACTAGGTTGGCTATACTTTGGTATTGTTGTGAAAATAAAGTTCAACCCCTTATTCCCCACAGCCAAATCTCCATCTGTCAGTGACCATAATCTTCGTGTCATGTTCAGTCCCGTTATCCTCCGTGCTTCCGCTAGTGTCTGAAGCAAAAACGCGTTCACAATTTCGGAACCACATATTTGGTGATGTAACATCTTGACGTCGATGAGATCAAACAAAAGATCCGAACCCAACTGGCTTCATTTATTCAACTCTGAGTCAACTATTTTGCTAACGAATCAATAGTTTTAAACACGGTGCACTTTCAGATTTAAACCTCAGCTGGATGTTTTCATTCACAAATGGCCCGTTTCCACTGAGTGGTACAGTACGGTACGGTACGGGTCGGTACGGGTCACCTTTATCAGGCTTGCGTTTCCACTGCAAAAGGGTACTCTTTTGGTGGGCGTGGTGTACGACAGACGTCATTTTCGCTCAAGAAAATGTCTACAGTTTGTTATTTCAAATATTGACGCGCACGCGAGCGCAAGCGACAAGCGAAACCTCTCGCGCTATGGCTCGTAACCCATAAGAATCTGCTCTTCTTCTTGCCTTTTTGGCTATTCAAGACAACGACAAGGTTTGTTTGAGCTTGGGTCGACCATGGCTCATTATTATATGCTGATATTATTTCGGAGCATTGTCTCTCGGCTGTGTATTAAACATGGCGGGTCCTTTGTTTTCATTCTGCTTGTTGCGCAAGCAAATGGCGTATCTCTGTAAGCCAATGGCGTTCAGCTGCGCGTCTAGCTCCACCTTATGGCACCTAAAGGGTGACCAAAAAGAGGTATGGTACGGTTCGGTTCGGTACGCTTTTAGACAGTGGAAACGGCCTTAAAAGCGTACCGAACCGTATCGTTCCGTACCGTACCCCTCAGTAGAAACGGGCCATTAGTGCTGTGTTACATGCTGCACAGAAGCTCATTTCTTAAAACCTATAATAGGGGCTCTTTAATTAATGCACCATGAGTTAACTAACAAGCACAACAGTTATTTCATTAATTAATGTTATCTAACATGAGCAAATACTTTAATTAATGTATTGTTCTTGGTTATGTCCATGTTAAATAAATGCACTAAATAAATAAACTATCATGAACTAATACAACTTTATTGTAAAGTGTTAGCATAAAATTTGAGAAAAGCGTCTGTCTTAAATTACATGCATAATTCCACGTGCATAATTCCAAAAAATAAGTTGTCAACTTCACATTTACAAATTATAGCAGGTTTACCCACTTTCAACTTGTCGATTTTAAGGCAATGGGGTTTATGCACCTTTTATAGAGTAACTAATTACTTTTTTCTTTTAGGACTCTAGATCTCATACAAACAACATTCTACAAAATAAGCGTTTTTTTGACATTCCCAAAGTTACACATTTTGAAACAAGATTTCAGTGTTCTGAAGAAAGTGCTTGCATCATATCCACATCAGCAGGACAGTACGAAAACACATTGGATCAAAAAGGATGTGAAACTTAACTCAGACCTCAAATGCACAAATATCCTTGAAATAGAATGCTCTTCTTATTTCTTCGTCCGGTCCTGCAAGAGCTATTGCAAGATGTGAACAGAACGATACTCTAAACCATAGAATTACGCCACACAGGCTCTTTGTGGATATGTACACAGGTCTACATGTTTGGAGACATATGTACCCAGAGGTACGTCTGGCTGCATTTCATCTGTAAAACAAATGCTGTGGGGTGGTATGACGCCACCCTCAGCTTCTGTTCCTTTTCGTGCTAGTGCTGACCACTTACCTCTGTATGGATGACCTTTATGGTTTTACCAGTTTGCTCAGTAGCTCGCCGCGTATAACAATGGGCTTGGGATGCGAAGCAGAGTGGACTGCGACGATTGGGTTCGAGTCCGGCAAAGAACTGTTTAAAAAAACAGGTGAAAGAAAAGCAAAAAAATAAATAATAACTATATAACAGGCTGAAAGCATGGCGAAATCGCAAAATGTGGTAAAAATCACATGACTGTGACGCCTTTTCTTTTCTACGCATCGGTTTCTTTGAAAACACTATTGGTTGGGTTTAGGGAATGAGGTGGATCAGTCAGTCAACAGCAAGCTTGTTGACTGAAATGCATTTTGCAGCCCCTAGTGGATTTAAGCGAGAAGAGGACACTCAAATGGCATATACAAGAGAAACTTGGGATCATCAAAGTGTACACAGCGGCCTCTGATGGGTAAGTACTTTGTGGTCTCCAGAAATGTAGACCTGGATATGTACGTATCCACAATGATCCTAAAAAACGAATTTCCAATTATCATCCACATCTTCATCCACAATCCACCACATCTTCAGCATCAAATTAGATGCTGTGAGTAGCTTCTATAATATCGTAAAAACATTCTTTACACTGTAAAAAGTGTTGACTTCATTTATAAACGTGAGTAAACCGAGTAAACCTATTGCCTTAAAATGAAGTAAAAAAATTATGTTGCAGTTTTGGGCATTAGCTACAAGTAATTACACTACTACAGTAGTTTACCTACATTTCTCAGTAGTGTGACGGTAGTGTTGCTACCTTCTAAATCAAATAGCTGTTCTGTAGCGAACCTATTATTTTAAGCATGTAGCACAGTAGTGTCGCCACTGCCATTCACAGAGCTGGTGTCTGGCCGAAGAAAGTAAATTCATATGATAGTGACAACGGTGAATTCTTCAGTGGCATTTATTAAGCATTAGCATATAGTGAATTCATTATTTGTTAAGCATTAACTTTACACTAATGAACGTTAGTAGGCAGTTTATACCTGCAGCTACAAATGCTCTATTCTTAAATTAAAAGTACATTCATAATGTGCTTAATAATTGTGTTTTCATACTTTGTTAGGGATTCATTTTTCATTACTAAATTAAGTATCGCATTATTTACAAACCAGATATTTAAGAATAGTTGGCGTTTTTTAATTCTCATTCAGAATGAGTTAGTAAATGATTAACAAACTATTCAAATCAACATTTATAATACTTATTATTCAGGCATATAGTAGTAGTTCATTTGTATGTTAATAGATGCTTTATTAACTCAACTTCATCCAGTTTTGTGACCTAATCTAAAGTGAGGACTATTCATGCTTTATAAATCTCTTATAAATGACAATTAAAGGCTGTTATATTCTAAACAGGAAAAAAGAACATAGCTGAATTTATTAATTTCTATTAATTTAAATATACAGTTGAAGAATTATTAGCCCCCCTGTTTATTTTTTTCCCCAATTTCTGCTTAACAGAGAGAAGATTTTTTTTCAACACATTTCTAAACATAACAGTTTCAATAACTCATTTCTAATAACTGATTCCTTGTATATTTGCCATGATGACAGAACATAATATATTTGACTAGATATTTTTCAAGACACTTCTATACAGCTTAAAGTGACGTTTAAAGGCTTAACTATGTTAAACTAGGCAGGTTAGGGTAATTAGGCAAGTTATTGTATAATGATGGTTTGTTCTGTAGACTATTGAAAAAAATGGTAACATTTTCTAATAACTACACACTATGAATCATCTATTAAGCATTAGCAAATAGTGAATTCATTTTTTGTTAAGCAATAACTCTGCATTAATAGACGTTAGTAAGCAGTTTATACCTGCAGCTACAAATGCTCTATTCTTGACTTAAAAGTGTCCTGATCACCGGCGATCTCCACTGTCAGAGATCGCTGGTTTACACACACACTTCCGTGAACTACAAATCAGCCACGTTAAGGACTACATCTCCACTCATGCAACACACACACACTCACCTGCTCCAAGTCACCACTGATTAGAGACTCCCAGCTGAAGACACTTACCACTGAGTACACTCTCTATTTATTCAGTAACACTCACTGTTGCTGAGTATTGTTATCTGATGATGTGACACAGACAACGGATCCAAGTGCAGATTTAATATTATATCAGTATAGCAGTGGTCATCGGGGGCAAACAGGTATGTACAGGAAATCCAAAATCGTAGTCAAGAACAGGCAAGGGGTCAAAAAGGCCGGCGGCAGACACGGATAAACAAATAACAGAGCTAGGGTCGAAAACACAGAATAATGGGAACAAAAGAAGCAACAGTGAGTGTTACTGAGGCTGCGTCCGAAACCGCTTACTACTCAGTGGGTACTGCATTTGAATTTAAACGTACTACTCGGCCGTTAGAAAAGTACGCTCTATACAGTATGTATATGAGAAGTATGAATGGAATTCGGACGTACTACATCCGCCATTTTGTCATGGTCACATGACCTACCTGCGTCAGTTGCGTCGCTTCACTCCCATTCATGAATTCTCTCGCGGGGCATCATGGGATAGCGCAGCGTGCATGGGATGCGCACTTCAGAATCTCGCCGGAAGTAGTAAGTCATCCGGGTACTTCTCGCATACTGACTTTCGAATTCTATGAATTCGGACATACTACTTGGCTCGCATACTGATTTTAGCGTACTGTATAGTATGGAAGTATGCGGTTTTACTTTCATAATTTGTTACTGATTATTAGTTTATCATGACTAAATTAAGCATCACATTATTTACAAACCATTTGTACTTACAGGTAGTTGGTGGTTTTTAAGCTCATTCAGATTGAGTTAGTAAATGATTAATAAAATATTAAAATCAACATTTGTATATTGTATTATTCAGGCATATAGTAATGCTTACTATATGTTAATAAATTAACTCAAAATTAATTTGTGACCTGATCTAGTGAGGACTATTCATGCTTTATAAATCCAATATAAGTGACAATTAAAGGCTTAATATCAAATGAACAATACATCTTTGCAATCCTGTCTAAATAATACAATTACTGTAAATTTTAACATATGCTGAATAACAGGAGTGTCAAAACACAGCATAAACTTAGATTAAAAAACAACAATATAATATAACAATATATAATGATACAACATTTTAAAGTTATTTAGCGATGTTTAAACTGTACAGTCATTTTATTTTAGATATGGTTGCAAAGATTTGTTTTTCATTTTATACAGTTTCATTTGTGTACAGCTAAAGTCAGAATTTTTAGCCCCCCTTTTTTCTTTTTTAAATATTTCCTAAATTATGTTTAACAGAGCAAGGACATTTTCACAGTATGTCTGATATTTTTTTTCTTCTGGAGAAAGTCTTATTTGTTTTATTTCAGCTAGAATAAAAGGAGCTTTTAATTTTTTAAAAAACATTTTAAGGTTTTTAACCTTAAACATTAGCCCCTTTAAGCTTATCTTTCTTTCCCCAATAGTCTACAGAATAAACCATCATTATACAATAACTTGCCAAATTACCCTAACCTGCCTAGTTAACCTAATTAACCTAGTTAATCATTTAAAGGGTTGCTTTAAGCTGTATAGATGTGCCTTGAAAAATATCTAGTCAAATATATTATGTGCTCAAATAAATCAGTTATTAGAAATGAGTTATTAAAGCTATTATGTTTAGAAATGTTAAATTAAGCATGAATAGTCCTCGGTTCAGATTAGGTCACAAAACTGGATAAAGTTGAGTTAATAAAGCATTTATTAACATACAAATTAACTATTAATATATGCCTTAATAATACAATATATAAATGTTGATTTGAATAGTTTATAAATCATTTACTAACTCATTCTGAATAATGGTTAAAAACCACCAACTACTCTTAAATAACTGGTTTGTAAATAATGTGATACTTAGTTTAGTAATGAAAAATGAATCCTTAACAAAGTATGAAAACACAATTATTAAGCACATTATGAATGTACTTTTCAGTCAAGAATAGAGCATTTGTAGCTGCAGGTAAAAAACTGCTTACTAACGTTTCTTAATGTAGAGTAGTTAATGCTTAACAAATAATGAATTCACAATTTGCTAATGCTTAATAAATGATTCATAGCGTGTAGTCATTATAAAGTGCAAAACAATTAGCTTAAAGGGGCTAATAATTTTGACCTTAAAATGGTTTATAAAAATGTAAAAACTATATTTATTCTAGCCAAAATAAAACAAATAAGACTTTCTCCAGATAAAAATAAATAAATAAATTATCAGACATACTGTGAAAATTTCCTTGCTCTGTTAAACATCATTTGGGCAATATTTAAAAAAGAAATCAAATGAAAAATAAACCTCTGCAACCTTTTCTAAAATAAAATTACTGTACAGTTTAAATATCGCTAAATACATTTAAAATGTTTTTAATAATATATTGTTATATTATATTGTTGTTTTTTTTAAATCAAATTTTATCCTGTATTTGACACTCCTGTTATTCATCAATGTTTAAACTTTACAGTAATTGTATTATTTAGATAGGATTGCAAAGATGTATTGTTCGTTTGATATTAAGCCTTTAATTGTCATTTATAAGGGATTTATGAATTATGAATAGTCCTCACTTTAGATTAGGTCACAAAACTGGATGAAGTTGAGTTAATAAAGCATTTATTAACACACATAGTAACCATTACTACTGTATACGCCTGAATATTACAATATATAAATGTTGATTTAAATCATTTATTAATCGTTTACTAGCTCATCCTGAATGATCTTAAAAACCACCAACTACTCTTAAATACAACTGGTTTGTAAAAATGCGATACTTAATTTAGTCATGATAAATTAATCAGTAACACATTATGAAAGTACAATTATTAAGCACATTATAAATGTACTTATAAGTCAAGAATAGAGCATCTGTAGCTGCAGGTAACTGCTTACTAATGTCTATTAATGTGAGTTAATGCTGAACAACTAATGAATTCACTATTTGCTAATGCTTAATAGATGATTAATAATGTGTAGTTATTATAAAGTGTTACCAATTCTTTTTCTTTGTGTTTTACGGTGGTCGAAAACAAACCTTTTGGTGAGTTACTGCCAGTGATGTCACCAATCAATCATTGGCATGACACGAGAAACTTGCTTGATGGAAAGATGACTGTAGGGGAATTATTTCTGATGCAGGACCACCTCGAGAACTACATGTCTTAAAGTTAATTCTGATGCTTGTTAGAGTAGAACTGGTTTTAAATGTATTCAATGTTCGTTCAGCAAATGTGCCATGGCGCACACAAATATATAAATATATCTTTTCCCATAAAGCTTTTAGCTTGGCTTGCTACATTTCCCAGGGGGTAGCGTTTAGTGTAGCTGGGTTGCTTTTAATGTAATTAAGCTACATTTCAAGTAGAGTAACTAATAGCTTAGCTCACTACATTTTCCACATAGCTTGCCCAACACTACTGAGTGCATAATTAGAAAAAAATAAGGTAAGTGAACTTAACAGTAACAAGTTACAACAGGTGTGCTCAATTTTTTTAAGTTAATTTGTCTCTTTTTTTAGTCAATGAGTTTACTCACATTTAAGTAAAATAACCAAATGCTTTTACCAGTGTATGATAATCAGAGAGTAAAACTCTCAATCAAAGCATCATTCTTCACCTATTGTGGATGATGCTAAATGTCTGCCAACATCATCTTTTTTTTAAACACAGGTGATGCCATTCAGCTCTTGTGAATCAGCTGCTACCACCTTTCAACATCCTGGCAGCCTGTCATCAGCCACTCACATGTCTAATTGCAGTGAGGGAGGAAGAGAGAGAGACTCAGGGAAAGTTTATCTCCGAATTACTGCTCACTTAAACATGTTCTGTCATGAAAGTACTTGAAACTGCTTTAACGGGTTGTTAAAAGAACTTGCTTCTGTAACCCTGAATGTGCTAGCGAGAGACTGATTTCTCAGGCAATGAAGCTACAGAAAGAAAAAAATAAAATTTTCTCATTAGTAACAGTAATGAGAAATTTAGTAGCACTTTTATTAACCTGCTTATTAATGAGATATTGGCTATTTATTACAGACAAAGTATGATCTTATTCTACAACCCTAATCCTACTCAATACCTAAATCCAACTTCTACCTTCTAACTATTAATAATCAGTAAATAATTATTTTTTTGAGCGAAAAGTTTTAATGGTTTGTTAATAGTGAGAGTTAAACCTTGTATAGTGCCAAGGCCACTCAAATCGCTTTACAGATTTTGGGGGGATGTCCTCAGTAAGTGTGATGGAATTTTTGTTCAGAATTCAGTTTCTGTCATCACTTCATTCTATATGACTGTTTCATTTGTAGAACAGAATAAGAGATACTTTGAAGAATGCTGTTTTACAAGAAATATTTTGAAGAATTGCTTTTTATTATCCAACAAGTATGCTTTAAAGGGCTATTATGTTCTAAAGAAACATGATTATGCAAAGAAAACACCAAAATATAAGCGAATCTTTGCTAAACACTGTACAGTAGTTTTGATATACAATGATGGCCAAACTTATTTTAACACCAGTATTTTCACCATCTGAAAAATAGAGAAATATCTTTGTCAGTCTATGAAATGTCAGTCATTACTGTTGTTCTTTAGCATATCAGTGATCAATATTACTTTTAATTTCCAAACATTATATTTTATTTATCAGTAATCTGTGAGGGGTGGCACGGTGTCTCAGTTGGTCGAAGCAAGAAGGTAGTCGGTTTGAGTTCTGGCTGGGCAAGCTGGCATTTCTGTGTGGTGTTTGCATGTTCTTCCCATGTTCATGTGGGTTTCCTCCGGGTGCTCCCCCACAGTCCATAGACATGCACTATAGGTGAATTGGGTAAACAAAATTGGCCGTAGTGTATGAGAGCATGTGTGAATGCCAGTGTATAGGGGTTTCCCAGTACTGGGTTGCAGCTGGAAGGGCATCCGCTGCATAAAACATATGCTGGAATAGTTGGCAGTTCGATAGAATAGATTGTTTTGTATTATTTATTTTTATTGTTTGGACGCCGCCCGCATCTCTTCTCTCCAACTCTCCCATCTATCTGTTCTGATGTCCATCTATTTTGTGTCCCATTTGTTGTCTTTATTTATTGCACTTATATTATCACTAGCTTTGTGAATAAAAACACTTTAATGCATTTAGTTAGTCTTGGTATTTTGTCCCTCACTTGTTGATATTGTGTGTTTGCTTATGTGTTTCACCCAAAATTAATGTTACTCTTCTTCCCCTTGACTGACCATCTTAAACGCTATAACATTCCACTATGGCGACCTCTGATAAATAAGGGACTAAGCTGAAGGAAAATGAATCAATGATTAATCTGTGAGATGTTTTTATGCACAGAGTCTGACAGCAGCTGGTCATCCACACAGAGATCTGATCTCATCATCATCTTCCCCTGTCTCAAAAGAGTTGAAGAAACAAAAACAAATTACAGGCTAAACTCAGTTGATAGGTGGCAATATCCCCAGGATGCCTTAAAAGAGACCTTCATGCAATGCTACTGTATAGTATAATTAACGTTAAGAGTAAAATGCTGTAAAACAAGAATGCTGTCAAAAAGGGCATTCGTTATTTTTTTTTTATTTATTTATTTTTATTAGCTTCTGTTGACTAAATTAAATCAACATTTGGTCTAAGCATTCTTTGGGTTTAAAGCTTTACTTTACATGCAAGGTACTGAGGTTTTTGCAGGTTTAGTGTCTTGGAAATGTTGACACAGTTCTTTTGGATTTAGACTGTTCTGTTTCTTCATCTCTTTCCAGACAGACTGGCTAATGGTGAGATCAGATCTCTGTGTGAAGCACTGGCTGTTCTCAGGCTTCTTGCGCATAGAAAGATCTCTGTGGATTATTACAATTAATTGCAAAAATAATATTTGGAAACAATCAACTGACATATATATTCTACTAACAAACTATAGCAAAGACAGAAATAACTGGCTTAAAGCTATTTGTAGAATGTAAAATTCGAATCTAAAGAGTTCTAATCATTTTGGCCAGCACTGTAAGTTTATTTAAACTGTTGAAAACTTAACATTTCCTTCCCCCTTACCCCCATTTCTTTCTTTTTTTTAATGTTTTAAAACATTTTTCATATTAAAATTACAATGCGAGTTAAATTAAATGTGAAATTGGCCACATTGTCTCTCTCTCACTCTGCGTGTGTGCATTTATGGGTGTTTCCCACCATTGGTGGTTCATGAGTTTGTTCACTCTCAGTGCTGGGTTGCAGTAAAAAGAGCATCTGCAGGTGAAACATATGCCAGAATAATTGGCAGTTCATTCTGCTGTGGCGACCCCTGATAAAGCAGGGACTAAGCCAAAGGAAAGTGAGTGAGTGTAACTTAACTTTAAGTATCACAAGGCCTCAGGTTTGCAAGGCTTCGCAATATGTTTGTTTGATTGAGTTGAATCATTTTTCCTTCAGTATTTTCGAGATGCAAGTCTTTTACAGTGTATCTCGATTTCACAAAGAGCCAGATGGAATCTTTCTTCACCTGATCAGATAACTGAACCGCCACTCGACAATAAAACAAACCGCAGAACCATAAAACTTCAAACTGTTCAATATAAGAGAGAAGCAAGTGCTGTTCATTAGGGTTTTATTACTTTACAACCAAAAGAAAGAACAATAAGTATTTTCTTTCATCTCTTTCATGGTCTCTCATGTTCAGCTGTAAAATAGGTGGGAAAATGAATCATTGATAAAAGCTGCCAATTTATGCAATAAAAGGACACCTCTCTACAAAGTGTGTATTGTTCTTGGACAAGTGACTGTGATATATGTCACAAAACCAGTCATAACTGTCAATTTCATTTTTATTTTATTGCAGAATTCATAAACAAATATGTTTTCCGTTGATGTATGGCTTGCTAGGATAGGGCAATATTTGACTAAGATTTAATTATTAGAAAATCTGCAATCTGAGGGTTCAAAAATATCTAAATATTGAAAAAAAAGTCTGTAAAAATGTATTTTTATGCAAAAAATATCTTTTATAAGATCTTTAAACACTGTGTGTGCATAATGGAAGGACACTGGACAACAGAGTTGGGGATCCACGTGCAGTTTATTAAGAGAAGTAAAAAAACAGGAGCATAAAAGTAATCAAAAATATGTAGTCAAAATACAGGGTAAAGGTCAGGCTAGGTGGCAAATAATCAATACGGCAAACAAGACAGGGATCAAAACATGGCAAGACTAACAAGGAAAAATGCTTTGTAATGCTACACGAGGTAAAACAAGACTCAGTAATGTGTAGGAGAAAGTAAGTGGTTTAAATAGTCCAGAAAATCAATAATCATGAGTTTCAGCTGTGTGTGTGACCAAATCACTGTGGCAGGAGTAATGGGTGCAAAGAGTTCTGGGAGTTGTAGTTTGGTTCAGTGGCTGAATTGTAGTAATCTACAACTGCACAATTGCTGGTCATCATAACATTGTGAATATAGTAGCCTCTAATTGTAAAAATGAATAATTCTATTTTATATATTCAGTTTAATTGACATTTTCCCTTGTCATGAGAGGAGGAAAGGCTCGCCCATAAGTAATGATCACTCCCTCACTAGCATTAACAGCACTGAGTGAGAAGCAGCCATCTGCCATTAAAGTTTTCACCTGCTGAAGATAATGTCAGTGACTGAGAGGCATTATAAATAGTGATTTTTTTAGGATGAACAAATGAACACCGGAGTCTTTTTGCCTTCTTCTGAGACACTTACTTTGATATTTTCTGTTTTTCACAGAGATAATGTTAGTCCTTTCATGAATCAAAATCATTTGAATTTAAAGCGAAACAACACAATTTAGTTCAAAGCCTAAAAGGGGCAGTTTCAAAGAGTCATTCGTTCATTTATTCATTTTCTATTCAGCTTAGTCTCTTTATTGATCTGGGGTCGCCACAGCGGAATGAACTGCCAACTTATCCAGCATATGTTTTACGGAGCGGATGTTTTACCCTTCCAACTGCAACCCATGTTTGGGAAACATGTTTGGGACAATTTAGCCTACCCAATTCACCTATACCATATGTCTTTGGAATTGTGAGGGAAACCGGAGCACCCGGAGGAAACCCACGCAACCACAGGAAGGACATGCAAACTCCACACAGAAATGCCAACTGACCCAGCCGGAGCTCGAACCAGCGACCTTCTTGCTGTGAGGTGAAAGTGCTACCCACTAAGCCGCCTTGGTGCCAGTTTCAAAGAATATAAAATATTATTATTTGAGCTGAAACTTCACGTACACACTGTTGGAACATTAGAGAATTGTACATCTTGTAAAAAGGGGCATAATTGGTCCCAACTTTAAAGTTGTGCAAATTAAGCTCTTAGCAAGGCACATTACTAATCAAAAATTGAGTTGACATATTTACAATAGGAAACTTGTTAAAAAATAATAATAATTGCTCAATTTTATTTACTTATTGTTGCACAAAAAGAAAGACCTTTGACCCATGAATTGGATTATTGCCAAAAAATATACCCATGTAACATTCAGTAAGACTGATTTTGAGGTTTACTTTTGCCTTTTACAGACAGCCCTAATAGCCCTTTTTTATTTTTATCCCCTGATTTTTGTATTTTTTTATCATCAGAAAATGCTACACTGCAACTTCACCAGTTATTTGCCTCAACAATATGAGCATGTGAGGGGCTGAAGGGTGTGAAAGCATCTCTATATGGACAGATAATGTTGCAAAGACACGCTGGCTGTGCGATATTCTAGGGATGGTGATGAGGTTTTGTCAGGAATGTGTAGAAGGGGAGAGGCTGTTTAAAAAAAGGACCAGATTGACATGTTCACACGCACACACACATGGACACATTCGATATCTCAAGCCTCTGCCCTGATTCTATGAAGGCTGCTGATTGACAATAAACCTACAGAAGTTGCCGGTGTCGTTCAAAAGTGCATGACTCAGGATAGATAATGTCGGTTTACAACAAAAGGTTTACATCTGAAAACACCCAGCAAACAATTAGGTGTTTAAAAGACGTCTAATAGACATCTAAACGTAGTCAGCTTGGCTAAAACAAGGCTAAACTCGGGCTGTCAGTGAAAATCTGATAGACATCTAAGAATAGCACAAAACTAGACTCGCCGTCAAATAGACAGACTTTATATATATAGTCATTCATTTTTGTTTATTTGATGCATACCTGCCAACCCTCCCGTTTTTCCCGGGACTCTCCCGTATTTTACAGTTCTATCCCGCTATCATCCCATAAAGGTATTTTCCCGTATTTCTCCCATAGTTCCAGTCTTTCTCTGAAGGATGGCAATAAACATTAAGGAGCCGATCCTCCCTATTCGCAACCCATACCGCCGAACCACCAGGGGCCCCCCTTTGCTTCTGTTCTGTACTTTCGCTTTACTTAGGCATGAAAACACTGATATAAATATAAATACGGCGCGATTCCCTTTCCTTTTCATTACAGGTGCCGTCGCTCCTCCTATGGAATCCTCAAAACAGTCATATAGCGGTGCGTAACTGTCAGCTGACGAGCTTGCAAACGAATTCTGTACACGCGATTTGAAGTGTAGCAAAAGTGGATACTGGGGTCTGGATGCGTGTTTGAATACAGACATATTCACATAATTAATAATAATAACATCTAAAGATGTCGATCTCAGTGGCTTTTTTTCCCCAAACACAACATTTTTTTTTCCTAAATGAGCATAAAAATTAGGAAAGAAATGCTTTCATTATAACGTTAGATTTGTCCATTTGTCCACCTCTGTTATTTAATGTAATCAAACGAAAAAATCCAAATAAATTAGATTGATTTGTTGCTCTTATGTGTAATTTATACAGTGAAAATTAATGAGATTTGAAAACTTGATTTTCTTGATTTGTTTATAATAGCTATTAATTGTAATAAGCTGAAAGGTTTTGCTAATTTATTTGCTGCTAATGTAAACTATTTATTATTTCCTTTAAAAATAATAATAATAAAACATATTACTGACCGTTTAACTGTTTATTTACAATGACACCGCTCCAGAAGAAAATATTGGGGGAGGGATCCCTTATTATGGTGGGCATATCCCTTATTTTCAAATCCCAATGTTGACAGGTATGATTTGATGACTAGTCTAGTTTGGGTCTATTCTAGACGTATGTTTAGCCAAATTTAGCCTTGTTTTGGCCAAGACGACTATGTTTAGACATCCATTAGACATCTATTAGACATCTTTTAGACACAAAAAATGCTTACTAGGCATGGTTATTTTTTATTATTCAATACAATTCACCCACCCAAAAATAAACATTTATAAGATTTATACTTCTCACACATTACAATATCCATAAAATGCTATATTTTTCAAAACATTTGTGCATTATAAACAGTATTGTAAAGTTAGAGACTTTGTGTATGTGTGCCATGCAGATTAAGTCCAACCCTGTTTCAACACACTTACCTGTAAGTTTCAAACAAGCCTGAATGACTCTATTAGTACGATCAAGATGTGCTTTATATATGCGTTGAATTAACACTGTCAGTTTTATATGCACTTGCAATATACATTACAATTTAATTGCACACACACATAAACAGAGACTCAACTGCTCTTTCCTCACTGACTATTAAATCATTCACTGCTGCTGCCAAAAGCACATTCCACAGCTCCAACATACATGATCAGTACATGATTCATAAAGTTTTACATTAGAATGAAACACTAATTTTCCTGGAAGATGGAAGTGGATCTTGCTCACAAATTCCAAGTTAAATTAACCTAGAGATCAAATTCTCCCACAGGCATTTCAAATTAGATGTTTTTCTAAATGTCAAGTTCTATCAAGGCAGGTGTGTTTTCCTTGGAAAATGTGATTTATATATCATTTAGAAATATAATATATATATATATATACTGTTTACATGTACATCTGTTGACTTAGGGTGACAATTCTAAAGCGGAAGCGCAATGTAATAACCTTTTCTGTCCACTGTGGTTCCACAGGCCAAGACCAGTTCTGTCAGGTCAGCAACAGAGCTGTATAAACCCTACTATTTAGGGAACAGGCTTCAGAGAGGGTCCAGATTTGTTTTAACGTCCCTCATACCATGCAGCTATCGCTAGGGGTTTGTGAAAGACAAGCATAGATCTATAGGTGACGTATGTGTGTATGCATGCGTGCATGTGAGGCGGCCGTTCTGTGAAACACAAGAGTCAGCCATTCGCAGCAAGCTGTTCATCCACTCATCTTACATCAAATGACCCTTGCTGAAAAGTGATACGTGAGGAATGCGCGACAGTCAGTCCCGTCCAATCACAGACAGGGAAACTTAACGGAGCACCGTCAATGATGAGGAAGGTCTCATTCATCGTCTTTCTGCTCATTCACCCTTTAGTTAAATGGACCTTGCAGAGTTACAGAAATGATGATCCGACCTCCCAAAAAGTGGCATCCGCAAAGATCATTGGAAAGCACTTACTTGGAAGGTTAAGGATGATTAATAAATGACAAAAAACAGGTCTCTCATGCTCACAACAGCTGTGTTTATTTTATTTAAAATTCAAATAGAAAATAGAAAATTCAAATAGAAAGTTTCAACTATGTTTAATCAAAATTAAAACCCTCTAGCATTATAAAAGCCTTCATGGTCACTTTTTTATTGAATGTTTCGAAAAACGTAACACTTCTATTAGTATTGTGTGCAAATGAAACAATTATTATAACAATACAAACATATAAGATATATGAATACTGTTAATGCAAAATATTAAAATGCTTTCAAAAATTCTTGTTGGAAAATGGGTAAAAGTGATTTAAAGAACAGTAGTAACATATTAAAATATAAATTTACAATTTAATTTACTACTATTTTAGGGCTGCACAGTGATCTTTAAATGCAGTGTTTTAATAAGTCATCAGTTTATTCTTATTAATATGTATATAAAGCCATTTTTTGTTTTGATTTAATTAATTAATTTAATAATTTATTTATTCATTCATTCATTCATTCATTTCTTTTTGGCTTGGTCTCTTTATTAATCCAGGGTTGCCACAGCAGAATGAACCACCAACTTATCCAGCATATGTTATATGCAGCAGATGCCTTTTCGGCAGCAACCCATTGCTGGGAAACATCCATACACACTCATTCACATACATACACTATGGACAATTTTAGCTTATCCAATTCATCTGTCCAATACTTTGGACTTGTGGGAGACACCTGGAGGAATCCCATGCAAAACATGCAAACTCCACACAGACATGCCAACTGACCCTACGGAGGCAGATAATTATTTATTAATTATTTATTGATCAATTAATTAATAAGAGGCGCCACAGTTGTAGGGCGCCACGGTGGCATAGTGAGTAGCACGTTCGCCTCACAGCAAGAAGCTCGCTGGTTCGATCCCCGGCTGGGCCAGTTGGCATTTCTGTGTGGAGTTTGCATGTTCTCCCCGTGGTTGCGTGGGTTTCCTCCGGGTTCTCCGGTTTCCCCCACAGTCCAAAGATATGTGGTACAGGTGAATTGGGTAAGCTAAATTGTCCATAGTGTATGTGTGTGAATGAGAATGTATAGATGTGTTTCCCAGAGATGGGTTGTGGCTGGAAGGGCATCCGCTGCGTAAAACAAATGCTGGATAAGTTGGCGGTTCATTCCGCTGTGGCGACCCCAGATTGATGAAGGGACTAAGCTGAAAAGAAAATGAATGAATGAATGACACAGTTGTGCAATGGTTAGCGCTGTTACCTCACAGCAAGAGGGTCGCTGGTTTGAGCCTCGGCAGGGTCAGTTGGCAGTTCTGTGTGGAGTTTGCATGTTCTCTCCCTGTTCGCGTGTTGCGTGCATCAATAAATTGGGTAAAAAAAAAATATTTAGTTAATAAATTTTTTACCCAATTTATTGTTCTAATAATGCAAGGGAAATAAAATTATATTGAAGTTGAATAATTATTTTAAAGATTGAATACTTGTTTATTCATAATACATTTTTTCATTCATTCATTTTCTATTCAGCTAAGTTCCTTTATTAATCTGGGGTCGCCACAGTGGAATGAACTGCCAACTTATCCAGAATTTCTTTTACACAGTGGATGCCCTTCCAGCTGCAACCCATCTCTGGGAAACATCCATACATTCTCATTCACACTCATACACTACGGACAATTTAGCTTACCCAATTTCACCTGTACCGCATATCTTTGGACATCTCCCGGAGGAAACCCACACGAACACGGGGAGAACATGCAAACTCCACACAGAAATGCCAACTGACCCAGCCGAGGCTCGAACCAGCAACCTTCTTGCTGTGAGGCGACAGCACTACCTACTGCGCCACCATGTCACCCCCTCATAATACATATATATTTTTATTTTTTAAATAAACAAAGACTAATTATGTATGTTTTATGGTATTTTATTTGCAATTATTTAGGTAGAGTATTTATTAGCATTTTTTAATTCAATGTTAAAATCTCAAATCCTTATCAATTAAAAAAAAAAAACTACCACTGTTTTATAACAACAAAATGCATGTTAGTAATAAAACTTACAAAAGCACCAGGAATTCTTCATTGAAAATAAATAATTTAAAAAATACTGCAAAAATGCCTATAAGCTGAAGTTTATAATACATACATATATATGCAGCCCATAAACCGATTTCTGTCCGACTCCAAATACCACAGCATTCCTTACCATTTTCCACATCTTCATGCCATTGTGTGAAACCCAGCTGTCTGCAGGCAACAGCCGATCTTCATCTCTCCGCAGCAAAGCGGTATTGTTGACTTTGATGGCAAAGAGCTGTCAGCTCACGGGGGGCCAGAATGTGGAGGTCTTTTCCTGAAAAGTTTGGCATTCACCTCTAGCTCTGGTTTCAGGCTTCCAGCAAGAGGACGACAGGCAGGCTCGCAGCTGTTCTGTGAGGAAATGAAGGAGGCAAGTCATCAGTTTATGAGGATGAATGGGCATGACTACGCCATATTAAAAACTGAGCATATCCACTAATTAGGTTTCTAGAATTTCTACTGTGCATTAGGGGAGGGACCTCTAATAGCATCTTTTGTATAAATCACTCTCGCTTACAGTAGGTGAAGGAAGGTATACCTTTTACGATGCAAATTGGAGAGAATTTGCTTTCTAAAATTACCCAACAGCTGGTTCAGCTATTTTCCTCGCAGTTTTATTTCCACACACTTAAATGCTTTTTGTGTCTTCCTGCTAGCCTTTCAACCTTTTTTCAACAGTTATCGGCTAAATTATGCAGCGTTCACTCCAGCTCTATTTACCGAGGCAAAGCTAAAGTGAGGTTTCATTTAATCTTTGATCTGTTTTCCTGTAAGAACTCTGTGACCTCAAGCATTTCCTTGATTCGACTGCTCTAAAACTTGAACAGGTTTGTCGGGACTCACTGATGCTCTCGAAATGCATTAGCGCCACATTATCATATATTTAACTCATTTTAGATGTCGAGAAAAGCATGTGAACGAGGCCAAGGAGACACACTGACTCACTAAACTCCAGCGTACTAATGGCAAGAAAAAAAAAGACAATATACTCTTGGGAAACAGCATGTAATTTACCATTAGAGCTTTTAAGAGCGAGTTAAACGACAATTAAATGTTCAGTGAGTCAGAATGTCATCCTCACCTTGGAATTTCAAAACAGGTTAACACACGCTGCCATTGTTGAACTTCTGAGAGAAAATGTTTAAGTAGATGACTGTAACACAGTGTAGATTACAGCTTAGTCACATGTTTTGACAGACCGAACCATTTTATAAACCAACATAATTAAGGTGGAAATCTGTAAACTAGACCTGTGAGGTGTAAATGTAATCACGGTGTGTGAACAGCTTCATTTTTTACAGCTCAACAGAAAGTGATGTGTCCTAGTTCCAATTCTAGGTGAGCTGCTCTCAGCTGTGTGTGGCTGCTGGAAGTAGAACTGCAAAGACCGCTCATTTAAAAGATGGGGAGTCATACAGTATATGCAGCTGCAGCCTATAAATTAGTGGCGTTAAACTTGGACAGGCATGTCGCACAACAGGTGCATTGCCTGAATGGAGCTATGATGCTCAGAGAAGTACTGAGATGTTCTGGGGGAGTTTTTTTTTTCTTTGCAGTAGCAGCAGACTGTGAATTCTGTATCAGATTATAGATGATTATCTGATCATCACTATAGATTTAACAGCAGCTGTAAGGAGCTGAGATGATGAATCGGCATTTGTGGTTTATGTATACGTACACACATATACTGTATACACACACACACACACACACTCACACATACACAAATATACAGTATATATAGTAAAGAAAAATCAACATAGGCTCATTCTGAAAATGTAGCCCTATATGCAGTTTTGGAGATCGCGAATTATGTAGCCAGAAGTGCATATGGCTGCCTCTCGTCTTTAAAATTAATGCTATGTGGTATGACGCTGTTCCTCTTTTGGATACCAGCTGACCGCTTACCGCCATATGGATGGCTTTTCCACTGCTACCAGTTTGTCCGGTAACTTGACATGTACTGTACGTCGGTGGACTTGAGAAGCAGTGCGGAGTTTACCGCAACAAGATTCGAAGTCCGAACAGTTACTAAGTAAATAACAGGGTGAGATTGTGATAAAATTTGAAAACATGGTAAAAATCAGCAGGCTTTTCCTTTTCTGGATTGCTTTTTAAAACACTGCAGTTGGGTTAAGGGAAGGGGGTGATTGGGTCAATCTGTGCTTTTTAAAACACTATTGGTTGGGTTTAGGGAAGGGGGAAGGTGGGGAGATCGGTCGGTTGGTCAGTCAATTGACAGCGGCCTCTGGTGGATTTACACGAGAACTGGCGTGAATGGTACTCGTGAGAGAAATTTGAGATGAAAAAGTGTACACAGCGACCTCTGGTCATAGCTCCTGGGATGTATTTTGCTCACTTCAGAATTGTATAGGGGTATGTTGTCAGAATGAGTCTGGGTTGAGGAAAGAACAGTTAGACAAAAAGATAGATAGACAGACAGATAGACTGATCACTATCCATCCACAGCCTCTTATTGTCATCAGCATAAAAATGACTGAACACACACTGTACACACAGGAGCTTCAGAAAAATTATTACAGTCTAATATTATATACAGTGATTACAGACAGCATCAAAATATTCTGAGTGTGCCTCACATAGGTGAGTGAGAAAACACATCTTGCCTCTTTCATCTCTTGCCTCTTTAATGGACTTTAATGGATGTTTAATGGACACTTTCACCAGTTTTGCACATTCACATTAGACACTTGCTCACCACTCTTTCTTATCACTCCAAATTAAAAAAAATATATATAAAATATTATACATTCAACCCAGGCTTTCTGAAAATGTACTGCTATATACATTTCTGGAGAGTGCCAAATACGTCCCAGGAGTTAAATTTTTTTGCTGTTTTTGTAAATCCACCGGAGGCCACTGTCTACGCTTTTTGTGATTTTAAACTTTTCTCATGAGTGCCATTTGGGCCTGCTGTTCTCGCATATATCCACCAGAGGCCGCTGTCGATTGACTGTCGAATGAATGAATAAATGAACCCAGCCACTTTCCTTCACCCAACCAACAGTGTTTTCAAAAGCAATCCAGAAAAAGAAAAGCCCTCGCATTAGCCTGATTTTTACCACGTTTTCAGATTTTACCACATTCTAACCTTGTTATTTACTTGTTCATTAAATTTTTTGGCTTTTGTTTTTGTCTTACCAGCTTTCTGGAACCGTTATTCGCCAGGCTCGAACCTTGTCGTTCCTGTCAACTCCTCTCTGCGTCTCAAGTCTGCCAACGTACATGGCGTGCTACTGGACAAACTGGTAACAGCTGGAAAGCCGACTATATGGAGAAAAACGTGAAAAGGAACGGCCTCAAACCGCCTCATACCATTCGTTTTAAAGGTGAAATGCAGCCATACGTACTTCTAGCTAAATAATTCGCAATGTCCAAAAATAAACATAGGGGACTTTTTCAGAATGAGCCTATGCTGTATACACTGAGCATTTGTGAAATGTGCTTCACACAGGTGAGTGGGCTTGACAAACCACAAGCAGAAAGACTCCTCTCTATATATAACCCGCCCGCCCCCCTCTTTACTCCAGCACTTAACTCTCTGAGTCCCTTTGCATTAATTAGCACTTTCTGTGTGTATCGCCTCTTCTTGTTGAATTGTTAAATGCCTCCTCAATTGTCAGTCAAAAGCGTCTGCTAAATGACTAAATGTGAATGTACAGTATGCTCTGTAAGAAAACCAGAAAGTTTACTCATATTCAGAAATTGCTGAGTCCACAGTCCACACTGTGCAGAGACAACATTATCCATCACCTTCCTGTCAGTCTCCTTTGAACTGTTATGCATTCTGGGTGAAGGTGTAAAAACTGCAAAATCAACAGTTGACACACTATAGTGTAAAAGTGTACAATGCCTATATAATGCAGTAAAATATAGAACAGTACTGACTACACAGTATGTGTAAATCTGTAGAGTTTACTTTAGTGAATGAAGTGTTTACATAAAGTGTATTGTTTTATTCGTTTACTCCAGATTTATTTCAAACAATAAAAAACTATAACTGCAGATAATAGTCTCTGAAGACAGGAAGTCAGTCCAACATTAATAGCTCATTGAAAAATGACATAAAAAGTTCTCTTTGGAAAATATGAAGGACAGCATTCATACAAACATGCTCACATCCTCTCTTTAATGATTATAATGTAAATTATGACTTTTGGTGTAGCCTGGAGGAATGACATCACAGAATAACCCTATTGTCTATGCTAGAGTCTCAGAGAGGTGATTCAAGATCCGCAGGCCACATCTCTAATCAATTCATCCATCTTCTAATTACCAGTTTCTTCTGTTCATTAAAACTCTTCCTGTCATTTATGTTCAATGCAAACCAACTGAAAACTGAGTTTAAACGGGACAATCATGTACAGACACAGGGTATGAGCTTGTTTGCTAAAACAATATTAATAAGGAATTGCTTCTTTCTTACAGATGTCACTCTTTTGGGGAAGTTTCTGGATTCTGGAATAGGATTTTTAAGCATTCAATTATAAATAAGACAACACTAAGACATTAAGGAATTATAAAAAGAAATAAAAGTGGAAATCAAAACTCAAAATCAATTTTTTTTTTTTTATCAAATAACTATTAATTTTGTAATAAATAATTTATATTATCACTGCATTAAAGTCCAAAAGACATTTGGATATTTCACCGTCAACAGTTCATAACAAAATTAAAAGATTTAAGGAATCTGGGAGAATTTCAGTGCAATAAAGGACAAGGGGGCAAGCCTAAACTGAACAACCATTGACTGCATGCATCAAGAACTGTCATTCATATATAAACAACATCACAACATGCAGGCTCAGGACTACTTTGGCAAACTTTTGTCAAGTACCACAATACATAGCTACATCCACAAATGCCAGTTAAAACTAACCCAGGCTCATTTAGATAATACCCCTATATGTACCCAGCTTCTCCGCTATGGACGTCCAGCGTTCTCCACAAGACATGCACAAGATGTTTGGCCATAGGAGAAATGGTCGAGCCCAACTGAGCCTTCTCTCAAGGTTTTTAATCCTTTACTTTCGCCAATTGGTGAAGTTTTTTCCTCACCGCTGTCGCCACTGGCTTGCATGATTCGGGACTTGTAGGGCTGCGCATCGATGGATTACCCTTCAGTGTTTGGACTCTCAGCAGTGAATATTAAACTACACTGAACTGAACTAACCTGAAATTAACACTGAAAACTGGACTGACACTATTTCAATTTACTATAATCCATGTGAAGCTGCTTTGACACAATCTACATTGTAAAAGCACTATAGAAATAAAGATGAATTGAATTGAATTGAATTGAATTGAATATACATTTCTGGAGAGAGCCAAATACATCCCAGGAGGTATGCTTTTTTTTGTTTGTTTTGTCAATTTTTGTTTTCACGAATCCACCAGAGGCCACTGTGTATGCTTTTTAAGCCCTAAAATTTATCTTGCGAGTGCCATTTGTACCTACTGTTCTAACGTAAATCCACCAGAGGCCTCTGTCGACTGACTGACTTACTGACTGTCCAACCAACCAATCCCCCACCATGCCCCATCCCTAAACCCAACCACAGTGTTTTAAAAAGCAATCCAGAATCTACATAATTCACTACATCTCCACTAATGTATATATGGCTACATTTTCAGAATGAGCCTATGTTGAGTAAAACTTTAAGTTTAGGCATTGTACGGTGCCTAAAGGAAGCCCTATGTTAACAGTGTCCAGAAGTGGCATTGACTTCTTTGGGCTCAGAGGCATCTGGGATAGAAATGTGTACGGTGGTCAGATGAATCAATATTTCAGGTATTTTGGGGAGAAATGGACACTGTGTGCTCCAGACCAAAGAAGAAAAAGATGATCCAGACTGGTCCAAAAAACAGACAAAAGTGTCTGTCATGACATTGGGTTGTGTCAGTGCCCTTGGCAAAGGTAACTTGTACTTCTGTAATGGCATTATTAATGCTGAAAAGTAGATATACACTTCCCCCTTTTCCAGGGACGCCCATGCATTTAGCAGAATGGAAAAAGATGACAAACCGAAATGCTGGTGACAATATAAAAATGCATCTTCATTTGTTGACAGTCATGAGTCATGTTATCTTTCTAATGGTAGCACAAAATGAATAACGATCTATCTGTCTCATTGATTAACTTCCACTGTTGGCACAATGTTTGAAATCTTCCCTCCATCCTCTTGAGGACAAGTCAATGAGGTGAACAGCCAATGAGATGCACTCCAGACATCGTCCTCTAAAACTGGCAGCTGAGTAGAGCAGTGTTTCAGCGGAAGCAGCAGATAATGTGCCAGGTAATTTTTCACTCCGCTGCTTCCTGTCAGGATGTGTCGTCGACATAAATGATAAAACTTCTTGATTAAACTCTCCGGCTTTCCTAATTTTATCTTCCACAAATCAAAGCAGGATCTACTGTAAGCGTTAACAGAAGACTGATTTGTGATGTTATGATAATAAATGCTGAATCTACTTCTGCTTATTTATGTCTGCACATTTTGAGCATTAGTAATCCATACTCCATGTTTACCTAAAAAAA